>JAEAOA010002274.1:0-370000 GCA_016746295.1 Potamilus streckersoni | reverse complement strand
AACAGAATCGATTAGATTAGTGTTGTGTCCAGAAATTCATGTGGGATGGAATTTGTTTTAGTCAGATCATTTAACTCAAGTGATTCTTCTCTGGATATTGTTGGTGCTGTACAAAATTGACAGTCTTCGAAATAGAGATTTGAATTAATAGAGAAATTGTAAACAAAGAGTTACGCTAGGATTGTATTATAATGATTAAATAAAAGACTGTTGGCACATCAACATCATACAAGTCAGCCAGGCAAATCAACACCTTATGCGTTTGATTCAATTTAGAGTTCTACTAAAGTTTGTCCAGGACTTTAATTATTAGAACTTGTATCCATAAATCTAGGATTATTTGGGAGTTAATTGGCAATATCGTAGGTTATGTGCTTTCCTTACTTTTAATATTATTGAACTTTACAATGCTTGTTGTTCGTAACACGTTCTATTATTGAATTTCAAGAAATGCAAATGTAATTAGAAATAGAGGTAAGAGATAGGAAAAAGCAGTTGGAGATACAGAAAGAAGAATAAAAGGAAGAAAGAGAATTACAATTTAGATTAATAAATAAAGATGGCATGTGAAATGCAAACCCCCCATTTTACACGGGCGAAGTTAAGACGCGATATTTCTGATTGCCACAATTTTTGAACATTGAGGAACTCAGTCAAAAGAGACCTATTGCAAATGCACTTCTTTCTAAAAGGTCAAAGTCAAGGTCAGATAATCCTCACTCTGATTTTACCATTGATAATGATGAACCATTTATATTAAAGTGTTCTATATCACTCAATGATTCTGTTAAACATGTACCTATTAAAATATTAATGAACAGGTGGGTTTCTCTTGGTCGTTACTTATCACGTGCCTTACCTTTATTTTAGAAGTTTTCTTCTAATGAGAGTGTTCTTATTCAGGGAGTATTGCTAATGTCCCTCTCAGCTGTGGAAATGTTTCGTAAGACTTGGTTTCAAGACGGGTTATAGTCGAATAGGGTAGTCTTTACCAATCGAGGAAATTCGTTTATTACCAGGCAATGACCCAGCTAAAGATAAGTTAATGGTTAGTTTACTTGTAACTAACAAGCCTTGCTTGGATCAGAAAATTGATCATACCGAGACATAAATCGCGAATGATGAAAGTATTCCTTTAGCTGACACATTTATTGTTCAGGCTTTTGATGAAACATTCAGCAGAATAATGATAGAATGTGTCAGTGAATTACCTAATGGTTGATGTGGAATTCTTTTTGTGTAAGAAGTTAAGTGTTTCCCACAGGGATTCAAAACAGCAAGTCAATGTAATGTCTTTGTGAAATTTGTGTCTATTGCAGTAATAATTACAATACCTGAATTAAATATCACTACCAAATTGAAATAATAAACGTATAAAAGATTAATATATTTACTATTTTACTTGTATCTATTTCTGATGTACTTTCTTAATCTCTCTATAATTATTCATTGGAAATTGCCGTTATATTATAACAAAAATCCAGAAGTGTTTCATGATGAGTTAAATCATTACCTGGCATGGATATTGTAATGAAAACAACACAGTTCATTGTTTTTGTGTGACAATACCAGTGTGATAGTACCAGTTCGGGTTTTTGTGATTGTACCAGTGTGATAGTACCAGTACGGGTTTTTGTGATTGTACCAGTGTGATAGTACCAGTACGGGTTTTTGTGATTGTACCAGTGTGATAGTACCAGTACGGGTTTTTGTGATTGTACCAGTGTGATAGTACCAGTACGGGTTTTTGTGATTGTACCAGTGTGATAGTACCAGTACGGGTTTTTGTGATTGTAACAGTGTGATAGTACCAGTATGGGTTTTTGTGATTGTACCAGTGTGATAGTACCAGTACGGGTTTTTGTGATTGTACCAGTGTGATAGTACCAGTACGGGTTTTTGTGATTGTACCAGTGTGATAGTACCAGTACGGGTTTTTGTGATTGTACCAGTGTGATAGTACCAGTACGGGTTTTTGTGATTGTACCAGTGTGATAGTACCAGTACGGGTTTTTGTGATTGTACCAGTGTGATAGTACCAGTACGGGTTTTTGTGATTGTACCAGTGTGATAGTACCAGTACGGGTTTTTGTGATTGTACCAGTGTGATAGTACCAGTACGGGTTTTTGTGATTGTACCAGTGTGATAGTACCAGTACGGGTTTTTGTGATTGTACCAGTGTGATAGTACCAGTACGGGTTTTTGTGATTGTACCAGTGTGATAGTACCAGTACGGGATTTTGCGATAATACTACAGTGATAGTACCAGAGTGATAGTAACAGATTGATAGTACCAGAGTGATAGTAACAGATTGATAGTACTAGAGTGATAGTAACAGAGTGATAATACCAAAGTGATAGTAACAGTGATAGTACCAGATTGATAGTACCAGTGATAGTACCAGAGTGATAGCACCAGAATGATAGTACTAGAGTGATAGTAACAGAGTGATAGTACCAGTAATGGATTTTGTGCAGATGCTGTAAGATCTGCTTAAGTAGTTTTGCTTGAATATTTAGAAATAATTTGAACAATAACTTGAGTAGTGCTGATTGGAACTGTAGGAGTCATTTGAGAATTTAAAGATGAATGAGATAGTATTGAACAAGAATCTTGAGCAGATAATTCCACATCTGAATATACATTGGAAAGAATATAGGTCATTTGTAGTTTTGTAGTACTAGTCATTGGACGAGGTTTTATTGAAAGTTCATTGAAGTGGTCGGACAAAGACATTATTTGCCTAGAAGGTAGGCTGGCATCTGTCATTGCATTGAAAGCTATAGCACAACGAGAGCAGGCAGTATATTTTGTAGAAATACGGGCACTTCTGCGTGTTAGTTATTAAACTGATAAATTGTCCCTGCACATCTACATGGTTTACATATTTGAGACGCCTGATGAGTTTCCAATCATTTTTATCAATGTGACAGTGAGCGATTGATCTTATGGCTTTTTAGTGTGAGGATTGTGTTGTTGCAGATATTCTCTTATCATGGTCCTCTTTCTTCTTAGAAATTAAATTCCCATAATGATTTTGCTACATGGCTTGATGAGTCAGAATTACATTCAGCTCTTATTTCATCCAACTTCACTTCAACACTGGTTGGTGCTACCAGATTGTGAAATTTTATATCCATTTTGTATAGAGAGGAATAATCAAACCCTAACATTAAGTTACAAAAAGTTTGTGGTATTTTTCAGTTTAGATTTCAATGAGAATCATCATTCGTGTTGTGGTGACCTTGGTGATTCTCAATAATAAAATATGGCTAGCCTTTGCTACTTGATGAAATTTATATGGTTTTCAGCTCGGCAGTAACTATTTTTGAATTTTGTAAATATTTAAATTTTGATTGCAAATTATTCGTGCTGTAAATTTATTTAGATAACAAATATCTTTAAGAAAATATTCTCTTGAATTGATTTGAAACATTGTGGTTTGTGATCAAATAGAACAGAACTCTTGTTGGCTGAATGAAATTGACTGATAAAACAATTTATGATACTCTTCCACTTCAAACTTGAAATATGCATGGATCAAAGTTTACAATATCATCGTGCGTGAAATCTATTTGATAAGACAAATTTGAGAACATTCCCAAAAATTCTGATATTTTGGATTCATCAGTTGGATTCATATAATACTGTAGACATTTCGTCTACACCTAGTGCATTTACATCATTTTATGCAGATTTTTCAAAACTTTCAACAAAAAAGAATGCATATATCATAAGCGATAAAACATTTGTTTATTGGTCTCTCTAATTCTACTCATTTCTTTTTAAACTATTTGTAAGAATTTACTTTCCTTTTCAAATCGTGTCTTTGTTCACCGACCGTGTTTGTCTTTTGCATTACACGTCACTCTACTTGTAGAAGTTGGCATTTTCTCCTTGCTATTAATAAAGAAATAAAAGCAATTAATTTTGATCATTTTGTGACATTATGACAAATAGAAATTTTAGTTGCCTCTAACAACCAATTACATTGCAATTGTTATATCATTAACACCAGCAGGCATGAAAACACTGTCAATCACAGTCATGCTGTCCGCATGACTGAGAACCCAATTATGATTGTTCGGTTTGGGGTTTAAGCGCATAGAAGAAAATGAAGGATTTCAGTGCTTAGGAAATTAGCAAAGTGTCTTGCCGAAGGACACCCGATTGTTATCGAACTGGACCGATCCTACAGTATTATTCGAGTCTTCTCGGTTGCTACTGATACACTGCTGAGTCTGCCGTCCTTACGACATCCAGTATGGGTCTAAAACTATTCTTCGCATGGCAAGATTACACATTCAGATTGACTCAAGATCATAACAGCAGACGGAAAACATCTCCTGTATTAAATAATTTTATATTTCCATTCACTCCGTGTTTTTTAAAACACTTATAAAATTTTTAAAATTCGAGACCATGTCAAAATTATTGATCTTTTCCTTTCATGTAGATTTAAACAAAATTATATCTTACGGACACACAGCAGATGGAGAATCTAACTCAATCAATTAACTAATCTCAGAGTACATCATCGTAAAACAGCTTGCTACATATTAACATTAGCCCACGGAAATTTCAATTCCGCATGAGTTCATTGCAAGTAGACAAAAGAATATATTGATATAGCATTTACTGCTGCGATAATTCAAACTGTTACGTCTTCGATTAAATCTATTCAGTTATCGATAATATGGTTACAAGATTATTAGATAGCATGCAAACCTATTACCGCTTTTTCGTACAATTATCGGCCTTCATTTTATCGCTCAGCGCAAAATACAGCAAATCGGTATGAATGTACTCAAAAACGTACATTATGCCAAAAGTTTGGAAAGAAAAATGTGAAGTCGTGTACTAAACACTGTTAACTAGTCAACCGTTGAGGGTAACGACCATTGTATTGGAAATGGTTCGTGAGGTGGCAGGGATTTTCTTTACCGCAATATATTTGTTTTTTTTTTTTGTTATTACCATAAATAATGTTGTTTTCCTTCACATAATATACAGGCTATAATTGTTTTCCGTTACAAATCAAATAAATAATAATTTTCAGATTATATGTGGTTGACCTTTATACGTCCAAGTCTTTGCCGTGACGATTCATCTTCGTCGGAAATTTAAATACTCGTCATTTGTGACAATAATGTTTGTTATAGCTACACCTACCCTATAACTAACTATACGTTGATCCAAACGTTAGGCAATTATTAGCCCAAAATAGGATATCACATCTCAACCGTCACAATTGTACACTGATCATCAATAAAGCAATTTTAAAACTCAAGTACATGTCGATAATAGTCCAGATTAATTTGTTTGTCTGTGTCCAAAGAGAATCCGCTGTGTTTTCTATTTAGATTTATAAAGTAATTAAATAAGTAATTTGATTGCTTTTTTATCATATAAAGTACCATGCATTTGACAATTGTGGTGTCTTAGCCCATCCAGAACCAAACAATCTAAATTGCGTGAACTCTTGTGGCCTCATTACACTGTGCATGTTACATTACAAGCTAGGAGTTCACATGTGGTTGTGTTGTGATTATATGTTTTGAAATACATTGTATTATTAGGATTTACAAATATTTTCTTTAATGTTGGAGTTATAATAGATATTTAGTTATCAAATACAATATGGACTATATGATCAACAAATATCATCACATCATCTGCCCAACAAGCTATTCGCATATCATTTTCAGACGCAAATAACCAAACCGACCCATATTTTGGTGATATATGGTAGCCTACGTTTTTAATACAATTGCTTATTATTTTAGTTTTTATAACAGTATAACCTAACGCCGATTTTATTCAATTGAATCTCTTACAAAATCTTTATGCCAGATCAAATCCATCATGTCGGGTTGGGAATGTACTTATATATAGATTCTCGCTTGTTTAGTATTACATTTCGTAACAATATTATTTTGGTTAATAAGTATGAGACTACCATAGTAGTAGAGAGAATTGAGCGGATCCTATTTTAGAGACACCCTAACAAGACAAAACATATTTTTATCAGAAATATGTTAGAAAGCCTATCACATAAAAGTCGTCATTTTGAGGTAAAACGGGCTGCTGACAAAAATGTTAACGTATAATGTTTTTGAGGGCAGGGTTTTCTGAGAGAGGTTTATCAACTTTTTATACTAATCTAATAAGTAAATTTAGAGAATTATTGAAAAGAAAATGTGTCGGCAGAAAACAAAATTATTTTATTTTTGAATAGCTTTCTTTTTCTACTCTTCTTGTTTTCAACCGTTTGATTTCAATGGTTTTAAGCAGCGTATTAAAAGAGATTCCTCTTCTTTCCTTGTTTCGGTATTCCGATTTAGGTTGTGAGCAATTGAAGTAAATATTATATCACTGAAGATGTGGCCAGGGGAGAAGAAGTGTTATGCGACTGGGCTTCTGTACAGCTTCTTTGTCATCCAATCACAGATACGAAGGATGATTCTATTGTGTAGTTTTTTAGTTTCTCCGACGCACTGGATGTTACTGGTCTTACATGTGATGAGATACTTTACATTCTCTGTTTTGCACCTTTTGTTTGGACCATGTACGTTCAGTTTTTCTGTAGTCACTGTGTATACAAATGTCCTGGTCTATATCATATTTTGACAGAATTTGCACCTTTTACCGTCACAGGGATCTGATTGACTACTATGGTCTTGGTTAGTGATTGGCTTTAGATTCAACCTGACTGGGATGTCTTTGAGGATTTTTGGTATATTACTCTGGTCCGTAGCTTTTGCCAAACAGTTTTACATTAAGAGAGGGAAGACTCAATCCCACCAAACTGTGTTATTCACTCAGGGATAGATAACTCTTAGGATCCAAACGAACAAGTTGATCCCACCGCGGCCACACACTTTGGTCACGTCTCCCCTCATTGTCGATTCAGAAAGGGAGGGTCCGTCTTGTTACCAGCTTTTGAGGATACACTTCCATGTTCTAAGGGTTCGATCTTATTCTAAGGGAGAAATTAATGAACAGAGGCATCAAATAAAGGTAACATCATTTAATTACAACAGAAGATGAGCCAAGCAAATCAAGTGACTTACATGAATTATTAGTGAATTTTAGCATGACTAACATTATAAAATGCAATACAGTATGACCTAAAGTGTCGTTAGTGTAAGTTAAATCCATTAGTGGAACACAAATTTGTCCATCAAGATTTTAACATAAGTTATGAGAAAGTAGCTAGAACTTACATTGGCTTTTCTAACTGAAATTACTTTTAAAGTCCAGATGTACAAAGCTGAAGCATGCAAGAGCATAAGAATGCAGTGTGTCAAGCATCTAACTAGCAATAAAGGCTAAACTACTCATGTCTTTATTGTTATTTCTTAAATGCATTGTTAGTACGGCTAGTACTAAGCCATGCAAACTATTGGAGTTAAATATAAACTCATTTATTCTTTATTCATTCATAAGTGTGGGGTGATAACAGAAATAAAGAACCTAATCTGGGTTCAGGATTGAATTGTTGGTGCACCACAAACATTGGTGAAGGGTGTTTATATATATATATATATATATATATATATATATATATATATATATATATATATATATATATATATATATATATATATATATATATAATTTCATATTCATCTTATTAAATAGAGGATAGATCCCGGTCATTTAATGTTATGAATATATTTTTTATACTCATGTTTCTTATTCATTACTGAGCGTTTTACATCTAGCACTTGTCTTTTACTACCCTAAGATACTTAAAACAACAAAGGATTGAAAAATTTTATGTCTTTTTAAGGAGTCTGGTGCTTTACAATCTAGCACCTGGCTATTCCAGTGTGCGTAATTTTATGAGTTTATTAATTACAAACAAGGTGCTTTTTAGCTAGGCACCGGCTTTTTTGTAATTCTGGTACTTTTAAGTTATACTTTTGGGCTTGTTTAGAGTGAGAACGTTTGACTTTTCATTAAAAACTGGTTTAAGGAGCCAAAATGAATATGTTTTTTCGAACGTTTTGCTATGAATTCTGATAATCTAAAGTTGCGCTTCGGCTATCGTTGGGCGTTTCCTTGTATTTCATATGTCCGGGAGGTGGATTTAGTCCCATTTAGTTATCCAAAGATATTTTTTCCTTGTTTAAATAATGCTTAATATAATTGTCTTTAAATCTTGGTACAATTTTTGTCATTAATTTCATGTATTTAGGGTATATTATTTGATTCAAAGTGACCTAATGTATTTTGAATTTTTTTATGATTTCTTCTCGTTGTATTTAAACTTTAGACAGTTTAAGGAGATATGTATTTTTGAGTCTGAGCTTTATATATGTAACATGGTGGTATTTTTTTATTATTCTTCCTTGGAAAGCTTTCTCTCCTGTCCACCACACATTGTGGATGCATTCTCAAAGTTTCGATTTTTCGTTTAAATATTTTATTTTTGACCAATTATTCCAAATAATTTTCCAGTTAAGATGACTAAATTGTTGTTCTAGTTTATTGGTTGCCTTATGTTTTTATCGTCTTGGATTTTGTTTTTATCTATGTACTGTCTTTCTGTAGTCCAAAATTTGGTTTTGTCTCCGTATTCTCTGATAGCCTGGATAATTCTATATTCATCTGTAGGTGGAGTCAAGGATTTAGTAATATTGTTATTTTGGTATATATTTTGTTTGTGTACCAAAAGGAAACCGAACCAGGAAAGGTATGTCGATTGCCAATACTGTTTGGGGGTAGGGGTCAATCTGCTTATTTTTTTCTAAGCAGCTAGCAATTTGGTAGATTTTTAAATTAGGTTCCGTTCATCATGTTTCATAGTTTTTTGAAGTGTGAATCTTGATATCTTACATATTTATAGTTCCATACGTTTTTGGTTATTTCCTTATTTATTTTGTTCATAAAGCATGTTTAAAGATATGATAGTTGAAATTCATACCATATTGAATTGTACATATAAGTTTGGCAATTTGTATTTTCTTGAGTAGGTTTAATTGTCTAGGGTTATATATGTGTATGTGCTTTTTGGAATTTTTCTGGGATTGTGTTTAAATTATTTAGTTTAAATAAACTCCTATATAAACTACTCTATGTATGTTTAGATTGTTTTAAGTAAGGTTTGTGGGAAAATATATTTTATCTTTCTAGTTCCCTAAAAAAATAATTTCTGTTTTGTTTGAATTTTTTTATCTTGAGATTTGTCCGAATAGTTCGCATTCCACAATTAGATGTTTATAGGATTGTTTATTTGTTATTATATGGGTGCAGTCATCAGGTTGTTTAAAAGTTTTTGATTTTGTTTATATATTAGGAATTTAAAACCATTAATTGTATTGTCATTTTGGATGGAGTTTCTTAAAATGTCAATTCCTATATATACAATGGCATAGATAAAAGACATCATTGTCTGACAGATCTTTGGATATTTATGGGTTTGGTTGTACTTTACATATAATGTTTTATAAAGGATCTGAAGCCATTTAAAAATCTTTTCCCTAAAACCATATTTTTCTAAAACTTTTTTAATATAATTATGTTCTATTTGATCAAAAGCATTTCTTTCGTCTTTTAAAATAAATTGCTCCATCAATTGTTATATTTCATATATTTACATATAGCTTTAATTGATAATATATTGTTTTTTATATTCCTGCGTTTCTTGTCGCTTTTTTGTGAGGGTTTATTATTTCCTTCATATTTTTCTCTAATCTCTTTGCTAATATAATACTGATTATTTTATAATATAGATTTAATATTGATATGGGTCTACAGATTTTTAAGTCAGTTGGCTCCCCTTGTTTTTATAGATTAATGTGACTAAACCTATTCTCATACTTTCTGTTAATATTCTAAAATTTAAAATACATCGAAATAATTGTTATTATATATCATTTTCTATCATTTTAATTTGTTATAATTTAATATATATGGTTGTATGTAATCTGTTAGTCTATATAGAAAAGGTATTTATAAATTCATTCTAGGGGAACATGCATATCAATTATATGCAACTTTCCTATCTGTAGGTGTACTCAGTTTGCGCAACTTCCTTTTGAGTTCAGGGGGTGTTGTTAGTGTTTTCCAGTTTGTGTTGTTAATTTTTTATTATTTATTATCCCAACTTCTGATCTGTTTGACTTCGTCTCTTTATGTGTGATAAAGATTGAATTTAGTTGATGTTCTATGAAATTTGTTAATTTTTGTTCTACATTGTGAACGTCTTGTATGCATATAACATCATATTAGTATGTTATAGTTATTATTAGTTTTGCCTTATCAAAATCAACACCATTAATATTAGGTGACATAATTTTACTTTTTGTTCATTTTTGTGAGGATTAGTTTCATGTTCATCTTATTTATTTAGGTTTCTCATTTTTTGGTATTTTTTTATTGTTGTTGTGTTTCTTGAGGAGTTACTTAATCTTTCTTGTTACCTGATTTGCTTTATTTGCTCTTTCATTGTGTGAGCGTTCTGGTGGCAGTGCTTGAAGCACCGGCACAGACCTCGATTCTCTGATTATATCATTTACTTTTTGTGTTCGTGATGAGTCTAATTTAATAGGATTATTTTAGCTATTTATCGTGTTGGTGCAGTTGTTCTTTTGATTGATTTATTTATTTTTGTTGATGAATTCTCAGTTTGCGTAACTTCCATGTGTATGTAGGAGTACATGCTATTGTGCTTTGTGTTGGTGGCTGTGTCTTTTTTAGCTCTTATGTTTTTAAATTATTTTTGTATTGGTTTTGTTGATTCGATTAAATCATTTTCAGAGTCTGGTTCTGGAAGTGACAGGCAATTGATGTTTTCTTTTTCATCATTTGTATCATTTTGATAGTTTGAATCTGTGATAAAAAGTTATTGTATGACTGTTGGTGTTTGTTTTCGTTGTTCTTGTTGTTCTGGTTGTTATGTTTCTGAAATTCATTAGTTGACGTGGCTGTTTGTGTTTTATTTACATCTGTGTTTGAACATTGAGCATCAGCTTGTTAATGTTTTTTCTTTTGTGTTTGTTGTTTTACTAGGTTTTCCCTAACTGAAATAGTTGTTTGGATTTCACCTGAATTGGTTGTTTGGATTTCAGTTATATCTGAGCTTGTGTGCTGATCGTCATCTT
The DNA here is from genome assembly GCA_016746295.1 of Potamilus streckersoni. NCBI lineage: Eukaryota > Metazoa > Mollusca > Bivalvia > Unionida > Unionidae > Potamilus > Potamilus streckersoni. Next base: position 358,887 of record JAEAOA010002274.1, on the reverse strand, counting down.
GTTGCTGCTGTTGTTGAGGTTTCATGGGGCAGTCCCGCTTATTATGTCCTTTTAGGCCACATGTCATGCATGGGCGTAGCTTATGACAGTTGCATACCAAGTTTGTATGTATGGACCAAAGACCTTGCAGTGTTCGGGTATTTTGATGCTTATTTTTCTTCAACTTTAATTACAATTTTCCCATTGTAGATTCCTGGCACAGTCTTTTAAGTATCTATTCTTATTTCTAGAACTCTAACCTGAGTCCTATTCTAAACACAATCTCGATAGACTTCTTTAGGTTTCTCCCTAGGGAAATGGGTAATTTACACGTAAGGGTACTACTTCGTATCCACTAATCTAGTTAGTGGGGGTGACGATGTCACTTTGATTGCAAGTCCTTTAATGACAATATTATCCCTCTGTAACAGTTTTTCTTTGCTTTTCTTGGAAAGTGGATCAGAAAATAATAATTCCCCTTCCCACCATTTTGGAAAGTATTTAAGTTAGATTTTTCCACCCCTCTTGCAGCACAAAAATTATCTTTTTGCAGCTGACAAATGTTCTTTTAGATAATTCTCTAACTTTGCTTATTTGTCCCCCAAAAACGTTTGATTACTACTATAACAATGAAATATCAGGGATATAATTTGGATGCACATAAATTTACATAAAATAACAGATGTCGTTATGGTTTATCGATTTCTAGGTCAATATATCTTCCAACATCTGCAAGAAGTCATCGTTATGTAAATTGCTGCAACGACATCAATTTTTTGTTTTATTTGTTCGTCTTGTCTATGTTTTATATTTGCCTTTGAAAAAGACTCATTAAAAGTAGAACGCGTTCAGGCTAGTTAGATACTAGTTAGATTCTAGTTAGATACTAGTTAGATACTAGTTTTGCACTGTTCTTAATGAATTTATTGCATTTATCTTAATCCCTAGCAAACGTAATCCGTTACTGGAATCAGTGTACTTAAAAGGACTATTATTCGCCATATGATTTGCATTTATTATATATAACACTGCATTTGGTGCAAATAATTGATCATATTGAACTGACATTTTTTGTGGTCTTTGTAGTATTTTTAATTCGTTTTTATCTCTGTAATAGGTTGACCATTGGGTCGGGAAACCACCACAAAGTCACCTTACAATGAAATAGTTCTTATTTCCATATACACTAGGGATAGTAAATATCTGTATTAAAAAAGGACAACATACACATACACACTCACTTATGCATACATGCATATGGCACGCAATCTTAGTATATACCTAATCTAAATAGACGAATACATGTAGAAGATATAAGCTTTTGAAAATAGTGTTTTCTTTCTGTTTACCAAACAATCATATACAAGTCACTTATTCTTCTGTTGAGATCCATTTCTTAAGAAAGTGGTCCTCTTTATTTTATTCACCTTAGCAGCATATTTTTCAACGTTCTTATATATTATAACTTTTTGCTTAAAAGCGTACATGGAAGTAATTTTCATATTGAATCGGCAAGTATAAATGTAATATTTTGCCAAAATAAGCAACAAATTACACAAACTGTCCAGTTGTTCACTTCCTAAATGTTTTTTTCTTGAACAAATGTACAATATTTGGGCAAGTTGGTGCTACATTTTCAATAAAACTACACCAAAACTGTGAAATAACATTGCAATCATAGAAGAGATGCTCAATACTTTCATTCCCTCTCTTGCAAAACGTACATTTGTTGTCGTCCAATATGTTAATTCTTTTCAAAATCAACATTAGTAGCGATTATTCTGTGGATTAATCTAAAATTAAAAGAGTTCAACTTGATATCCTTGTTATAAAAGTTCGTCCTGCTATAAATCTCAGACCACTCCTCACTACTTTTAGTTTTATTTAATATTTGCTTCAAAGATTCGTGCTTAGCAGTATGTTGCCTTTTAGCCTTTTATAAAATATCTTTTTACACAAACTTGAGTGAACTACATTTTTTCAGATCCATTATTTTATCCTCCTGACTATCAAAAGGTTTGTGTGGTAAATGTTTTTTTATTGCTTCTTTGCATGCTTTTGTAAATTGGATATCAAGGAGAAGTATTTCAAGACGTCGCCACTTATAGGTTTTGTTTTATCATTTCAAAACGTAATAAATTGCCATGATCGTCTACTAGATAATTCAAAATTTCAAAACCAGCTTCTGTCCTGGATTACCAACAACTGAATGAACATTATATGGGTTGGGGGATAAATTAAAAATACTCATATATAAAAACTAGTTTGCACTTAGCGGTTCCTCTTACCAAAAATGATACTGCCATAATGACAGCTGTCCAAAAACTATTTTAAATGAGTTTAATGAATGTTTCTAATTTACTTCTCCCTAAGTTCTAAATATTCTTTTAATTTCTGAGTATAATTGTATTTACTAAATTCTGCCAAGCTCCTTTTTTCATTTTCTAGCAATCTTGTTTACCCATCTTATCTTAATATACCTAATAAATGAGAATATATGTATCTTATTGAGTCCTGCCTCGTTCTCTATGGCTACTAATATATCACATTTAATTCTCTCTACTTTTCCACCCCATACAAATTTAAAGTACGTTTTAGTTCTTCTTCAACATTGGCTGATGGATTTGTAAGTACTTAGAAAAAATGTATAAATGTGGGCATAGCAAGAGTTTTTACAGCAATTACCTTACAAACAACTGACTCCAGGTTCAAAAAGGTTCTTTGACTCTAGCTTGAAAATATTCGTTTTGCCTTTGTTAGTTTCTTAATATAATTAATTTCAACCATTTGTTGTAGATCTGGTGAAATATCTATGCCAAAGAGTGTAAAGTTAGAGAAGGACAAATTAGGCCCATATCGGGACATATTCTTTCATTAGAAAATGTCTTGTTTCCAATCCAAACGGATTTTGTTTTTGTTATCTTACATTTAAGCCCAGATAATAGAAGAAGAAAAATCTTGCAAGATATGTATAGCTGCTTTAAGAGAAATATGAGATTCATCAAGAAGAACAAAATCGTTGTCGGCATACTTACCCAATTTATATTCATTGACATCAAAGATCAGTCCCCGTACATCCAGATTTTGCTTTAAAGTTATAGCTAAAATCTCAACCCCAATATTAAACAAGTAAGGTGCAAAGGGATCTGCTTGACGACATCCTCTTTCTAGTCCATAATAAGATGACGTATGCCCATTATTTATAACACAACTTTTAGAGTCATTACAAAACAGTCTAAACCACTTACAAATAGAATCACTAAAGTTGAAAGATTGTAAAGCTTCTTCCACAAAGGTCTATTCAATTGAGTCAAAGGATTTTTCAAAGTCTATTAGTAATAATAAACCTTATCTATTTTCATTTTCAGGTTGATTCATGATATCGTATAGCAGTCGAGTATTTTCTCCAATAAATCTACCCTTCATAAATCCTTTTTGGGTATCACTGATTACTGAATGAAGAACCTTTTTGAACCTGGCTGCAATGGCTACCCAGTAGTTTTATAATTATACGTTGCCCACGACATTCAACTTGCGTATTTATAATTACCAACAAGCGGAAAATTATAAATGAAATATCAGAATTAAATATTGAACATATTGACCTGTCATATAATTTGGATTGATTGCAGTTTATTATTCTGGCCTGTGTCGCCAAGTTCGACAATATATACATACAGTTGGTGTTGATGTATGTGACTGCAATTTTGAGTGAAATGAACATGATTTGAATCTCCTCTCAGCCGCATGAGTGAAATCCACGGAATGCTTAACTTTCATGTCCAAAATAACCTGCATAACGCTAGTTATCATACACCGGACAATAAAGGAGCCTTTCTGCTAAACTAAGCATGTCAGGTATGGCGTCGCAAGGCAAAATGTATGATGTTCCGTTGACGTAAGGTGGGTATCGAGATCTTGAAAGTCAGTCTTTCTTAACTGCATATTTAACCGCTCTAAGCACCGGTCCTCCGTAATGATAAAAATAGCAGTTTATGATTTTATTATTGATATTTGAATCTGTCATTAAATAATCGGAAAGTTTAGCTCCATTGATAAGTGTATCGTCGTCAACTTTCAGAATATATCTGACACTATTGCAATATGTTTTACCCACCTTGGACCATACATCATGTTTATTATTAGATTATACCTCGACTCTATGAAATCAAATTGAAAGATGTCCTTGTAAGTAGTACTTTCCGCTTGCTAGAGTCTGTCTGATACGGTTCAACATGCCATTATTCCAAGCATGAATACATGTTTAGTAGATATGTTAAAAGAAGAGGCTCTTAGTCGTAGCGCCACCCCATGTTCTCCTTATGGCATGTCTTTCCTTATTATCAATGGGTAGGGAAAAGTACAAATACAAAGAGAAACGGAGAAGATGAACTCCTTCCCATCTATTACACACTTTGTTGCATAAGATGTGACAATGTTATTCCATGACTGAAAATAGATCTTTTTGATATTTTCGATAATTTTTTTTAGTGAAACATTTGGAAGACGAGTTATAGTTTGAACAATGTTTTTCTGTAGCTATGTTTTGTCAAATATGTATTATTGACAATATCTGTACCCATAAAGATACTAAATGCAGATACAGACATCAAAAGCAAAAATATACATTTTTTAATTCATCTTTGATAATTTGTTATCTTGAAACTCCAAATATATATATATATATATATATATATATATATATATATATATATATATATATATATATATATATATATATATATATATATATATATATATATATATATTAAAATATGCAAAACATTTCATAAAATGGGCATTGATAATGTCATTTTTGGAAAACATTTTCCCCCGTCACGCGAATCTCGTAACATGCTATAATGAGCTGAGATATAAAGTTATTTTTTTATTTCTGGAGACTTTTATATTTATTTATATTACCTTTTGAGTTTTAGAAACATTTGGCCAAATAGAGAACTAATATATTTCCTCCTTTCCAAATCCAAATTCAAAATCGTACTATTTTGAGTAAAAGTTTTCTTTTACTGCTGCATTTTTTATGTATGAGTTACTCAATAATCGGGTTTGTATACTTTTTGACAGTGCTTGAATAATCAATACACAAAGAATACGTTATTAGCAGTTCTGTGTTGGTCACTTATATATTTTGCATTATCATTCCACTTAAAGTGAGAATATGGATTTGCACCTAACTTTATTATTTTGGTGGGGTGTAATATTATTTTCAGAGTTTATATTCATTGAATTTCTGATCGGTAATTTATCCTTTTCAGTTCCCGTTGGAAGGGTGAGGCGTTCCAAATGTGCATAAATCTGAAGATAGGTTTATATACTCTATTACACTCCTGTCCGTCTTTGCAAAACAACCCAATATCCATGTTCGCAACATTGAAACCCAGTCATAACATGACGTCATAAAGGTTATAGCTCTTTTCATCCTACTAAGATAAAACTGGTTGTTTAAAAAACAAACCTAGTATGAAGTAATGTTAATTTTCAAATAAATGCTTGTTCAGTAAGATAGAAATGCAGTCCATACACTCTGTCTAAATATGGTAACTTGATTTAAAATTGTATGCATAAACACTGGGGCATCTATGAAGTCATTAGTATATGTTTATTTTATTAAAAATGAAGAGATAAAAACAATAGCGATCATAATTGAAGCAGAGTGTCAAATTAGTTCATAACATTTTATATTCAAATTGAAATCAACGTTACACAACAGTTTATTTTGTGCCCTGTATATTCCACGAAAATAGGTTAATATAATCACTTCATACTTAGAAGTACTGTTGCGAAGCATTCTTGTCTGATTCTTTTTTTGTATCTATACACTTACGAGATGTCTAAAACTCTTACATAATATCCATTGAACACTTTCTATTAATATTTACGGATTTCTGATGACCTCTCTCTTTCAAGTGTGAGCTAGAAATTATGACTGAGTATAGCCAAACACTTCCTTTTGCAACGTCCTGTTTAAATGGTTGAGAATAAGCTCCATTTCAGCAGCAATTGCAAATGTTCATGGACCTCTGATTTGACTGTTTAAAAATCTTGCCTTTCACAACAGCATACTTGTCCACCTCTTTACATTAAGTGAGGAGTGAACTGCAATCTGCCAATTGTTAGTCATCTCTTCAGTTCATTCAAATTTATACACAAATCATATATCATTGGACAATATTTGTTTGCTAATTTTAAAATCAGCTTTCGGTGTTTTACATCTAGCAGCAAATGGTTCTTCCTTTTCAAACTAGCCTCATCTACCATCGCAATCTCTGTAAATTCCCAAATACGCCTTAAGCTGTAATTATACACTGCTCATACATGAACATATAAAGAAAATAGAATGGAAATTTTTGTGTTGACACTAAATATGTATAAATGATGAAATACTGAATATTGCATATTTAGTTTTAATAAAAAGAAGTATGCCATTCAATTTTCTGCATACATTGTCCAGAAGTGGATAATAAGGTGAATGTTTCTTTAATCTATATTCAATACAAGTAATGGTCTTGTATAAAGACATGGTTCAATGAGGAACGATTTTGGGTCCGAGGAGATTCATGTTAAACTAATATAAATATGAGTGGCCCCTATTCGTTCTTCGCCAAATATGTATTTAATTCTTATCCATGATCGCTTGTAATAAAGAAAAACGACTATTAAAAAGTTAGCGGTGATCTCCTCTGTTGCGGAACCAATTTTCGTGGATGATAAAAAGTATGCTAATAGGAACCTATGAAACTAACTGCCAAAACGAAATGCATCTAATGATCTGAATGTGCACACAATATGCTTAATAATCAATGGCGGTGTGTTCAAAACAGTCTTTTTGTTTTGCAACGTTATGTAAATGATATGTGCATTCGTGTTAAATGCTGGTTATTACCACTGACACTTATGTTCGTATTCATTTTAAACGTTATGTTTAGTGGTTTGGTTAAACACGGCTTTCGTGTCAAAATTTTGCTTTGATTGTCACACGATAATGATATATTATTATTTACCTTGAAGATACGCAAACATAACGCAGATCTTTTGAACCATACAACTAGCCTTTTGTTGCGATAATGTATTATTAGGAATCAAAATCAAAATTTCAGAACATTAGTAACTACACCATTTCTATATGTATCGGTGTTGGAAAACATATTAGACTTTTTTTCTTACCAATTCGATCATATTATTCCTTGTATTGGTCACTAAACGAAAAAGTTTATACTTGTATACGATGATCCGGAGAGACTAACGCTTACGGCAAGCAGAAGGGATGGCGAATAATACAACTTTTTTCAAGAGTTATTTTTAAAAACAAAGCCTTCTACAAAAACAACAATACATGGTCAATAGCGTCAAGCCAAAGCCTCTAGCTGTCGGAAACTTAATATTTGTCGTCGCGATCCATGCTGCTGTGCCTCTCAATAAAACATCTTTATGGAGGATCGCTCAAATCTATTGTGATAAATCCAAGTAGGTTAGCTTGGTTTTTTGAAAAGGGTTTTTGAAATAATCATGTTTATATGATATTATAATGTCTTTATTAAATCCCTTGAGGTCACCTACAGATGGGGACTCATTCATATCAATGATAAAGTCAATTATATCATTTTCGTCTTCATCCGACGACTTCGCTTTGTCATTAATATCTTTAATTACATCATTGGATCTCTGGTCATCTACAGATGGTGCCATTAAATTCAACTTATCCCACTTGAGCTATATCATTATCAGATTAAGCAAGAATTGCATCTTACCAGATCCAGATGGACTTATTATACTTGCTGTAATAGAATTTCGTAGAGCTGGATGATGCTTGACTTGCTTTTGATTTTCTATCGCTAACACATCAGTGATATCCATGTGGTAAAAACATAATAAAAAATAATATGGATTTGTATTGTGTTCGATTCAGAGCATCCACCCCCACAAGTGGATTAACAACAAAAATAACAAAAAGCAAGAAAGTGCGCTTTCAAGCAAGAGTGTAAAATGTGACACGAGCAAATGCATATGCATTTCGTCTCGTACGAAAACAGGTGGTGATATCGCAGCTTTAATGGGAAAATTACCCGGGCGCCATGGTCTAAATACTCAGAAGTAAACATTTCCTGGATATAATTATTTTGGTCCTAGCAACCGACTTGATATCCGACATAACGAATGAGACCAACTAAGACCTGGAGAGTATATAATAAATGCGATTCATCAAGCGTAACACATTCATAATGCCGCGTATAAAAGTCCAGATTTGCAACTACATATTGCAGATTTGAAGCTGATACTCACGCTAAAATCTGTAAAGAAATAAATATCTCAGAAAAATATTACCGAATTGCTTCATAATATCTGTGATAAATGTAGTGGCTCATAGATAACTATGCAATTAGATATATAGCATCACAATCACTATCAACAAAATCAGCATCCGAAGATGCATCTGCTTTTATACGAAATTATCAACGTGGTTGTCTATAATGGCCACAGCTACTTCAGGTTGATACTGGCAAGAAATTTCTTTGGGTTTGTTTTGTGCAGTAACGTCGATGATGAGAAAACATACCGTCAAGATTAGATAAGGACACAGCAGTTCATCACTATCAGGGAATGTTTGAACGATTTAATCGAACACTTGTTCAGATATCAATATGCGAAGGAAATAGCCACTAACCTTTAGTCCTTGAAAAAGTAGAGGAAGAAAGAAGTCTTGTAAATGGGTTGCATAACTACCAAGTGTGAAAGCTGCGTTAAATAATGAAATTACTCGTGCAACGTCTATGAAACCCATCAGCGGGATCACAGAAAAACATATACCAGTACTTCGATGTGACACTTCCTCAAAACAGCCAGTGCTAGGTATTGTGACTGTAAGATATTGATATGAACCTGGTGAACTTGAAAGGCATAAAAAGGAGCAATTGATTATATTTGAATCGTGGCCACACGTAAACCTTTAGCGTGGTAAGATACACAGGTAGACCTGCAATCATCAGGACTCGATTCAACTGCTCTGGCCGTGGATTTGTACAATAACATTTACAATTAATTCCTGAAGATACACAATTACCATCGCATTCACTTCTGTGGAAGCCGAACGCCAGCAACCCTAAGTCGATTACACTCAAGACATGTCAGTATTAAATTTTTGCATGTATGACTGAGATCACTATTAATTTATGTACAGAAAATTGTATTGGATTATCATTCGAATACTTCCACTACATTAATGTCTTACAGATTGCACAGTGATTTTTGTGTTGTGGCTTCAGCGTCATGATAAACCTAATATCAAGGTCAAAGTCACGCTCACTCGTGTTTCAGATCGTTGATAATCAGCTAATGCTTTCTTACTATATAATTGCAATTGCTATCAGTGGTTTCTTCTTCATTGCGCAGTTTATGATACCGTCACACAACCGAGACATTCTTCTGACTTTCGAAACCTCTAGATATACTAAATTTGAATATTCGATCCGATCATCGACAATCCTGATATTTGCTTCAAAAACATTTAATCCTTGTGAAGATTGAACCGTTATAGAATATAGAATACACTAGAGTCCATATAGTGTTCTCCATCGTTAACTCGCTCTCAGAAGCACTCACACGAACAATAACAATATCATTAATAACGAGATTTCGTTTCTCTCGTGACTCTGTGCAGGTTCCAGGAGTTTCAGCTTCAATATCTTGTGTCTCTATTAAGCGATAATACAATAGCACAAGTAGATCTGAAAACTTGTCTTTATGTAACAGAAATAAATGCTGTTGTACCGTATCGCAAACAATTTTCCGTCTTGTAACTATCAATCAGCAGGTTTCCATATATTTCGAAAACCATTCATTTTAGTCTCGGGAATTAATTCACGCATGATCTCACATTGAATCCGGTCTGGTTGAAGTCTGATCAACATTTGAACTCTTTCAGCGTTCATCAATAGCTCTAAGATCATCAGTTTTCTGTTAATAATAATATACAAACTTTTCAGCCATTCATGCAGAGATGATCAAACAAAAGATGGTGGTTGAAAATGATCACCACATATAAGAGCAGCATGTTTCGTTAACAACCAATCAAGAAATAGTTTTAATACCTTCACATATAATGTATATATTTCATCCTATATAGTAATCTTACTCAAATATTTCTTATCTAATTGCTCAGAAGTCAAGTATCTCCCATCCATTGGAATAAGTTTTGATAAGTGTGAGATTTAACTCCTCGTTCGCTCATTTCTCTGGCGAGTCCATGTGTGGAGATCAAAGCAACCATATCAGAATTCCTAAATAATTTAATCGCACGTGTTTCACCAGAACCTCCTGGTCTTATGTCTGGTAACAGAATCATTTTTCTGATGGAGTCGTTGACAGTTTAGACATCTGTTTATTTTTGTAACATATTTCCTTAGAATCAACGTCGGCAGATTCTGAATAACTCAGTATTGTATTCTGCATTAGCCCCATGATGTATCAGCTCCGATATGTAATTGTTTTATCAAAACTGCATCTTTTCTATTGATATAAATTGAATTGAATCTGTTTAGACTAACCATGATATAGGAAAATCTATTCATCATCTATAATAAATGTATCGAAAAGTACGCGAGCATTGAACATCTGAAATGAGGAAATTGTGGCGAGTCGCCATCAGAGTAAATCACAAGTGTACCTACTTATTCTTTCCGTTCGATAAATTGACATTAGTTCGACTGCAAAATGTGCTTGTCTGCGTTAAGTTAACAATTATGAAATCGGGTTCAGCATCGTCTATAATTAATTTTGTACGATGTCAATTAGGTTCAAATGATCCTCCTTGAGCAGCAGGGGGGTCGAACCGACCAAAATAAATCGGCCTGCAAATCCCTCTATCCAAAAGAGTCGCCGTAGAGGCTGCCACGAGTCGATCTGACATTATAAAAAAATTCAACTAGATATTACTCATCCTCACGTGAACATCAGCAGGGGGGGTCGAACCGACCAAAATAAATCGGCTCGCAAATCCCTCTATCCAAAAGAGTTATCGTAGAGGCTGCCACGAGTCATTCTGACATTATAAAAAAATTCACCTAGATGTTACTCATTCCCACGCGAACAGTAGCAGGGGGGTCGAACCGACCAAAATAAATCCACCCACAAACCCCTCTATCCAAAAGAGTTGTCGTGGTGGGGTCAATTGAAAATTCACAATTAGCAAGTTGATGATTTTACAATAATGGAAGCAAAATCGCCAGCGATCCCAGAAGCGCCATCTACCAAATTAGCGCGAGAAAAACTTAAAGCTATTAGTGAATTTCTACCGGTCCACGAACGTCTTAAGGAAAAATTACAGCAACGTCAGCAAGTGAAAACTGATATCCTCGAGGGAAATCTACAAACATTTGCTCCAATTACCGCGGGAATAAAAACTGCCCTGTACGGAGATCCCGACGATGCTTTTAAACGCGCCAGTGAAAAACCAATAGCGGACCTGCTCAAGGAAATATCTAGTAATGTTAAACAAGCACCAAAACAATCGATGGTAGCAGAGCAACAAACAGAAGAACAAACAGAAGAAGAACAACAACCGGATGAGCAAATTGCCAGTCCGTCATGAGGAAAGGGTGTTAATTTTGCTGATAAATTGATAGAAGAAGCAGCGAATGAAATTAAAAATATTGATTTACAAAAACCTGAAGAATATGCTCAATTTGGAAGATATATTGCTGAGCAATACTACAACGAAAAAGATAAGTACCTCAAGGATGAATACAAAAATAAAACGATGGCGATAGATAAATGGGCTGATGGTATGTATAGATTACAAAGAAATATTTCTCGGCTGACCGAAAGTGAAAAGAAAACTGATGAATATAAAAAATTCATGATCGGTGCAGAAGCGCAGAAAATTATTATGTCTGCGACGAAAGCTGGAGAAATATCTGCGGCAAAAATAAAAGAAATTACTGGAGAAAAATCTGCGGCAAGAATGAAAAAAATTGCAGGAGAAGAAACTAACGGAAACGGAATAACACCGTTGACGATTTCGTCGTCGGCCAAGACTTATCATGACTCGCAAATATGTCCCGACAGCCTCGTCAGAGATGTTTCTCGGTTAGAAGTTCTCATCGGGGGAAGACGCGCCGGTAACAATTCAATTAAAATAATTAATGAGTCCGCAGACATAGCACAGCGGTTATTCCAGAATAAAATAATTGATCTCCACACGTATCAGGAATTTATCGAGGATTTAGTCGAAGATAGTCATTATCGTGGATATTACAGCGATTAAAAATTGCAAGCAATTCCACAATTCCGCAATTAGAATTCCAGTGATTTTACAATAAAAGATGATTATACATTACAATCACGATAAACTGACTCAAGTGTTCATGGTAAATTCAAGAGTGCCAGTGCATAAAACGTTTTACGGAGAAGGTCTCGGAGATACTATATTGGGTTTCTTTACGGGAATGGCACCAAAATTTGCTCCGCTCGCTAAACAACTCGGTATGAAAGCTGTTGGAGTAATCCGTGATAAAACGCTTGGTGCCGTCGGAGACTTGGCTGGTAAAGCATTTTCCGCCGTGAAAGATAAAGCAGCGTCGTTATTCAGAAGAAAACAAAAAATTCAACTACCATCAACTGAAAATATGCCAGCCGCGGAAAGAAAAGTAATAACTAAAGCCCTACAAGAAAGAGCAGCCTCGTTGATCCTTAACTCACCGGAATTATCAAATGCCATAATGGGAAGTGGACTTCGGCGCCGACGATGATGGAAATGCAAGCATTTCGGTAATTGAAAATAAAAACGTCTTAGTATAAAAAATGTCATTTAAGAAGATCATCGACGTCGCATTTGACATGGAAGCACCAGTGCCCAAGGATGATTCTGTCGCAAATTACCAATATTTCGCGTACAGAGCAATTGAACCAGATTCACGAGGACGAATTGACTTGCAAGTCCAAGATAAAAGTAAGTATTTCCTGCCATGCGAGGCATACATTGAAGTTGAAGGTGAAATTCTACTGAGAAACGGAAATCCTTATCCGGCGGGAACTAAAGTTGGCTTTGTAAACAACGGTGTTATGGCGCTGTTCGAGGGGGCAAAATACGTCATTGACGGTAACGACATAGAATCGATAAACAACAACGTCGACATCGCCAGTACAATTCTCGGACTTGCTAGGTATTCCGATGATTATACAAGATCTGCCGGGCCGTCAATGATGTTTGCCAAAGACGGTTGCTAGGTATTCCGATGATTATACAAGATCTGCCAGGCCGTCTATGATGTTCGCTAAAGACGGTAATGACTCCGCTAATCCAGCTCAATATAATCATCCCATAAAATTGGCACGAAATGCATCGGTAGACCCTGCTCCTGCCGGATATGAAAGACCGGCGGCAGATTTTGATATTACTCCGCCTGCTAACGCTGATTATAATCTCGGTCAAGCAATCAGAAACGGAATGCTAAAAGGAGATCGAAGAAAATTTTCGTGTGCGATTCCACTTCATCACATATTCGGATTTTGCAGAAATGTTAGAAAAGTAATCTACGGCGCTAAACACACTGTCGTCCTCACGAGAAGATCCGATGACAACAATGCCATCTGGAGAATTCCTGCCAACAATGCTGACGATGCTACTAGAGCGGCAGACGATGGCATTGTTAGGTTATCTAAACTAATTTTGTGGATGCCTGTGCTAACGCCATCTCTCGCAGTCAATCAGCGGTTGTTATCGTGGATGGAAACTGGAGCGAGCAGTCTGATAAGTTGGTTAACTATCACCACGGACACTCTTGAAAGTAACCAGACTGAATTTACTTGGAATCTTCCAGGAAAGCGAGGAATTTCAGCGCCGCGGCATATATTTGTGGCGTTACAACGACGAGATCGAGTACGAGCACCTGTACAGCAAACCCGCTCGCATATGATATTTGATAGGTTAGACGTAACGGAAGTCTCCCTGAGAATAAATGGACAACAAGAACCAGCTGAACCTATAAAATTGAGATCTAACGACGATAACAACAATGTCGCACGAATATATCATCGGATGTTGTCTTTCATGGGTCGTGATCAGAACGTTGACACTGGCTTGCAAATATCTCAGTATGATTTTCAGACGCTGTATCCGATCTACTATTTCTCGTTGGAGCATCTTGACTTGACGAAAGAATCAGTCGTTGACATAACATTTAACGCGTTAGTTGGAGAACCTGGTCCCGGCTACAGAGCAATCGCGGTTATTCTCAGCGACAAGTCAATGTTAATCGAAGGGATCGGTGGTCAGATGAGACTCGTTGACGCACCAGTAGAAAATCTCTGATTGAATCCAATTGAAAACACAACATATCTACAATAAAAATGACATATCACACTGTTATGGCTCAATTGACCGACGGTCAAATTAAAAAACTCAAATCGGCGTCAACGAAACAATGTGGAATTTCAATAACGTTGAAACCAGCACAAATGGCATCAGGTTCTCATAAATTATCGCTGACAAATACTCAGCTGAAACATTACAACGCTTCGCTGGCAGCCGGTAAAGGAATTCGACTCGACCTCTCGAGAGCTGCCATCGCCAACATGGTAAAAAACGGTGGAATATTTCCACTGTTGGCGGCTATTCCTGGAATTATTGGTCCATTAATTGCAGCAGCTGCTCCTGCTGTTGCTAAAGCTGCCGCGCTAGGTGCTGTCGGCACTGCCGCTGGAATAGGTTTGAAAAAAGCACTCGGACAAGGTTATCGACGAACTAAAAAAAAGGGAAGAGGTCTGCGGTTAGGAAGACCGCCGATGTACTAGCTGAAAATGCTAGCATTTCACCGATGTCTAATTTTGACCTCATCGACGCAGTAAAAAAATTAGCAATAAAGAATTTCAGAGGAGTTTTTATGAGGGATAAATTACCGTCATCGCCGCTTCCCACAGAGACTGGAATTATTAATCTCGATGACGATGCCGGATCAGGTACTCATTGGGTCGCATACGCGGTCGATCCACGAAGTATTATTTACTTCGACTCGTATGGACTAGCCCCGCCGAAAGAATTCTTGAAATATATTTCCAAAGTAAAAGTTCCGTTTTATTATTCTACGTTGCCGACGCAAGCACTAACCGATCGGCCAATTTGTGGTAGAGAAGTATTAAATGTTTTATCAAGAATATCTAAAAATCCTAACCGACCACCACATTTAGTCGTTGTCGATTACACAAGTAGTTCCAATTTGAAAAAACAATAGTGTAGAATAATAAATGGTAGATATTTGGGGACGATCCAGAGAAAAAAAAGAAAAAGGAAAGGCGGTTGCTAATATCCCAGAGATCACTAAATTAATCAAGAATGAGATCGCCGGCACGCTAAATGTGGCGAATATTGACCCCGACGAGATAGCCGTATTTGAGACAAATCACGGTAAATTGAAAACCAGCAACGTCTTTTTGGGCGATTTAATAAAAAAGATCCAACCGCGCCAGATAATTACATAGCGGTATTCAAACACGGAAAGTTGGAGCCGGGTTCTATTAATATGTCTGACCTTACTGAAAGATTCCATAGTCTTGAACAATTCTTAAACAATTTTTTGGGATTTCCACGTCAGCAACTTCGTGACGTGCATATCGTAAGAATTAAGGCTACAATCGATAATCACGAATTGTTAAGAACTGAGTTTGACGCTCACATTACGAAATTCAATAAACAAGAAGTGTTCAAAAATCTAAGTAACCTAAGAACTGAGTATACAGATCACGTTGCTAAATTTACCGAGCACGTAAATCAGTTTACTCTGCTACAGAGAAATCTAGGTGACCTAAGAACTGAGTATACAGATCACGTTGTTAAATATACCGAGCACATAAATCAGTTTAATCCGTTACAGAGAAATTTTAGCAGAATCAATAACGCCCTCGAAAGGTTTTTTAACAACAATGTTAGACCGGCAGATATTAGTATAAAGTACGCGGATGTTAAAGCTATCGTCGATAAAATAAAAATCGTACCCTCAGCTGACGATGTTAAGCAAATCGTCGTCGTCGTAAAAACTGGTGAACTAAATTGGGTCGTCAGCGGAATAAATGAACTAATTGATCCTTTTAATGTTATTACTGGTGGTTATCCGCTCGGCTATTATCGACTAACGATAGTGTCAGATAAACAAATTAACATTCGAGGAGCTGCGCGTGATGGTTCTGTGCCGTGTAGAGGAGTTAACACGGTCACCTATTACTCAACCAATAACATTAACGTCGATGTAATTAAGTTTATATTCAACTTAGATAATGTGGTAAACGCGTTTAAATACCGATACATAATAGAGCACCTAGGTAATTAAAAATTTACAACAACTACAATAATGAATAAATCTACTGAGTCGATCAACGCTAACAACTTCAGATACGATACAGTCAAAAAATACCAGACGGCGCTTAAATCTCTCGCTGATGAATATCAAACAAAAATAAAAAAATACCAGCGTAGAATTACCGTCATCGACGTCACCGTGTATTCAGTTTCCGGACTTCTCGCCGGCGCTGGAATAATACTGTCCTCGGTGACCATGATAGCTCCGGTAGCTATTCCGATAGCTATTTCCGCGATGACAACCGTCGCTGGAATCTCTACCGCGATCACTAAAAAATTATCATCGTGCGCACAGATTAAACTCGCCGATTACATAGCTAAATATTCCACCGTCGAACACGCTCACTCGAGAATATCAGCGTTAATTTCAGCATCTCTCGACGATGAAGTAATTACCGCTGACGAATTCACCGCGATGACAGAGCTGTACGATTCCACGATGTCGAAAATCACTGAAAATTCTGGCGGAATTGTTAACAATTCTGGTGCTAGCACTTCTTAATTAAAAAATCCAACGCAGATTAAATAAAATGTCAGAAATTCAATTTCTTAAACAAATCTCCGACAATACCTCGCCGAGACAAACTTCTATGATCTCGATATCGTCGAAGAAATCCGAATTCACCGTCATATTTCCATCTCCGATTCCCGTGTACGAGATCGCGTTAGCCAAACTTCGTGTGTATAACAGCTGGCCTAACATCAGAAGTGAACGATTCGGTAATCAGCGACCTAATAATTCTCTCGTGTTCGCGTACAAAACCCGTGACGACGGTACTCCAGATTGGACCACAATCGGGATATCTACTGGTTCTTGTGAAATTGAAGCAATCAACGAAGAATTCGCACGTAGAATAGCGTCGGCGCTAGAAACCGCTGGTGTGGTCGTTGCTAATATTAAAGAAAACCCACCAATCAAGATCTTAGTTGATCAACCTAGATTATCGTCGATTATTGAGATCGCCGAGGGTTATTCAGTTGATATATACGGCAGTTCAATAAGAACCGTGTTAGGATGGCCTGAGATTCGACCTGATTATAAACCTCCTACGCCAGAGCCAGTGAAAGCTGATTACATCACAAATAAAATCGGACCTGAAAATCCGTCGCGGACTTATAGTTACTTTGAAGAGTTGATTCTTTCAAAAAGATACCGGAAAACTCTCCCTGATGGTTCTCAAGAATGGCATTTTCTAAGTTCTCGTGATTTTAAACCTGGATTTGATCCTGAAAAAGAGGGTTATACCATTGAGCCGGCAGTTGTGGACGGTCCTACTCGCCCCTCGCTTAGTCCACCATTTTTTTTACATGAATGACGATTTTAAATTGTTGTTGCCGTCGTTAAA
The DNA here is from genome assembly GCA_016746295.1 of Potamilus streckersoni. Classification (NCBI taxonomy): domain Eukaryota; kingdom Metazoa; phylum Mollusca; class Bivalvia; order Unionida; family Unionidae; genus Potamilus; species Potamilus streckersoni. The sequence goes on along the minus strand of JAEAOA010002274.1, from coordinate 341,196 downwards.
ATCTGGTCTTCTTACCAAGGACGAATTTATCAGCGTAGTTGCTGCAGCTAATAAAATTATTGCTGATATGGAACATTTTAATTCGAGGCTTGTTAGCGTCTACACAGATAAAAATTCTCCGTTGTTTAGGTTGACCTCAGCACAGATATATAGAGATTTTCTAGAAAAAGATCCAAACGCTAATAAAATAGAAGGATACAACGTACCAGAACTTAAACATCAACTCAAACTCGCCATCGACGAAGGTTTTAATAATATTCTCCAGCGTTGGAGAGATAGTCAACCAAAGCCAACTTACCTCACACACAATAATTCCCCAACCGGCGATGGCCGACATCACGCGCCCGGCAACGTCAACATATCCAACGTGGTCGCGCTCAACCTGACATGCAGCGCAATCCAAGGAAGTTATCAAGTAAATATTGAAAAATCCAGCAAAGCTCATCCCGCCGATCTACTTTATTCTACTGCGCCGTCAGTGAGTCCTGGATATCTGATCATCGACGATCCTCCTAATCCGGTCTATATGCGCTGTCATAACGACCTCATCAACGTGATGAAATTTCGACTTACCAACCAAGACGATGAACTGATTGACCTCCGCGACGAAGAACTCGTGATTAGTCTGTTTGTGAGATCTTAAAAACGCTAGCGTTACCGATAACCGCGTCGAAGAATAATTATAACGCAAAAAAATAATCCCCCGCGATGACAACCGCGTCAGATCGCTGATGGTAATTATAACACGGTAATTACACATCGATAATTTCGTCCGGAATTATCAGCAGGAACAATAACGCAATTGTCGAACTCGTACAAGTCCGTACAACGATAACGGATGCAGTAATGTGTTGTTATATATATCCGACGTGATTACCCGCTGATAATTACGACCGAAATTATTGATCTACAATTACCATCACATAATTACTATCTCGGTCGATGATCGCCGGCGTCGATTACCCTTCCAGAAATACTATCATTGTTACCCATCGCGATTTATTTTTTTTATTATTTTTTTTACGGCATTATTATATGCCGAACAAAGCTAGTTACTTATCGTACATGGACGTCGAGAACATCATCTCGTTACGTGGAGTACAGAAACCGTCAGAAATAGCCAGCCGATACAAGATCGGTCTGACGCGGCTGTATAAAATATGGACCGACGCTTCCCCGAATAAGAAATTTCCCGGAGGTTTTACTGGAACTCAAGCTGGTAAAAAATTAACGGAAGTCGCCAAAAAACTAACAGAAGAGAATAATCAACGTGCTGAAATCTCGAAGATTCAGGAAGAATTTAATTCATTGCAAGGTCTGGCATCTAAAACTCGGGATAATATAAAACAAAAACAACAGCAAGTACAGAATATGATGGCCCGATATAAACTACTGCAGCAACAACAACAACAAATACAAGAGTTGCTGACGATGATCCCTGACAACGAACAACAATTGAAAACCCTTACTACGCAAAAAGATCAGCAGCAGAAGACCATTGATGAATTAAATCTGAAGATCGCCGAGAATAAAAAAACTATAGAGAATCAGACGATAAATAACGCGCAGCTGCAGAAGATAATCGACGACAATGACACGATCGAGCAAGGACTGAATGAGATATTATCAAAACCCCAACCGTCCGCACCTAAACATTGGCCTTACGGTGACAAATCGGTGGAGCAAATATTAACTGAAAATTTACTCAAGGATAAACCGGCGGACGCTGTAAAAACAAGCAAAAAAAAATCTCGAGGTGAACAAATTCCCGCGTCCGACAAAGTCGGGCCGAAATAACCGATTTTTTAAGATTAAATTTTACATTACCGTAAAAAAATTGAGAATTATCAATCTGACGACGTTGGTCAAGCAGCGATTTTTGATTCAATGTTGTCCAAGGCGGCTTTGATAGATTTTTCTTCTTCGAAAATCTCCACGACGGCGTCGCGGATGCGTTTGATTATTTTACACGCGGGAACGAACAGTTCAACGTTGTCTTTGTTGGCGATTATCGCCTCGGTGCGCGCAGCAGTGAGTAACTTAATTATCCTGTACTCGTTGCGGTGAGTTGGTCTTCCACGTGAACGTGTGTCAACGACGGCGCTGTACTCGTCAGTGATCCATGATCTGTTGAGGATGGAAGTTGCAGGAATATACTGTTGGATTTTATCGAGTTCATCACACAACGCAGCAACGTTTTGGTCGTTCATTATTTTATAAGGATTTTTTACGTTTAAAATATAGTGCAAAAAAATAACCAACGATCACTGATACACGAAAGAAATCCGACATCGTAACACTGGTGAATATGACGAATGATAAATACCGTTTGCGACACGTCTTACGGATTGTGATTGAATTCCATAATACTTTCCCGCGGCGTAAATCGAAGGAAAGTATTTTTCGGCAGAGATCACATCGGCGGCGTCGGCGACTCCAATGACGGGTCTTCGTGCTGAAATTTTAATCTTCGGTGCGCTATTGTTGCAATTTTCTCGCTGAGTAACAATACGAAGATTTTCTAGTCGATTATCGAGGCGATTTCTGTTAATGTGGTCTATGACCAACCCGGCTGGAATTGGTCCGTTAAAACATTCGTAAATGAATCTCGCCGAGGAATAACATTTTTGTTCTCCGTGTTGTTTAATACTTATCTTTGCATATCCCGCGTGGTCGACGGTACCGAGATTTTTCTTATATACTCGATGCCTGATTGTGCCGTCGCGGGAAGCCTCGTAATTTAAGAAGATCGGATGAGACATAAATGTATCTTCGGACATTATATAATTACACAGATAAATGTGTATTTAATTGTTTTTTGTAATCTCCGGTAATAAAGTCATTTTCGTTGAATATTATCCCATGTTTGTTCTTGTAATACCTCGCGAACGTTCTAAATCTATCCCCGCCGCAACTGAAACATAGATGAGTCTTTCCTCGGATGTCAGCGTTGCATCTGATACATTTTACCCAGTCTGGCGGATTTTTTTTAGCGTGTTGATTATGTGTTGCACAATATTTCCCTACGCAGGGTCTGTCACATACTTCACCACGTCGTCGCCATATCCACGAGCATCGATTTGACATTGTTATATAATAATTAATTTTAATTTTTAATTTAATATACTTTTTTATGTATATTATATGGAACATAATTCTGATAATGTTCAACATTACTCTGATGATTTAACGATGAGAAATTCTAATGAATATATGACCAAAATGCCAGCATTTTCAAGATTGTCGCACATAGATGTTATTGAACCCACTCGAGTTCGACGGCGATTTGACCTTGACGGGAGGATAAATCCAACCGAATATAGAGCTCATGTAATCAGCAGCATTAGAACGGTAAAGAACATGTACCGAACAAACGGTGCTAATTACGTTTATTCGACGTTTAAGACAAATAGCGAAGACGCTAGATTGACTATGGAACGAGCTCAGGAGATACTGTCTCGGGTGGATTTTGGAACATTACAACATCCGCGAAGATATCATCTGCAATCGTCGTATTTGACGTTTAGGGAAACTCCATCACGGCGACAACGACGGCGAGATAGGTTGTTGTCGTTGCTGTACAATGTTGAAACCGAGGGCAGATTTTGGGAAGTAACTTTACACGATGGTAGAGTCAGCGACGGCCGGAGAGGATTGTTTGTGTTGGACGGAAACACACGACCAGGAGCGTTAGTCGGTATTGATCAACGGTATTATACCAGAGGTTACCCGTACAATGTTGTCGTGTATGGGGTGTATTTAATTAATACTCCCGTCGACGCGGAAGTTATTCCGATGAGATTGTCAACTACGTTAAATTGCGTTGCTGAATTGGTGATAAAGCATTTTAAGGAATCGACGAGAGGAAATGGTTTGACGGAACGACGAGCAAATATTATTTCCGCGTGGAATGATCGTGTTGTGAACTCTGGCGCTAGTAAAAAGGATATAGCCGAATTGGAGAAGAAGTTGAAAATACCGATTATCGTTAAGATGTTCCCGGACAGAGTGTTTTATAATTCCGGTTGTTATCAATCTAAAGGAGCGGCGATCGAAATTCTCGACCATAACTTTCACGGTTGGGGAGTCGGTGATAGGGATTTTCCTTCGAATAAAACCGTTAAATACTACACCGGCGATATGTTTAAGTGGATCAAATCGAATATGTTGAACACTCCGGTCAACGTTTGGTTATTCCGCGGCGGTAACGAATATGATCAATTTGTTACATCACAAGGAGAGATTTATCGAGAGGAAGAATTACAAAACGAGATGATCGAATTTGCTAAAAGGTACGTCGATGAATCCGCCGCGGAGAAATTGACTCGAGTGAGTTTTTCGGTTGCGTCTGTCGCGTATCAAATAACTAAAGAACGAAATTCTTGGGCGCCGACTAAAAAAAAGTTTATCAATGACGTCCGCGATAGTTGTATTGAGTATTCCCACGGTGGTCTATGGAACCGCGAGTATGAGTTAGATGATTCTATTAAATCCGTCGATATGGTCGCGTGTTATCCAGGAAGTTTTCTCGGCGGCGGAGAATGTCGGGAATGGTTTAATCGATTTGGTATTCCCGGTAGTAACATGATCAGAAGATCCGTTAACGGACCACTGCCTGAGTATGATCTAACAGGATTCGCTAAAGTTGTACGCGCAAGACTCGCTGACGGACTTCATCCGGTTAGTTATTTGTGGTTCGGCAGGCATATAGCTGAAAAGAAATGGGTTCCGACGGTGCTATTACGATGGGCCGTTGACGTTGGAGTGTTGACCGATCTTGTAGTATCTGAGGTAATATTCAGCGTCCCGCAAAAGGATATCTGGCTGCCGACCCCCGACAAAGACTCGCGTTGGGATTTTGAATTTATTCGTGATATGATCGTCAGCGAAAGCAAGGATACTAACAGAATAATAATCGGAAAGTTCACGCAAGGCGAGTATGATAACGAAGACGTACGACGACGAAAAACCGCCAAGTTGGTGTTGGATCCAGGAGAATTAAAATTCATCATCGACGACGCCGTAAACAAAGGAGTGTTTTATCGGCGGACTAATATTGAATTACAAGGAGAACATTTTGGAACGGTCGTCGAGTATTTCGGCGATGAAATGCCACAATTTGTTCACTTACGATCTTACATGCTAGCGTACGTGACAATTAATCTGCTAAGTACCGTCAATAGATTTCCAGACAGTGCATTTCGAGTCGCAACCGACTCATTTTATTACCACGAAGAGCATCAAGATGTCGTTAATGAGTTTCTCGGAGACGGCGACACTTGGGGAACTTGGAGAGTAAAAAAAGAAAAATTACACAACTACGATAAATCAGCTGATTATCCCGACAAACCAGAATTTCATGGGTGTGATTTCGATGATGTGTCAACTGCTCCAAGTGTACATGATCCTATCGGTCGTTATAGAATTATTTATCTAAACGGTCCTGGCGGCTGTGGTAAGACTACTCGAGTGCTGGAACATTTCCGTTGCATTGGAAATGATTTGATTGTGTTAGCGCCAACTCATCGATTAGTCAGGGATTTCCATGAAAAAGGATTTCACGCGGAGACTTATCATCACTACTTCAGATACAGCGGCGGAGAATGGTCCACGGAACGTATGGGAAATAAAAAAATTCATCCCGTGATAATGTTCGATGAAGTTTGTATTATGTCGGTGCCGATAATAGAAATGTTTTTGAATTATCTAAAGACAAAAAATACTGTTGTTATATTCTGCGGTGATCATGGCCAACCACCTCCATTTGAAGGACTTTCCCCACATTTGTGGCTACGGTCACGCGTCGACTATTATGAAGAAATGACCACCGACCGTAGGTCTCTCGATGAATCATTGGTCAAATTAAAATCCGCAATCAGATGCACGAGTAACGACCATCAAGCTAAAGTGTTTCGTAACATGGTAATCGATAACACATATGTCGAATTTATTGACAAATGGTCACCTGCGGATCTTGTCGTAGCCAGCCGGAAGAATACGCGTGATAGTATTAACGCGGCGTTATTTGAACTTCACGGACATAAATTTCCCAATGAACTTGTGCCGTTGCAATACCGACCTGCAGATACTCGATTACGGAATATCCTAGTTGATATCCCTGGAAGTGCCGAACAACGAAAATTAGTGTTAAATGATATCATTGGAGTGAAGTTGTCAGATGTTGAAGGCGCGCTAAGCATGAAAAAATCACCATGGCGGTTAGGATATGCCTCAACGATACATTCAACACAGGGGTTAACTATCACAGATACTATTGTCTGGTTCATTGACGATTTCATTGAATGGGATAATTTAGTGTATTTGGCCGTTAGTCGAGTTCGTCGAATGAATCAACTCAGGCGAGTTACTTTAGATTACTCGGCGGAAGTTGAGTATCTTCAGGAATAACTAACAGCTGCTCACGAGTAAAGTTTCTTTGTGGAGCGTCATAATCTAGCGTGTAGTATATCGGCCTGTACATCGAAGAATGAGTTCCGTATATGCTATGTGTTGTAATACTCCATATTGGATCAGTAGATCTTTTAGTACCACCTTCTAATTCACCTGGCTCGTACAAATATCTCACCGTTGATCCCAACGGAATTTTTTCTTCGTGAGCGTCTATTGGAGATGGTGGCTTTGTTTTCTTTTGATATTCCTCGTTGATCATTTTTACCACCGCGGCAAGTCGTTTTACCCATTCTGTTGATCTAGTTGGTTGAGTAAATTCCTTCGCGTACTGATGAGCGAATAATTTATCGGCAAGTGTCCTGTTAAATCGTTCAACGATAGCCTGATCACGATGAATTGCTTTATTTCCACGTCGGATGGTAACATTTTTTTTTTGTCATTGTTGAGATTACTTCACCGCGAAATTCACTACCTGGATCAACCTGTAACAACGCCGGCCATGTAAGTTGACCACGGTTGTAGATGTTGTTGAATGCGCTTGCAACTTCCGCTGATTTTTTTGTACGAAGTGGTTCAGCATCCTTGTACCTCGTAGCGATATCAACTACCGTTAACGCGTATTTGTAACCGTTATCGTGCGGGAGATATAAAATATCCGCCTGATGAACTTCATTTGGAATGTAAACGTCAAATGATCCATATTTAATAGACTTCGGTCGCGGTAAGTAAATTTGCCATATAGCCTGCTTTGACAACCATGATTTAGCAACGTCGCGTGAAACTTTAGCTGCGATGGATAGTTTATCTATCGCGGACTGTCCTCGGTAATATCCTTGCGGAGAATAATAAATTTTTTTCATCCGTGAGATCTCCGACATTTATTAGATACTAGCACCTATTAACAATTTACCTTTCATCGCAGACTTAATAATCCACGAGGCAATTTTTTCTCTGAGATTTTTATTTTTTATTGAATTTAGCGCATGAATCAAGTTGACATCAGCGAGGTGTCTTTGCTGTAGATCGTTGCTTTTGTATGCAATGTCATGTATTCTACATGCTTCATCAATGGCGTTAACGGGAAATTCTCCAGGACGTGGTTGATCATTTTCGTCGAGTCTAATGTCTAGGCGAGCTCCCGGTCCACAGTAGCTGAATCCGGGAAGATGCTTTTCTCCGGGATACTTAGACCAAGGGGTACCTGGGCGTTTAGCGAGTCTTGTGGCGATATCACCTCCGCTTTTTTTAATAAACCTAAATTTCTTTGTGCCGCACGTGACACATGTTCCAGTTGATGCTTGTCTGTTATTTTTGGTCACAATTGTCGTTAAATCGTTTGTGTCAGTGCGAGCCTTACATTTAACACAATATAAATCCATAATAGTTATTGTTGTATAATCAAATGGAAATTACTGACTTTTCGGCGAGGAAAGGTAAGCCATGCGTTAAACATCATCCAATGTTGCCAAACTCAATTCGTGGCATTATTATAGGACCATCGGGATCTGGTAAAACTCAGCTGGTACTTAATCTTGTTATGAAATTTACCAAATGGGATAAATTATACACGATAGCGCCTAGAGCCGACGATCAAGATTGCTATTCTGTGCTGAAAGATTTTAATGATATATCGTCAAGCGAGTTGGGATACGATCCTGTGGAATTTATATATGACATCGAGGATTGTCCGCACATCGATGATTTAGACGCGTCACTGAACAACATGATAATATTTGATGATGTCATGCTGGATAACCAAAAACGACCAGCGTTGCTATTTTCCCAAGGACGTCATAAACACACTGACATGTTTTATCTAACTCAACGATATACTCAAATTCCTAAAGTTATTCGCGACAATTGTAATTTTCTATGTGTGTTTAACGGAGTTGATATCCACACGTTAAGAAATATCTGGGTGACATGGTGCTCCGACATGGAATTCAATAAATTTAAAAATTTCTTCAGCGCTGCTAAGCAAACTCCTCATGGATTTATTACAATAAACTTGAGCGATCCTAAAACGCCATATCGCGTCGGGTTGGATAAAATTTTCAATTGACCCCACCACGACGACTCTTTTGGATAGAGGGATTTGCGAGCGGATTTATTTTGGTCGGTTCGACCCCCCTGCTACTGTTCGCGTGGGAATGAGTAACATCTAGGTGAATTTTTTTATAATGTCAGAATGACTCGTGGCAGTCTCTACGATAACTCTTTTGGATAGAGGGATTTGCGAGCCGATTTATTTTGGTCGGTTCGACCTTCTCTGCCGATGTTCGCGTGGGGATGAGTAATATCTAGTTGAATTTTTTTATGTCAGATCGACTCGTGGCAGCCTCTACGGCGACTCTTTTGGATAGAGGGATTTGCAGGCCGATTTATTTTGGTCGGTTCGACCCCCCCTGCTGCTCCTTGCGTAAATTTACCAATTATTTTTGGTCAAGATCTTTTAAAATTTTATTTCATCAGGGGAATATTTCTTTTGTTGTACGAGCCAAACTTCTTTCTGCGGACGATATAGTATAATTGCTTCATTTACAACCAACGATATCGATATTTTTACATCAAGCATATATCATAATAAAACTATTGGAGCCCAACCCCATTTTCTAAACCAGGATGAATATGTTTAAGTGCAAACTCCAAAGACTCAGTGCATGTAAATCCAGTCAGGTCACAATCTGGTAAGGTCCCATTTATCGCAACTCTAGTCATCTGGTCTGTTAGATGTCCAAATCGCTTGAAATACTACAACTCACCCACTCCAAAAAAAAATCTTCCAGAATTACATGCAACCATATCAACCGAAATAACTCTTTATACTCATGTTATCTATATCAGTGTAGACATAAATGCGTAAGACATCTTCAAGAAATTTTAAAAGGTTTGGCTTGGTTTCCAAGAATTTTCCTTGTATGCAGCAACTAACGAAACAGTAAGACAATTGCTGAGTAATCGTTCAATAACATCAGTATCGTTTGTATATATTAACGCAAGATGTTTCATTTCGTCTTGGATAGATTCTGAATGATAAATATATCCATTAGGCCGTACAAACTGGTCATAACTCACCGGTTCTGGATTTTAAAACAGCAACACAGATACACAACAATTGAATCTCTTTACGAGTAAACAAATTGCCTTACAAACTCAGGAAAAAAATAAGTCAACAAATAGCATAACTAAAATAAGCTAACCTCATGATTTTATTATACGATTAAATACATAACTGTGTGGAAATAGAAAAGCTAGAGACATTGGTTTGGCGTTGCTGACGTATTTTTTCTCAGCCTCTGCAGGAAACTTTATTTTTAAAATAAAGGTCTCAGGCAAAGTTTTCTGTTCACCCTCTCTGCTGCTTGAAGTATTGTGAAGTCCGTTGACAATTTTTAAAAATTCCTTTGATTGCGTCGGTCCATACCAATAAAAATAAATAATTCCACGTCGATCATTTGCGTATCAAACCCAGTGAGTACCAAGACCAGAACTTCATCGACATTAATAATACCGGTCTCAACACGGTTTGGTTGTTTTGGAAATTGATCATCCATAAAAATAATCTGAATTTTGTATGTTTAATCAAGCAGCAGCATCAAGTAAATCAAAATTGGACATGGCAAGTATCAACGATATGTCCCAGGAAATCTTTTACCTTTCCCTTTAAATTGACCATACCATCAACACGGGGTTCCTGACAGTCTTAGACCTTTGCCCTTTTTGGAAGTTTTTAATCCTCGTCCAGTTGCTTTCTTTAATGCCATCCCAGTTTTAGTTCCATCAGCACCAAGTGTTGCAGCTTTTGCAACAGCTGAAGCTGCGACGACTGTCAAAGCTGGCATGGCTGCGCGTGCGCGAAGTAGACATTTACCACCCATTGTGACTGCCTCTTTAAGGTACCCACATGAGGATCAAGTCATACACCGGTTTTTAATCATTTAGCGTCATTTAATTATTTAAATTGACGTTCTGTAAGTAATAGTCTATTAAGACTGCATTTGATCTGTTCTGATTGTGGTAATATTTTTATTTCCTAATTTGTTTTTATACTGATGGTACCATTTTTAATCTGACAAGGAGTCAAAGTAACATTGACGTGATGATAAGACATTATAATATCATTACGAATTTAATTACATGTCTTCAACGGGGGCATTAACGATTTTCATTAGTCAAGCAACACATTTATGGAACAGTGTTTCATCTGAAAGTATAACAGCGATTGAACTATAACCACCAAGAACATCTTGTGGACCAGGTATTCGTGGTGGTGATTGTGCAACACGAGCTCGGAAAGTCATATCTACGACAGACTGCCTGATAAATCCAGATGTTCCAACGAGAGGTAATATATCTGATACAGCGTTGTAAAATTCCGCTGAGATATTTGCAAACAAGAGTCAACATTATAGTGACGCCCTATTAATGTCAACAACCAATGATACATGATTGCAATCAATATTCAGTAATACTTCTTCGGATAGTTCCATATGGCCATTTATCCTTACAGAAGTTCACTAACTCTAAGCGTGTTAAATACCATTGGATTTCGTGTTTGTGTGTTTTCTCGTGCATTTTCCTGCGTCTCCAGCTACATGTAGTGTCACATTCTGCTTTATTTATGATCAGTTGTATAATTGTCAAATATTACTGACGGACCAGCTGATCTCGAGTAATCATCGCTGTATCTTACAAGGCCAAATATCGTCGTGGCAATATACACGTTTTCCAGACAAGATTCAATATGTGTTTCGTCAATAATGTATGTGGCACTTCAGAATAACGCCGTAATACCATTGTTAACAAAGACAGATCGATCTAAAATTATGTATGCTGTTCCATCTGCTTGCAAACGACGTCTACCTTCTACTTTAATCTGTCTGCTCTTATATATATATATATATATATATATATATATATATATATATATATATATATATATATATATATATATATATATATATATATATATATATAAATCCCTAATCCAATTGAAGGATTTCATAGTTCGAAAATTTGTGTTTACATGGTTAACTATGCGAAGATATCCATATCATTTATTTGGTTTTGATCCTTTATAGAGACTAAAATTTTAAGCGTGAATTTATCTATGATGTTAGTTCTAACGTTTGGCAGAGTTGTCTGATCTTCAGGTTGTGGCTGAAAATGTTTCCATGGTGGTGGTTGAGTTGCTTAAAGACGGCCAGCAGTATCAATATACAATGTTTCAAGAGCTTTTTGTTTACCTCAGTTGCTTAAACAATTTTCCTTGTTTGTTCCAAGATTAGTTCATAAAACCGTTCTGGATCCTCAGTAAATTCCATCCGAGACTCCTAACGCGCTTGCAGTTTTAGCTTGAGAGAATCATGGACGTGGGAATATTTCTTAATTGCCTCTAATCGCTGTCGAACTAGTTTAGCTGTGTGAGATTTCATTATTAAGTTAATAATGATTTAATTAAGCGACACCCACACAACAACTTGGAGAGCGACAACAAAAACTAAGTGTCGGGCGGGTAAACGAACACGCAGAAAAACGAAAACAAATGTCAAAAATAAAGTAACAAAATAAGCTAAACCAATTAGAGAAGTCTCGGTCTGTTGTAAGCTTCAGCTTGACGTTATTAATCTTGTATGTACTTTTTGGTAGGAAGCTTTGTTTTTCAAAAATAACCGCCTAAAAAGTTGCAGGACTCGCCCTCCCTGTTGCTGAGCACGTGACATACTTGTTTCTTTTCTGCATTTTATGGTTTTAGGTCAAGGATATAAATTATAGTATACTGATTGTGAAAGCACCAGTTTTAAATTTTATTTGGTATGCAGCTCCAGAAAGAGAGAAGGGGAATAAAAATAAAGCAGCATACAGATTATTACACAAATGTTTTTATTCCCTCATACAATCATTATTTCATCAACATTATTAGTGTTACTAAACCAATTAGAGGTCATAAAATGTCCTTACCATCAAATACCTTGACAAAATATTTTCTTCTGATGTCTATAAATAAAGATAACCTATAATGTATATTGAATTAGTTGAAATATTGTGGTAACATAAAACCCAGTATACATTCTCCAAAGGAAATTCCAACATGCTTCTCCCGAAAATTATAATAAAGCCTTGAATAAAAGTATAACCAACTGTTAATGTGCAATTTTATTATGAAACAAGGAAATAAGCAAGTGATCAAGTGTGTCAAAACTATTTTGATGCCACGATTTGATTCAATTCATAGGTAGAATTTATCAACACTCAAGCACTCAGACAATACCCCAGGTGACCGAGTAGTCTAGGGTACTGTAATTACAGATCATAAGCTAACTTTTCATAGATTTCAAATGAATAATGATTTAGTACTTAATTCATGAAGCGAGCTGGATAATAACTAGCTTTGACGAAATTTGTCACATTTATTTCAGTGAAAATTATTTAGAAGAGCGACAAATTTCGTTCCTTCTGAAAGACAGTGCACTTTTCATTTGTTGTGCGTAAAATATAGTCGCAAAGAAGTTGAACTAGTAAAAGTAGCTTATACTCTTTTGGCAAACAATAAATGAAAGAACAAGCGTCAATCCCAATTAACAGAGAATTGTGCTAAAACTAAATCATTTCTCAGCACACTTTCCAATTCGTGTAAAGTCATACTGTTTGATACCGTACACAGTACCGGTTAGAGTACACCTACAGTGCACGATTTATGTTTACCCTAAAATGTCATTTTTACATCAAAATATTACATAGATGTGATACTCGTGTGAACTAAGATTATTGGATAAACATTATCATGTTTACTGTGCAGTATTTGATTTGGTGCAGTAGACTGTACAGAAGATTTAAACAATCTTATTTCTGTGTCGCGTTTGCATCACACATTTACCATGCAAATATGTTGTGGCTTCATAAAGTTCTATCAGTTGGGCAACCGGTGTGTGTCCACATTCTTCTGTGAATTTATTTATGTCTGTAAGTAAACATTTTAACCACGCTGTATATGAATGGATCTTATGTTACATACATATCACCACCTCTTACCCCATCCCACATGTCCGCTATCAGATTAGTATTACCCTTAGTTTGGCTTGTTCTTTTCCTCAGTTGTACGCCATTTGCATATGATGGTATTGTTATACATGACAAAGAAAACCATTGTAGGGATAAATTGTCCATATTCAAACCGACGCTGTCATTTTCACCAGTTTCACTTCGTGACTTGTCGAGAAATGTCTGCCACATTTTCATTGAAAGCAAAACATTCCAAATGGGTGGGGGTCAAAAAGGTTCTCCAACGATCGCAGGAAATCAGTGAAGAAATACTGCACGATAATTTCAAGCGTTCATTTGAACCAACCAGAATCAGATAACGTGATACGCAAACCGTATGATACATGTAGTTTGAAACTGTATATACTATTGGAAAACTGCACCTACTATGTGGTAAATTGTAATGTTTTTTTATATGCGACACTTTGCTAAATAATGAATAATCGAATGCTAATTTATATTCTTCGTGAAAACTTGATGACAGTTTTAAGAAACATTTTTCTGCTTCTGGAACTCTATTACAGTAAAAATGTCAAATTTCACAAATTATAGTCATTTCATTACTTCTAAAACTTTTCTTTCATTGGTGTTCATAACAAATGATTCACATATCCGATTATAACTTATTTATACCTTTGATTCTCTAACACAGAAAGTCTCGGTTCTTTAAAATTTCCAAGTTTGCTACAAAATGTTCTATTTTGCAATAAAAGAAATTCTCCAATGACATATATTTGCAAAACATCATCTACCTTTTGTGTGTATTACTATTATACTTATTCTCGTTACACCTATTTTAGAGTTAAAAGAACAGCCAAAAGAGGAACTAGTAGAAAATAAAAGAGATTAGAATAAGAAAGATGTATCAAATTACATAGATCATATCTCATGGAGCACAATCAATCTTATGAAGTAAAAAGTTTGAAATTGTTGATGTTTATGATCTTGTATATGTTACAGTGTTTCTTGTATCAATATTATGCTATTAGTGCGTTTGCGTGTATGTGTCCTTTGCAACAAATGGACTTTTCGTTGAACCTACATTCACATCGTGGGTCTCAATCACGCCATCCTTTATCCATCGTTGCCAATGGTCAAGTGCATTTCCGATTGCCTGGTCCATATTAAGATATTTATAATTAGCTAACCGTCCGAGGAACAAAACAGTCCGTCTTTCCTTTTCTGTCTCTTTTTCAGCCAATTGTTGGTAGGTAGCATAGAGTTTTGTGTTGCGTTCATTTGGTACAGGATAATATGGGTCTCCATGGGAAGAACTGTACTCTCGAACAAGAGTGGTATGTGTAGATCGTTGATTCAAAAATTGCTTGAATTCCACAGTGCGTGTGTACGGCACGCGCATACTCGGCTCATTCACCACACTCGCTGGCTGCATTACTGTATCTTTATCCCCCATTTCAATTGTATCTTCCTCAAAACGTAAGGAACGATATTCCAAACGATCTAACCCTCGTGACGCGAAGTACCCATCAATTGGACCAGTGAACACTGTGAAGTTAACGCCGTTGAAACAGTGCCGTTCTTGAAAATAGTCCGTGTTTAAACGAACCTCAATTTGAGGGTGATTCAGTAATTCCTGGAAAACCCCCGTATAGCCACACGAAGGAAGCATCTGGATGGGATCAGTAAAGTAGCGGTCGTCCATGTTATATCTAAGAGGGATACGTTCAAGGACACTTGCGTCTAGATGTTCGGGGGATTTATCCCATTGTTTCAATGTATAACTATGAAAGAAGTCATTGTATATGCGATGCCCGAACCTGGCCACTGCAGATTCCATGGAGTTCTTGTAAGGCGCTTGAAATTTGATAGATCTGGTTTCTTCAACCAACCATCGTCTCATGCCTTCCTCATTTTGAACCGACGAATCATACAGCTTTTGAATCGTCTGTATGCATATCGGCACTGGTGCATATGCAAAGTCATCACTGTCATCTCTAGGGTATATTTTGGCAAGTACCCTGTGTTCCCATGGTTCCCATGAACCAAAAGCTGATATAAAATTCCATACGTCTTGTCGCGTGGTATGGAAAAGGTGAGCACCGTACTTTGATATACGGATTCCGAACTTATTGACGTAATCGTAACAATTTCCGCCTATATGGTCACGCGAATCTATCACAATAATTTTCTGTTTTGTATTTTCAGCAAGTAGACGTGCTATCACAGAACCAGAAAATCCAGCACCAACGATTAAAGCGTCCATATTCATTGCGGAGGAGACAACTCTTTCTTATGACGTTAAGAGAATTAATACAATTTAGATAACTTGAATAAAGGTTTTGAACCAATTGTTTGTCGTGACAAATATATTTCAGTGTAAAACGTAGCTTGTCACAGTGTGCATTTTTCTTTATAGAAAGTTCAATTGATGAAACAAATTTCTTGATTTATTTTTTCTGGAGTGCAGAAGTCAACACATTGTTCAATTGATATATGGAGAAAAATACCCAGACTGACGATTTAGTGGAGAGATTTCTCAAATCCTATTCTTCTTTCTACCAGCTGTATCTGCGGGATTACTAAGTCATCTGAGAGGGTCATCGATGTGACGCATCTGCAATGGAGAGGAAATGAGCAGGCGCAAAGTTTAACAGTTTTGCGTAAAGATCTTATTCAAAATATACAGACTAATATCTCAGATATTTATAAATAATATTGTTAAAGAATGCCCAGAAAATTGGGTTGACTAATTTTTCGATATATGCCTTTAACTCCTTTAAATAATATGGCTGTGACCAAGGTGCATTAGAAATTTCAACAGCTCCATTTAATTATTATAACATAAACTCTTGACACAGAAATTATCGTGGATCTTGCTTTCGTATCTACATAATGTTAAGAGGATACAGTAGAGGTTATAACCTGAGAAACCTATTTGAACAATACATTCAAAGCCGGCGTTCAGAAATCAAAATATGTTGTAACCACTATACAGTCACCATTATATAATTTTCTTCCGGTGGCTGACTGTTAAGGACTACAGTCAGCGGCTTGCGGATTAGAGTTTGTTCCATATTGTGCCTCTTAACAACATGCTGTTTCCTCATTGCTTTGGAGGTAATCATTGACGTGTTGAGGTAAAACAGCAATCAAGAAATCTCCTTTTGCAACGTATGTTTTCCTATTTGCTTCTTGTGCCATATTCAAAAGTTGAAGGATTCTCTCGGATCCATTTAATTAGACTTAGAGATGTTTGTATATCAATCTGTTCGTCTATTTAATATTTAAAGCCAGGAAATGAAGCTTCTGAAGACTTTGGTTCGGGTATTTACGTAATATCTACCCCACCTTGCTTGAGGTGAGATAAATGAAATAGTGATTTCTTCCAATCCGATCATATTAAAGATCAATTTTAAGTTTTTTTTTTTTAAATATGATGTCCGTAACAGCTCAGTCATGACAATGAACAACGTAAAATCAATGAACTACTGATTAGCATCAGATTAATGAATAAATGCAACTTTTTGCCATTATTTAACAAATAGACTTCACTGGAATTATTGACAGCAAACACCAATCCGTTGATTTCTGTGAGTGTTTTCATAAGTTTTGCGAGGGAATAAAATTTCTTAAAATATATCGAATTATGAATTCAGTGATATGGGGCAATAACTTTTAATCGCGAAGAAGCTAACTTCTGATATGCTTTGGGGTATTCATCAATATTACTATTATAGGTTGGTGCTTTCCTTGGCTTAAAGCCCGTTTTCAAGTATTTCACAATAATGTTATGCGGAATGATAAATCCTTGTTTGACTGCGTGGTTGTGTGTTTGTGTGTTTGTTTGTGTGTGTGTGTGTGTGTGTGTGTGTGTGTGTGTGTGTGTGTGTGTGTGTGTGCGTGAGATATATAGAAAGAGAGTTTTATAACTGTTACAAGTCAAGGATACCCATTCACGGGAGATGCTAAGGGGGTAAACCCCAACATAAAATCCAGAGACGGAGATACTAAGGTGGTGTGATATTTACTTCAACGTCATTCCGGAAACTTGCGCTACGCCGTTGGTGCCAAGCTATATCGGAATTATTCGTTCCCTTGGGTCCATCAGCTGCATGGAGGTGGCAACAGCTTATTCTCCATAATCCCCTGCATAGGCTTCGTAGCTCCACTGGAGAGGACACTGCATCGTCATCGCAAGCCCTGGACATTACGCGGGAAGTAGCTGTTTGCCGGGTCTTTATCATAGCTCGATTGTAGTAGAGCTTGACGCCATGTTGTGTTTCCGACGATGGGATAAATCAAAGCCCACCTCCATTTAGACAGCCGACAGTCAATAAGGTGCTGCTTTACCATGGTCTGCCTGCTTCACTGGGTGCGTAGAGCACTGAAAACCACCTCTACAAACGGGCCACTAACTTCGCACCAGGCAAGATTCGAAGAAGAAACAAAAAGATTTCAGCTTTCGTTTCGCAAGCTGGAACATCAGTACCATGTGTTCTGGACAAACCGTTGACCTTCAACAGATCGACGACGCCTTGAGGACTATCGTCATTGAAAGAAAACTCTCCCGTTACATCGACATTGCCTGCCTTCCTTTATGCAAGAAAAGTCATAGGACGAACCTAGGCAACACGTTGTTGGCTTCACAGTAAAAAAAAACGCTTGTCGCCTTCACTGGGTATTTGTCATCAAGCACTAAAAGGACACTTTCTTTGTCAACACCATCAGGCCCAGCTATCATCATTAGCGTGTATGCTCAAACCATCGGCTCCAATTTAAAGGAGAAATAAAAGTTCTACAAGGTTCTGGATTAAGCAATATTTAGATCCCAAGCACCGAAGGCCTATGCCAACTAGGAGACTTCAATGCTAGAGTGGAAGCTGACAACGAGGCCCGGCCCACCTGTATCGGCTCTATCGAAAGGACAAGATCAACGAGAACGATCAGCCATTTTTGTAGATGTTCTGCTTCCACAGCCTATGTGTGACCAACATTTTATTCAAATGTAAGGATATCCTCCATGTGTCATGGAGACACCAATGTTCCCACCTTTGGGATCAGCTATACCTCGTCATCAACAGGCCTGCGGAACTGGCTATTGTCCTCCCTACGCGCAGCTACCACAGTGCCATCTGCAACACGGACCACTCCCTCGTGGCCAGCAAGGTACGAATAATACTCAAAGAAGCTGAACCACTACAAGAAGTGTCGCCCATGCATCAACACCTGCCGTGCAACCAGCCAAGAGAAGACACGGTAGTTCATATGCATACTGCAGGAGGCTCTTCTCAAAGAGACACCTTTTGACACCAAAGAGATATCTAATGAAACCATTGCCTCCATGTGGTTGCACCTACGTGTGTATAATTCAATCATCACTGCCTAAGGGAATAATGAGAGCACAAATGCCGACTGGCATGAAGCCTACTGGGAGGTGATGGCCTGGACTTCAGGACTGTCAGGAACAACGCCCAGGAGACTGCTTGCCTCTGCGCTAACACCTGCAGGTTAACCTCTGTACCAGTATATATAGAGCTGCCAACAACGGGTATGTAAGAGGCATGTATGAGGGTATCAAAGAAGCGACAGGCTCTCTCCCCCTCCAACACCACCTCCCTCAAGTCCAAGACGGGTGAAATCATCATCATTGCGGGGTTAAGCACTATGTAGAGCTGTATGAAACCCAAAACACCGTCACCACCACCAGAAGCTATCCCAGACCTGCCAGTCATGGAGGAACTAGACGCACCGCCCACCCCGAAAGAACTTCGAAAATCCATCAACTGTCTCGCCTGTGGGAAGACACCCGAAAACGACGTCATCCCGCCTAAAGCCCTCAAGAGCGGGAAATCAGCACTTTTCCAGCCCCTGCGCGAATTCATCTGCCTCTGCTGAGAACAAGGACACATCCCCTAGTACATGCAAGGTGCCAACATCGTCACTTCGTACAAGAACAACGAAGACCTTCGCTACTTAAACAACTACTGGTGCATCTCAATCCCTCAGCATTGTCGGAAAGGTTTTCGCCTATGTCGCCATGACGTGTTTGCAGACTCTAGCCTCACGTGTCTACCCAGAGTCCCAGTGTACCTTTATAGCCGATATTTCAACTGTAGACATGATCTTCTCACTAATTCAGCTGAAGCAGAAGTGTCGCGAGCAGCAGAGGCCCTCTACATCGCGTTCATAGACCTGAGGAATGTGTAAGTCCTGGTCAGACTGAGCATACATTTGAGACTCCTACAGAAGATCAGCTGCACCAACTACACGACTGCTCGCTGTCGTCGCTTAGTTAAGTACAAAATACTGTGGGCTTGAACGAAGCAACATCGAAGGCGTTCCCAGCCAGTTGCGGAAAGTATGGTCGTGTCTTTGTTCCGAGTATTTTGGCTTTTTCTTCTCCATGCTCCTCCATTACACCTTCAAAGACTGCAGTGAGGGAGTGTATATCCATACCAGGGATGACGGCAAGCTTTTCAACTTTGTCCATCTCCATTCTAAGACTAAAGTCACAGAAGTTCTCTTTTCCGACGATACATCCATGACATCACACAAGAAAGATGGACTGCAGCAGCTGGTATGTCGTCCCTCTCATCAGTCGGACCATCAGACTAAAGAAGACGAACGTCATATGTACAGAAATTAGACTCCCATCGCTGAGCAGCAGCATTTATGTCCAGACTAAACCAGAGGGCCTGAAAGAATCCCAACCTCACTGAGAAGACCACAAGGTGTGCTTAACACTCTCCTCTACAGGAGCGAAGCATGGACCGCCTATGCTAATCACGAGAGGAAACTAAACAGCTTCCACCTGGAATGCCTGCGGAGCATTCTGTACATTCAGTGTCAGGACAAAATGCTCACCACATAAATTCTGGAACTCGCCAGTATGAACAGCACGTTCTCGATATGCTTTTACCAGTTTCGCAATGTCAATAGAACGGATCTAGGCCGTATTACCAAGGATCTGTTGGACGACAAGGTAGAAGAAGGTGCCGGTCTAGGTAGCAGAAGGTGCAGGACTGACTGAACTGCTACGTCTGCGTTAGAAGTATGTCTGCAAGAAGAACACGAAGACGGACAACATCAACGTCAGCGCCTGGATGAGCTGTGGTGACGATCGCTCCGACTGTCCCCTTGTTGTCGAACAGGTTATTCAGAAACCCAAGGAAAGCAAGACAAAATTCATGGCAAAGAGAGCCAGAACGAAGGTGAAACAACAACGGCCTCAACAAGCTTCAACGTTCACCTGCAGCAAGCGGAACAGAGACTCACTTTAGGGTCGGACTCTTCAGCCACTTGCGAAGGTATTGATAGCACACACAACCGGAAGCTATGCCATCTTCCCCGAAGACTGACGGATGCCGAAGACAAGTCCAATAAATATGAGGAAATGTTTTCAAAGATTTTAAATGAAATGCTTCTAATTCGTTCAACCTAATATTTAAAGAGTCGTAGACAATGGAATGTGCAATCTGAATCTGTAGCTATCAGTTTGTAATTCTTTAATAATTTTGCAAAGACATACGCTTAAATAATTCGTTAAAAGCTTGTTCTATCTTGTCTTTAACTGTTAAGATTTCAATCTATTCCGTCGTATGTAATTATACTTATTAATCACGTGCATTGAATTCTCTCTGAAGGATTCGTACTCAAAGAAGTAGAATTAATCACCCAAGACCTGATTTTATTCATTTTCTTTCAACATATAGAACTTCCGGAATGAATGTTTTACGGGCAATTAGTGATAATTATACAGGAGAATTTTAATATACTAATGATATTATTTCAATTTTGTAACTATAAGTCATATGATCCTTCCTTTAGAAGAATTGTGTTTATATGTTATCCATTTATGCTTAAAAATTCATACGCATTATAAGGATTCATTTATTGACAATCGCAATTGCATTCCATTAGATATTTACAGATTTGCATGTTATTAGAAGCTTTACAGCTTCATGGAAAGATCCTGTATAATTCTGATCTAGTGCATATGTGTGCTTAGTTTCTGACAAAAAAGCTAAAAAATAATAATAATAATTTAATTGTAATTATAAAAAAGCTAAAGGTCAAGGACTACGTGTATAAATTATGATGTAATATCTGAACGTCTATATAATAAATTATAATTTATTACTTTAATTTTGGTCAGTGGCCAACGATTTTTATTGGTAATGTTGCTACTATCAATAATAATAATAATAATAATAATAATAATAATAATAATAATAATAATAATAATAATAATAATAATAATAATAATAATAATAATAATAATAATAATAATAATAACAGTAATAATAATAATAATAAGAAGAAGAAGAAGAACAATAAAAATAATAATAGTAATAACAAAAACAAATCAAGAATTAAGGTTATTATTTATACTAGCAATTATGTTGCAAACTATTATTGTTATTGGTATTATTATCATTATTATTATTATTATTATTATTATTATTATTATTATTATTATTATTATTATTATTATTATTATTATTATTATTATTATTATTATTATTATTATTATTTTTATTATTATTATTATTATTTGTCTGTAACAAGACATGGAAATGAAGAGACTACCAAAAGAACTTTTTCTGCATCTGACCATTCAAAAGTGAAAAAGTGTGGGCCTAATAAGTACTTGGATATGAAATCTGACAATGATATTTGGCATATTTATGTCAATTCAGACTTGATTGCTTAATCTCCGTTTTCAACAACCTAGCATTTGATAACAAGTGCGCTCGATATGAACCTACTGAATTATGTCTTTGTAAGTGGAGGTAAGATAATCTTCGTTAGTGTCCTCTGTATATATCTTTCTGTATGTTTTTGTTATTGTAATATCCTCAGCAAATATCTTTATGTACATTAGTAAAATGTAGTATCCAACAAAACTATGATAATTTAGTATCCTCTGTATCTATTATTTTGTACGTTTGTTCTACATTATTATCCTATGTATCAAGGATGTAAAGTATTTTAGGAAATATAATTAAACTCAATGAAATATATTTTAGTCCTTTGATTTTTAAACAAAGATTGTCTAGAGATATTGTATATGTGTCTGCTCTTTGCGTGACTTATTTGAAACTTGGCTTCCTATGCGTGTGTCGAAAATGCTGACACTTTATCATATTTATTATAAAAAACTATATCAGTTTCTTTAAAACAGAATAGTCCTGCAGCAAGATAGAAATTTTAACGTCATTGTCTGTTCTAATTCATACATTAGATTGTTACGTATCAGCTCGTTGAAAGTAACACAAAAAAAAGAGTGAAGACAACAAGCTTTGTAAACTTTAGAAAAAATAATTTATTTTCCTAGAAAACATAAATTAGTGTAAATAGGTTAAACAAGACTTACGTTTTACAGAAACGATCCAAATTGTTTGTTCAAAATAGAAACATAAGTCCTGTAAGAAGTTCTAAACACAGTCTGAAGTTCAATTCCGGTCCAAAATGGCGGATGACCACGTCAGAAAAAGGCTAACAGAAAATTCGAAAATTTACACAATAAAGCACAGTTTGTGTTGTTCCGTTCAAATTTAGAATATTTTCGGAAAAATGTCTATATCCAAATCAGTAATGTTGTTCTCCAGGAAAACAATTATTCAGAAAAACAAAGTAAAGATTAGCTCCTCTAACAAAACATATTGTTCTACGTAAATATACGAACATACAACTTCTTCTAGCACAAAAATATCCTTTTCAAGGTAACAGAAGTTGTGTAACTCTAAGATGTTACAATAAACTCTTTTTTGTTATTTAAAAAAGAAACTTTGATGCGGTATGTTTTCCTAGTGTATATAAAGGTTCATTCATCTAATAGGGCTTTATTTTCCCTATCGGAATCATTCCCCTTATTTTATTTTGTGACCTTGGCTAGAGGTCCCCTAAGTCCTGTGAATGCTATGTGTTTGGTGCTATTGTATGTTGTTATAATGTTTTTTTTTTGTAAGGACAGCCTTCTATATCATATTTTCCCCATTTGTCTATTTTTATTATATGCATCAGATTCTGTCAGGTACATCCTCATTCCACATTCATTTTGTTATATGCATATAATGTGTTTTCCTTTATTTACGTTTACATTTATTTGAATAATTGTGTTTAAACCTAGTTTTTGAAATTTCTATTTTTTAGTATTAGACGGTGTATACTTATTTATTGGCTCAAAAAAAGCATCCTAATGTTTTGAGGTGTATGTATGTGGTATTCTGTCTTCCATTTATATTATTTTTTAATGTATTGCTGGGAAAATAAGGTGCTTTCATTTATTTCTATAGCATCCTATTTTCACGCATTTATTCCAAATTGTATTAAAAGGTCCGAAATATTTATATGCGACTACACATGGGGCATTTTACAATAAACTCCAACTGACTTTACGACTTTACGACTGTGTATGACTCGACTACTACTGACTTTTACAAAAATCACTCAACCTATAAATGAAGTTAATCCGTTGTTTGAATTACACGCGCAGTTTTGTAGTACTTATGGATATTATGAAAGCCTGACCAAGTATCAGTCAATCGTTTTCATAGCTATTCATGAATGTTTACTTGTAATGAATTTGTTATCATACACAGCACTTGCTCACATGTGTCACATTTACGACTCAAATAAGCACGATGTTTTTAACAACATCTTAGACTGATATTGGGGATGGGGGATCTGTCTGGTGCCACCCCCCAAAGAAATATATTAATATAATTATATTAATAATTACATTTAATGACATAAAAATAAAAAAGATCTTTATAGAATTGATTTCTTAACACATACAATTAAACTACAGGGCCGTAACAAGATGAAAAGACAAAAAAGAAAATAAATATTAAATTTCATTAAAAAAATAATTTGATGCGGAGTAAATGAGACGTTTCACTTAAATATTACATTCAAAATAGCCGTAATAATAAGCTGTCAGGCCATCGCAGGTTTTATAGTAGAAGGAACAACTGGAAAAAATGATTGATCTTAAAAACAATAAACAATATTTAAAAATTCAGACTTACCCAAGGAGAAACGTCTCTAATTCAGAACCTTCTATTGTTTGTCTCCGATGAAAATTTAATCAGCATCTTGAAAAAGGAACATTTTCAACTTTTGATATTTTGTATGAAGTCGTCCGGTATTAAGTGAGAGCATTGATTGAGCTTTGTCGACAGCTGTCAGTTTTACGAACAACAGAGGTCAAACGTGTAAATTTAAGTTTTATTTGCGGTGTTTATATCCTAACCATACACGCCTATTCAAGCAATGCATCCAATCGCCCTACATTTATGCTTCCATGGATATCAAACTTCCAGTTCACTCAAGTATTACCTAATGTAATTGAGAGTCTAAAGAAAATGTTGAATATTCGTATTTAAAACTAGCAATGTCCTGAGCAAAATCAATAGTCGTACTACAAATAATCCGGATTCTATACGACTATTTTTATCCATTTAAGCTCTTTAATAAAACTTATTTTGCAATGTACTTACTGGTTCAAGAGGTAAGCCAGCCGAAATAGATAATAGACGTTGATTTGGAAAGTTTAGCACGAAAGAACAGGTATGCATGAACTAGTATATGTTTTAGATTATAGTTATTTGTGTAAGATAGCGACTTATGTATCTAGTGATTTTATTGCTTGGCAATAAACAATAAAAAAGTAATTATTTTACAAAAAAAAAATTCTCAAGCATATGAATACGCTGCAACGAATGGGGCAACAAATTACGGCTAGTTGTTGTAGCTGATGTTGGTTAAGGTGGGCCGACGGTGAACTGCAGTTTTTCACTGTAAGGCTTTTTACCTCGCTAGAGGTTTGCAACGTTTTTGTTCCTTGCTCTAATGCACATGCATTCGCGGGTGACGATCGCAGAAAGATAATATCTTGGGATATAGAAAGCGTTGACTTACATCAATATCAAACTCTAAAATATGGGATCACACACTATTTGTCTAAATGTGAGATATAAAAGGATAAACTTCGAATCAGCATTTATTAGATCATATACATTGCATTCATTTGACCTCATAAATGGCATTTATTTGACCATATAAGTGGCTTTCATTAGACCATATACATGGCATTTATTGGACCAAATATGTGGCATTTATCAGACATTATACATGGTATTTATTAGACCATATAAATGGTATTTATTAGACCATATATACGGTATCTATTAAAGCATGTACATGGCATTTATTTAACCATATACATAACATTTATTAGACCATATACATGGTATGTATTAGACCATATACATGGCATTTATTAGACCATATACATTGTATTTATTTGACCATATAAGTGGCATTTATTAAACCATATATATGGCATTTATTAGCCCATATATATGGCATTTAGTAGACCATGTACATGTCAATAGAATGAAACTAAAGTTAATTCGATCCTGGGTATCTTGAAACTTTGAGAGCAAACAGCTGAAATTATGTACGCTAAGTTCATGCTTTAAAGAACTCAGAGCGAAGTAAAGCATAAAAAGCTTATCATAAAACAATGTGGCACCGTAATTAATGTCGTTAGTGCATGTGATACTTTAGATTCTGTTTATAAATAAATATAATAGAACGCTAGTCATACACTGTAGAATGGACACGGAGATGCAAGTGTGATCAAACTGATGGAAGATGTAATAATAAAAATTCATTCCAATGTGGAACTCTAAATATCATACAGCCACGAACGTGTGATCATTTTCCCACAGTTTGGATTAGGTCTGGTGCATTGGTTTTGATTATAGATATTACGCCCTAACTTGAACAAACATATCTCAAAATCAGAACATGTTATGCATCGTTTGCAACAGTAATTGCATTTGAAAGAAATAAATGAAATTTGACAGCATGTGACATTTCTGAAACCGTCTGAAATCCAACCTGTTCGCTTTTTCATCCGATACTAATATTACCTTTTATTAAATCTAAGCAATATTTTTCGTTCTTTAGCCAATCTTCGGGAACTCACAGAGTATAAACATTAATGATTCTTTTCCTCACCTCAATTGGATGCAATAATAAGCAATTATGTGTTCATTGTATCCATACTTGACAATACACATGCACACGTTCCTGTGGAGCTGGATCTGATTTAGCCGACAGTAGCCATAATTGATTTGTACACAAGTGTTACCTACTTTACAATAAACATTCATATATTTCTTGTGAAGTTGCAACAAATATTTTTCAGCATACACATCAAGCTGATATTTATCTGGTTCAAATTTTTTCAGCTTGTAACTGCAGCGGAGTCGTTCGGGTACCCGTCATGCATTTGGCCAGCATGCGACACAAGGGAATATTATCCAAGACAAATTATTGTATCATTAAATTCGTAAATTATTCTGGAGTTACAGCTCTCTCATTTGTATTTTTATATTTTGGGATCAGCACATGCTACATGATTGATTGATTTTTATCTTTTCTAATTATACACATGAAATATGTGTTAGATACTAATATTTCTCTGAACATTTTTAGTTTTAAGTTGTGGAAAAATGGTGTTCACATAATCACAGGTGGGCTTATGTACTGAAAGCACGCGGTAGCTTGGAATAGATGTTGGAATCTGCAGTGCAAAATGCAGCCTTTGTGAAATTGCACATGTTCTAGGTTTCCTTTTTTTGCATCACTGCGTTGTTGTTTCATCGGTTTTGCATCAATGCGTCTACAAGGATCGGATTATTCGTTGTTTTATATAGTAATCTCCTTTTGCGTCTCTTCTTATAGTCAAACTTCTTGTCACCAATACATATATTTGGAATGTATGAAATAGAGGATTTGCTTATAAAATGTTGTGACTTTTAAACGATTTTAAACGATTCATCTTATGAGGTCCAGTTTTTACATAATTCGTCCTCCTTCTTTTAATGTTTACATCAGTACAACCTCAGATGAGTCTGATAAGCATTGTTCAGGAACAATTATCATATTCAGATGCAATATAACGTGCATGTTGTCTCGTATATAATACCGATGCAGCTGTGACCAGCAAAGAGACACATATATATTGTCAATCACAAGCATGATGCATGATAATAACCACAACGTTGTGCTGGAGGCAAATTAAACTAAACAGA
Source organism: Potamilus streckersoni (assembly GCA_016746295.1). Classification (NCBI taxonomy): domain Eukaryota; kingdom Metazoa; phylum Mollusca; class Bivalvia; order Unionida; family Unionidae; genus Potamilus; species Potamilus streckersoni. Next base: position 313,672 of record JAEAOA010002274.1, on the reverse strand, counting down.
ACATTTGTTGCAAGTTTGACCATACATATAATTACTTCCAAAGGAGGAAACGATCTATGTTCATGCTATCAATTGTCTTTGAGCAGGAAAATGTGTATTATCGAATATAACCTGATCAGTGATAGAGCTGTCTCCTCATTAATTGCTCGATTGACATTCATCATTCATGGCACACCGATTGCCCATTTGACACAAATTCGTGAGAGGCTATATTGATTGGGTCTATCTACTTGGGTCCCTGGTACGGATAAAAGTTGGAATAAAAGAAAACAATCAACTGCGGTAACGTTGGTACTTTTAATACTACATGAACAGTTTTATACATGCAGTCACTGCAGAAGGACAAATAATATATGTAATGGAGTTGGAAATTTAACAAACCAACAAAAGACGTGGCGTTTACCTACGTTAAGGCATGAAAATAATTATGTATTTCAAATTGCTTATACATTTTTATTCTTTTACTTGTTGGTCCTTTACGTAAGTTAATCTTGAGTGACTTTTAAACTATACGACTACACATAGATTGCTATATTGGACCGAAGCTGCAATATATTATTGTTCAAATGACACATTGAGGCAAACGAAGCATAGAGTGCGGCATCCCCTTGGTTGCAATGTTTGTATTTCGGTAGTACTAACAATAATGTGTTTGAGAACAAATGGTTCTATATGTTTAAGTGATTATCCAATTCTAGGAAGAATACTCCACTTAATGCATGATTTTAAACAACAAAATATTTGCTTTATATTCTTATGTATATAGCGTCTATATTGTTTCTTGTGTAGAATAGTGTCGTTATTCATAAAACATCATAACAACAGGTTCAATGTATTACTAAGTAATATAATTGCCATATATCATATATCTTGGTGCATATCCGCTTTTTTAAAACCATACTTAATAGGTCGTATTACCGTATTTCGATCCAGTGACGCCACTAGAGAGTGCGGACCTCACTGGTGATACCATCAGAGGGTGTGACACTAAAATGACTGTCTATAAAAGTTTTGAATTTTTGTGCAGGAAGGAGGTTAATGGTGATGACACCATGAGTTATCGCACATGACAATGTAAACTGTTTGCATTTTGTGCAGGAAGGAGGTCCATGGAGACGACACCATGAGTTACCGCACATGAAAATGTAATATGTTTGAATTTTGTGCAGTAAAGAGGTCCATGGGGACGACACCATGAGTTACCGCACATGACGATGTAAAATGTTTGAATTTTGTGCAGGAAGGAGGTCCATAGGGACGACACCATGAGTTACCGCACATGACAATGTAAAATGTTTGAATTTTGTGCAGGAAGAAGTTCCATGGGGACGACACCATGAGTTATCGCAAATGACAATGTAAAATGTTTGAATTTTGTGCAGAAAGGAGATCCATGGAGACGACACCATGAGGTACCGCACATGACAATGTAAAATGTTTGAATTTTGTGCAGGAAGGAGGTCCATGTGGACGACACCATGAGTTACCGCACATGACTCTCTATGAAAGTTTCGATTCTTTGGGCAGAAAGGAGGTCCATTCGGTGACACCATGAGCTACGGCACTGGGTGACATCAACTCCAGTGATGCCACTGTTTCAATAACGTATATAGTCACTATTTGTTTCGAATGTCAACAAAAATGGAAAATTCATAAAGTAAACTGCAATAATCTGCTACAATTCGATACATACTTGCATACATTTTTCTGTACGTATTTCCCTTCCTTTCATGTACGTTTGCTCCCAATTTTATGTTTAATAACCAAATACACTTAGAACAAGGCAGGTGGCTTATGAACCACTTAAAACAATTTTTATTTACAATTATTTTAACTTTTGTAACTTCACACTTGTTTTATTACATACGACTGATACATTGTTTCAGTTGTCATGAAGTATCTAGAATCATTATATTACTTTCAGCAAGTTTTCCGTCTCACATAATGTAGAAGGGAGATATTGTTTATGATAAAAAGGATAGAAAATGGATTCTAACAATGAGGTTGGGTCTGTTAAATATGCAATCCTCTTTCACATAAAGTATACCTAATGTGCAATTGTTATATCGTCGTAAAGTATACTCATTTAGTCATGAGGCCCAAAATCTCTGTTTATTTGTCGTCTACTTTATGAACTTTAGTCCAGGTTCTTTTAGAGTTGTTAACACAAATCCTAAATTTGTAACATATTGTTTTGTGCGTCGTATAGCATTCTTTTAAATATATGTACCATATTCCTTTGGGATGTGAAATTAATGGAAAGTATTTGACATTGCTTCTCTGCGTAAGTTTACACATATATATCTTGAAAGAGATTTATTGTGTTTAATATCATCGGAAAACCACACTAATAAACTAATGCGGTTTGCTATTCACGTGTTTTATTATGGGTTTTTATGATGGGTAGCTATATGCTGCTTAATGGGAAGTTAATAGTTTGCTACTTATATGTTGTATAATGGGTATTTACTGTTTTGTTATTTATGTTTTATAATGGGCATTTCTATTTTCCTAATAAAATGTTGCATAATGGGTATTTACTGTTTTTGCATAATATTTGTATTATCACGTATACAAGCATACATAACTTGGCTTATTTATTCTTATAATTATGCTTTCGTTGCATTAATTATATTATTTAAATCACATTTATAATTGTAAAGGCCATGTAGATTCACCACATTTGTCAATATATATATATATATATATATATATATATTTATACATATATATATATATACATACATAAATAAATATATACATATATATATAAATATATAAATAAATACATATATATATATATACATATATATATATATATATACATAAATATATATATATATATATACATACATATATATATATATATATATATATATATATATATATATATATATATATATATATATATATTTCTTACGCTCACCTTTACTGGCGTAAAATCACTTGAACAATATCGACTTCAATCCTTATTTTAATTGATATTGATACTCAAGTTACGATAAGCATATATCTGAATCGCGTCATCCAAATATGGAACATATGTTCTTGTCATACAACTTGGGTTGTTTGCAGTCTCTCACTCCCACATGTGTTGTCAAGTTCCACAACAGGTACATACATTTAGTATTAATATTTGTGACGGCTATTTTTGAATAAAATTTGCAGGGGTTGATTTTCCTCTCAAACATATCTGTGAAGTATTCTGAGTGTTGAATTTTAATATCCAAAATAACACGTAGCACACCAGTCATGAAGGCATCATCCACCGGACAATAAGGCAATCTTTCAGCCAAGTCCAACATGTCAGATATTGCATCGTAGGGCATAATGTATGCTGTTCCGCTGACGTAAGGTGGGTATCGTGAGCTTGGAAGTTCGTCTTTTTTAACTGCATATTTACCTGTTCTCAGTACATGTCCGCCGTTGCGATATAAGTGACCGTGAATGGTTTTATTGTTGATATTCGAATCTGTCAACAAGTAATTGAACATTGTAGCTACATTAGTGAATGTATCATCGTCAGCTTTGAGAATATAGCTTACACTTCCACAGAATGTTTTAATCCACCCCAGACCGTGCATCATTTTTCTTGTTAGATTGTACCTCGACTCCATGAAATCAATCTGAACTATGTCTTCGTACAGGGCACTTTCGTTGTACACAAGGTTGTCAAATACAATTTCATTTGCCATTCTTCCAAGCATGAAAGCTAATTTAGTAGATATATTGAAAGTATATTTACCCCGACTCGCAACGCTACCCCACGTACGCCTGATAGCTTGTCTCTCTTCTGTGTTCTTTGGTAAGGAGAGTACAAATATCAGGAGAGACGGCGGAGATAAAGCATTGCAAATATTCCTACCGTCTATTACGTACTTTGCTGCATAAGGTGTGATTACTTCGTCCCAGGAATGACCATATATCTTTCTGATTGATTCGATTCTCGATTTCGTTAAAAGGTTTTTTGTGGGTGTAACATTCAGAAGGCGAGATGATGTATGCACAAAAGTTTCGTTCAATATATTTCTTTTAAAGAATGTGAATGCATCACGACTGACAATTTCTACACTGAAAAAGGTAATAATTACAGATGCAGCGACCAAAATCAAAACGATACTCTTGGCCTTCTTCTTTATCATTCTGTTAGCTTGGAGCTCATATTCTGAAAAAAAAAGGAAAACTAGATCTATGATTGTATGGCAAAGATCTCTGCTTTATATTTCCCCCCACAATTTTCATTTGTACCCCTTAGTGCTTATTTAGTCAGTGCATTGATGTACCTAGAAACCAATGCTGGTTTTTATACGAGATACTCTCTTCTGAAGCTAATTGTATGCATGTATATATTTGTGTGAGTTGAGAATATCAATAAGTTCTGGAGACTCTTGGTAGCTCAGCTGATAGTGCATCAGATTCGTAATCCAACCGTCACGGGATCGATGCACACCCAGTCATCCTGGGTCACTTGCCTTGAGAAAAAACACTTTGCTCTAATTTGTTAGGCGTGGTATAATGCCAGTATTATTTTATATGTGTCATTAAGAGTCCCTAACAAAACAAAAATAATCGGTTCGATGTTATAACCTAGGGGCTTAATCTTTGGATTGTGGGATGGAGAGTGGATTTCGTAAAGACATGCTCTTTGGTCGATTTTGGTTGCATGACAGGCTTTATCGTGCGATACCATGTAATTAGTTAAATTGCTATTGTTTGGGGTCTCTTCAATGTTCATTAAATAAATCTCCCAGAGAAAAAGATTGATTTAGTGATATGTGTGCATATATGAATTATTTATGCCAAGTATGGGTGAGTCACAACAGCTTGCAAGTTATGACAGACATTATCATCTTTATACTCCTGTTAGTAATGTCTCAAGCGTACATTACATTCAATTTATTAAATGATCGGTATTGCTACTTTGATAAATAATTAGACAAACTAGCTCTCATATATTTTGTGCTAAAAACTGTCAAAACAACCCGTACCTACCTCTAGTTCAACGTTACCATTCTGAAGCTAAGCAATATTACAAAGACAAGAACAGGTCAGATACAAGGCTGGGTGGAATTAATGACAGCTCTTTCATTAATACATAATGATAAGTACAAACAATATGCAACTTCCTGTTCGTATGATCTCTAAAATCAAATTTTGCATAATTGTATTTTTTATGTGGACTTTCATTTATATAAGTGCTTATTTTTTAAATATACAAAACTTGGTTTCTTTTCTCAAAGAATCGGTAATAATAGTGTTACGAGTCAAGACTCTTACAAAAATAAAAGCAAACAGTGACGACAACAAGCTTTGTAAAATGTAACAAATAAGTTATTTCACTAGAATACTACGTGAACATTGAGAAAAAAAGAAAACTTACGGTCTTACGAATCAGATCCAAAAATAATCTAAGAATTAAGAAATAGAATTCCTTGTATCGCAAAATTACTGAATGAAAAAAGCTAAATATACATAACGATATGTACAATTATAAACAGTGTTTAAATATTTTGAAGACACCTTTTGCCAAAGACTTTATCTTTGTATTGAATTCCAAATTAGACTTTTCAAATACCCCAGCACCAACAGATATCAGTCCAGTGCATCTTTATAACTACAGGCGTACCTTGTATATGTACATTATTTGTATTTACACTATTTTGAAAGGATTGCTTTCAAAAAGGTAGCTACCTAAAAAGCCTTTACTAGAAACCGTTATCCTTTAAGAGTTTTGCTAATAATTATGTTGTGCGATAATTTATTAACATATTCGCTTCTTTCCACATTGTATAGGTTATTTTTGTGAAATAGATTCATAATATTAGCTTTCATTTCAATTTCCTCCCCCGTCAAATATATGATGTACCCGAAGCAACGGAATTCTTTTCAAAACAGCTTTTCCTTTTTTACGCAGTGACTGTATCATCAATTTGTCATTTCTTATGAAAAAATAATTGTTATTTTTAAACTCACGGCACCTTCGACAATAAATTTTTATCACTATAAACTCTAGTTGTTCGCGTTGCATAAATCAAACAGCATCCTCATATATTTTGAGTGATATAGTATAGTATTCTTCTAATAGTTGAATTTTTACACTAATATCACCGTTGACTGATTGCAACATGCAGTCCCTGTCATGTTGATCTGTTAGCGACAGAGTAATATTTAGTGAAATGAGTATATCCATTTGTGTCTTTTGATGTGGTTATTATTGGCTTTCTAGTTTTAACATTAAATTGTTACGTTTTGCTTTCATAAATAGTTACTCATGCCCAAGAAGTGCCAAAATGTCCATCACAAATCAACAGATAGGAGGAATTCTGTAATGCATGCAAACGGCAGATGTACTAACGATTCACCAATTATATTCAATAAAAATGGAACATCTTTGCCTGTAGCATAAGAGAAACTAGAAAAAAAAAAACATCAGCTGAGATAGGAATTATATCTGATTAGTGAAATGTTCGGCCAAGAAAATAATCCAAGCATTGAACCAAGAGTAACAATTGAGTCAATGAGTTTCCAAAACTTTATTTTTCAATTTATTTATTAAACAATGTTAGCAAATTAGGTAATGAAGAGCGTCATCAACATTTTATATTATTAAACACCTGATAACCGTTTCAAAGTGTCACACAGAATAGTGCGGTACAAACTTTTGAGATTTAAGTCAGGACCAAAATGGAAGCTAACTTTGGAAGAATTTAAAAAAAAATTAAAATCTAATTTTGATATTGGGTTTGTCACATTTAACCAAGGATATTTTGTTAATCCTGGTGTTTTGCCACATACAAATATATATATATATATATATATATATATATATATATATATATATATATATATATATATATATATATATATATATATATATATTTATAATCGTTCATCCTTTTGTCACAACATAACTTCACTCTCATTCCCTGCGTATGCAGTTGTAAATTTTGCTTTTGCCATATCCTATTACCCAATTGTTTTATCAATGCTCCTATTATTATTATTATTATTATTATTATTATTATTATTATTATTATTATTATTATTATTATTATCATCATTATTATTATTATTATTATTATTATTATTATTATTATTATTATTATTATTATTATTATTATTATTATTATTTGCTTCTCTTAAATATACTGATCTATCTTGAATTTAAAAAGAACGCGAAATATTGTTTTGTACTATAATATGCGATCAATTTTCAACAGAACACGAATTGAATACTGTGCTAGCAGGTTTTACTAAGATTGAAAGCGAAATAAAGCATTTTAGAAAACATCGCACTGTACACAATATATGATGATCAACATTAACACTATTATAGACGAATTCATTTCTAGGCATAGTTTCAGAAATCAGATGGAACACAAAACAGATTAAATATTAAGAGGAAGTTAAACAAATTCTCCAAACCAATAGCACGAAATAATGTATGTAATTAATAAGTGCCCGAAAAAAGACTCCTATATAAGGACACGCATAAAAGCATACAATGCCCCAGTATATATCTAGAAATAATGTTGCCAGGAAACAGAACCTAAACGCCACCTACAAAAACATCCTGAACTTTATTTCCAGCATTGAAAAAAGAGGACAAATATAACCCCTAGCTACCAACATCTCAATCAACTGCATCGGTCGAGGTCGACCATGACCGCTTCACTACCCGAACAAGAGCAAAACAAATAGAGAGGTTATGGGTCGTTTTAGCTAACACAACAAACAAAACACTGGCGAGGCTATATAACCCATTAATCTAAACGCTGTAATACAGAAGAATTTAAAATCTCATCACACGTCGAATTACCGCCTTAGCTACTTGCTCCCAACAGGCTGAAATATGAAAGGACCCTGTTCTATAGCAAAGACGTTAGTGCAAAGTGTCTGTAATTTTATCAGTTTTAAAGATTATGAAAAAATTAAATGAATCAACTTATTAAATGAAAAAAATTCACAAAAGCCTAGAGTTTGTGAAGATTCAATTAGATAATTGATAATAAACGAGAGAAAATTAACTTTTGATGGGCCCGTTTTTATTGAAACTTGTAGGTCACGAACTGTTACGGAAATCACACGTGACCAAAAAAGAGATACGTCATCTTCGTCTAGTATGCGGTTTTTGAGTCACGTGCTTGTAATTTACATATGTACTGTAAACAAAAATGGCAGACACACAAGAGAGTCGAAAACGTAAATGTTCCTCGCGCTTGTCGCTTTCCGAGAATCAACAACGAAAAGCTGTCAGAAACTCCAAACGGGACCTATCAAGAATTCGTCTTGGGTCCAGTTCGTTCTGTGGAGAGAATTGATGGAGGAGTTAGGACTGCATCAGACACTAAAATGGCGAAGTTGTTGTTGGACAGGCAGGCCAATGTCTACGTAGAAAGTTGTCTCAATTTCTCAATATCTTTTATCCTGTTTTGAAAGCTCCCTGTTTTGTTATTACTATCATTGCACAAGGACTTAATTTGCTTTGTAAGATTACCAAAATAGATATTATCGGCTGATCAATATTTCATTCGGTGACTGCATTGTGTGTATTGTATTTTGGGGTAGAATTATATTTATAATAGCGTTCTTATAAAGGCCATTTTGTATACATGTCAATTACCTTCGTGAGACATGTTCATTAAATTCGGTTAGGGTGCCTAGATACATATACAAGCGAAGCGTTATAAGTATTTATACTCTCTCTCTCTCTCTCTCTCTCTCTCTCTCTCTCTCTCTCTCTCTCTCTCTCTCTCTCTCTCTCTCTCTCACACACACACACACACACACACACACACACACACACAGATACTGTAGCCTATGTGACAAGCGCATTACTTTGATAAAAGCTTAATAACATAATTACCTTTTCATGTAAACATGTAGAACAAATAATACATGTATAATGTTGAACAGTTCATAACGTTTTCTATATCTGAATGTAGAACTGATCCAGTAAAAGTTTGATCTAATGCTTACATTAGGCTGAATGTTAAGACTATTGTACAGCTTTGAACTACTAGTAAATTTATTATAAAGCATTGTATTGAGTACAATTACACAATGATCTCTGGTCAATTTAGCTAAAGATGTTATAGCGCTACCAGAGTATATGTCTGGAACGTTGTTATATTGTCAGTCAAAGTTTTAAGCTGCGACCAAGTTTCTTTTATTTTTATGTAAAAATTTGTTAGATCTATTATGTCTTTTTGCTAAGCATTAAGTACTTCAGTTCTAAGTGTTTAACACAAAACACAAAGAAACAGATTATAAATATAAATTATAAAATGCAAATTAGCATCTATTACATTTTTAGTTACGAGGGTCAAAGAATATAGTAAAAGACGAATCCAAGAATACATAATCCATGGACAATACATCATCATACTTCACATTAATACCAGACAGTGGTTTTTCTACATATAGAGAGAATAAAGACACCTTCAGTATTAGAAGTATATGCTATTGAGTCAGGAAGAAAAAAATTAAAAATTTATTGCAATTTTGTTGTTTTTTTGGGGGGAGGAGGATTGCTACAGTTGTCATTCTACTGAAAACAATAGCATAATAAATTAATGTGTTACGTATCGGCTCGATCAAAGTAATATAAATGAAAGAGTGAAGACAACAAGCTTTGTAAATTTTAAGAAAAATAATTTATTTTTCTAGATAACATGAAAATATGTAAATATGTTAAACAAGACTTACGGTTTACAGAAATGATCCAAATTGTTTGTTCAAAATAGAAAAGTAAGTCCTGTAAAAATTTCTAACCACAGTCTGAAGTCCATTTCCGGTCCAAAATGGCGGATGACCACGTCAGAAGAAGGCTATCAGAAAATTCCAGAATTTACACAATAAAGCAGTTTGTGTTGTTCCGTTCCAATTTAGAATATTTTTGGGGAAATGTCTTTGTCCAAGTCAGTAATGTTGTTCTCCAGGAAAACAATTATTCAGAAAAACGAAGTAAAATTAGCTCCTCTAACAAAACATGTTCTTCTACGTAAACGTACAAACAAACAACTTCTAGCACAAAAATAATAAGATAATAATAATAATAATAATAATAATAATAATAATAATAATAATAATAATAATAATAATAATGTTTTTAAGATAATAGAAATTGTGTAAATCTAAGATTTTACAATAAACTGACTTTACGACTCTACGACTATGTATGATTCTCGACTACGACTGACTGTCTAACAAAAAAAAACTCAACATATAAATGAAGCCAATACGTTGTTTGAATTACACGCGCACGCGGACGAATGCAATTTCGTAATACTTAGGGATATTAGGAAAGCCTGACCAAGTATCAGCCAATTGTTTTGATAGCTATTCCTGAATGTTTACTTGCAATGAATTTGTTATCCTACACAACACGTGCTCACATTTACGACTCAGATAAACACGATGTTTTTCAACAACATATTAGACTGATTTTAATATAATTATATTAATAATTACATTTAATGAAATAAAAATATTTATACAGAATTCATTCCTTAACACATACAATTAAACTACAGGGTCGTAACACATGAGAAATGCACATAGCACATATTTAATTTAAAAACAATATATTAAGATAACTGTAAGATGTCATATCTCAATAACTGATTCTAATTGTATGTATAGCAAGTAAATTTCATCTATGTTCAAGTGTGCCACATGCATTTGGTGTAGATATGATGGGAACTGATAGCAGCTATTTTGAAGACAATGGGTAAGTATAGTTATTATAAAATTTTAATAGCTTTTTAAAATTCAGTAATCTATTGCAGTGAACATAAATGAATGTGATTGTGAATGTTATGTTTCATTGTCCTGAATGTGGAGTATTACTTGAATTTCAGGTATGCCATTTCAGGTTTGGAAAAATTATATGTTTAGACCGCTTTAAATGTTTTTATTCTCAACTTAAGAATCATTTAATGCATTCGTAAGATGTGTGTGCATGATCTCCCGGAAATTTGGTAAGATCAGGTATAATACAGGCTCATTAGGTTTTATCAATACAATGACACTCTTTAATAACACTGCAGTAAAGATTTTATATATGCAAAAATTTACCAGCAGTAATTAGTATTTAATAATTGTGTTAATCTATTTAATAGCAGATTACAAACGACACATGATATGTGTTCTTGATAATTGCAGAAGTACTGCTGAGCTCCAAGCTTTTCATCAGCACATCCTGATGTACTGTGCCAAGAGATTTTATACACCCCATCCAGTGTACCAGATTGGGAATGTTGTTGTTGTTGTTGTTCTTGTTGGGCTTAACGCCATTATTCAGTACATGATAGGCTATACATGGCGGCCAGTATTAATGGTGGAGATATAAACCGGGAAATCCGCGGAAAAAAAAACAGCCACCCACGAGAAGCTATGGGCAATCTTTCTCACGTATCCACATTCGCCGAATCTTAAACTCAAATCCACGCAGACCGAGGTGAGATGGCAGTGATCCGTAACGGAGAGTGCTTTAGACCACTCGGCCACTCGGGGCACCCGAGATTAGGAATGAACTAGATTCTTTGGAAGTAGTATAGGAAAATGAGAGTTTTGGCCCACCACCCCCTCCCACACCTCCTCCACCACCCCCGCCAAACCCTCATTTCCCTATACTACTACTATGTAGACCGATATTTTGTAACCAGACAAAACAACAGGTGTTGGAATGCGATAAGCTCTGTCAACAGAAGTGACGAATTTGTTAGAACAGCGCATGTGTGGAATACGATTATTCTAAAGACGGCAAATGGGTTTTACCACAAGTTTTTTATCAGATAACAGGATGAAAATTAAACTGTACATTAGGACGTTTCAGTTAACAAGGCGGAAATTAAACTAGCATTAGAATGAAAATGATATTAATTTAGTTATATTATATCTTAAGTTTAGATAAAATTTTATGTTACTCATATTTTTTGTGATATATTTTTTCATACTTGCTAACCCTCATTGGTAGAATATCTGTTAACATATTGTCAATAATACGAAATTCACGTAATAAATCATCCATTTTATATTTAACTCCTCGTAGGTAAGACCGGATCTGATCAAGTAGTTTCTTGTAAGTTTTAATTGATGTTAAACAACCGTGCTTCTTTATCAAAAGTCTTGGTTCTACTTTTGTACACGCCGCTGTCAGTGAAACACCAATACCAGATATAATTAACAAAAATGGATGTAATGATACCCCACTTGAAATTATACCAGAACTGGTCATTAACAAGGATAGATAAGATATTACTCGAAGGATCTTGTAGTATTTGTAACATTTTTTCACGCACCAAAGTTTTTTATGATAATATTTATAGTATTGTATTAATGTGTCTACATCTTGTTTTGGAATATCTTTTGAAATATGATTGAAATCAACTATACTTCTTTTCATTATAATATTAGTTCACATAGTCCTATGTTTGGTTAATCCATAAAAAGAGCTGGTTGTTCAGCTATAAATTCAAAAAACCAGAGACAAAATGCTAATTTTAAAGTTTTTCAACTGCTTCAAGTACAAATTCTTCTTCAGAATTTTTGTTTATTATTACAGATAATACTCCAGATGAGTCATCATTTGGATGACGAAATAGATATTTGGTAGATATTCTAAACTTTGCACTGCTAAGCACTGACAATCTATACACACCGGTAACTTCTGCAATATATTTGATAGAATTATTTTTTGGTGTCCACCCAGTATAACCAGTATCAACAGTATACACAATATTTTTAATCTGTTTGTGAGGAATTTTAACCATACTCGTTTTCTCAACAATATTAGGAATTCCACTAATAATATCATTGAGTTTTGTATTAATATCATTGAGTTTTGTGTTAATATTAGCGAGTGTAATGTTAACAATTGATGGATTTCCCAAAAAATCATCTTTAAGCGTGTTTATGTTTCTACGAAAATTTAAAAACGTTTTTACGTGACCGGTAAATTCATTTTGAGCGCTGTTATTTCATTACTGATTGGAACGTCCTGATCATCGACATATTTCTTAGTTACAGCGTCTACATCTGTAGTTGGATATCCAAGATCTGTAATGTTGTTCTGGTTCATAACAATATTCCCATTAAATAAATCACCAACTTTTTTAACAAAATCATTTACTGACCTACCAGAATCTTGTATCTTACCTTGATTGTTAAAAGTCATGATATTATCAGCAACCGCATTAGGAATTCGTACAAGTACATCTGGCAGTTTTACACCACTCGTTTTTAATCGTCCTTCTTTGTCCTTGAAAATGACGACTTCATCTGGTTCTACACTGGTAAGATTTAGTAAATTATTGATTTCATTTTTGAGCTGATCAAGAGTTGCATATTTGGATAAGTCACCTTGGTAATTTTTTGTGGATAAATCTCCTGATAGTGTTCCAAATTTTGTATAGTAACTCATTATTTACTGTCTTAGATAAAATTATCAACACTAGTTTAATATTATACAAAATGGCAAAATCGTTGATATTAAACTTTGATACAGAGAAGCTGGTGAAACACAAACATAACAAAGAACTTCCTGATTGTCATTATCTTATTGTTGGGCGAACTGGATCAGGAAAAACAATTTGCTTATGAAATTGCTTCTTGGTGATAATTTTAACTACGATAGAGTCTATATTTACACAATCAATCCACAGCAAGATAAGTATGAGTTATTAAGCGATTATAATGACAAACTTCGTGATGAACTTAAGGCTGGTGAAGATTTTTTTTATAATTAGGCAGCCAGAAGATCTTATTCCAGTTAATCAACTTGATGCAGATGAACATAAGATAGTAGTTTTTGACGATATTCCGCTAAATAACATGGAGATGAACAAAATAAGATCGTATTTCTCACTGTCACGTAACAAACAATGTAATTCTGTTTATCTCGCTCAAGGATTTTATAATGTTGACAGATTTATTCGGCGAAATACGGGTTGTTTTATATTATTTCCAGGACTGGACAATGTTGACGTTAGAAATATTGCAAGCGAACAATGCGGTGACGTGACAAAAGATAAGTTTATTGACCTTTACCGTCATGCTACAAAATATAAATACAACTTTTTCTTATTTGATAAACTTACAAATGATCCAACTAAAATGTTTCGCTGTAGTATTGACACTTACTTACAGTAAGGGTTTCAATTTTATAAAATTTATAATAATAATAATTTACAAACGAGCAAGATACAGAAAACACATAGAAGATCTAAAAAAACTTGCTCAATCTCAGACATCGCTTAAGCAAAAAGTACAACAAGCACGACGTGGGCAAGTAACCGCTACAGAAGCAACAGCTACAATTTTCAAGCCGTTTACTGAAGCACTATTATGTAAACAACCTGAAACTAAACCACTGTCAGAAGAAGAACTTAAACAACAGCAGGAAAAATGCTTGGTTGGAATTGTCAAAGAACAACAGGAAGCAGCTGCTGAAAAAAACTTGTTACTAGATCTGATGAAGAAAAAATAAAACTAATTGAGGCATTTACAGCAAATATAGCTGATCCTGCGGCTAGACAAGCTGAAACAGATCGATTGATAAACAATCCGCTGGAACTTGAGCGAAGATTAGCAGAGTTAACAACGCAAGGAATAACAAATATTATAAAAAAAAATTATCAGGAGATTTAAAAGATATCAAAGAGGAGCAACAAAGAGTTGTTGAGCTTACTGTAAAGTTTATGGAAGTTGGAGATCAAAGATTTTATTTTAAAAAAGAGCAAATGATGAGATAAAAGGTATTGAATATGATGATTTTTTAATGAATGAAAATATAAGGGGTATTGATGATATAAGCAAGTGGACTGATGTAGAATAACAAACATTACTCGATAGATTAGATGTAATATTTAAAGACGGAGCTGCTGCTAAAGATGAATTAAACACGGTTACAGAGATTGATAATATGATTCCACTTTAGGAAAGAATGAGAAACGGTGTCATTGCTCTCACGTTTAAAAAACAGCAGAAAATAGTAGATTAAAACCTTTTGGTAAAGGGTGGAGTTTTAAAAGGAAATTTTTTACTTTTGATAAAACTCGTGTAGAGAAAAGTAGAGAAGTAAGAACAGGAACTGGTGTAAAAATATTTACATCAACTACTGAAATGATAGGTAGAATAATGTTATTAATATCATCAAAGGAAGCTGGAAATGTTAGTGTTGAACTTGATAATGAAATCATTGACATACTTGATCATCTAAGATCGAGTGAATTATTAACATCTGACGAATATGAAACTTCACACCGCGACTTAATCGCGGCGACTTAATTTTGTAAAATGATATAATATTAAAGGAATGCAAACAACATTATTACTAAACTCTAGTGAGTCTGCGATAGATAGCGCAAATTTTTCAGTAAATTATATTCCACCTATCCAACTAGATCCTACAAAACAATATGAAGTTGGTTTAATTTCTTGTACTTGCTGGAATACTATACCTAACGTGAAAAATGATGTTAACGATGAAATGTATTTTACTATGATTACAACATCTCCAATATCTACAACAAAAAAAAAAATAAAAATTCCGCAAGGAGCTTATAATATTACTGATCTAAACAAGACAATCAATGAGCTCATCACAAAAGCTGACGGTGTGGCTGATAATTTTGAATTGGCAGCAAATTATAACACATTGCAAACTAGGATAAATTTGAAAAATATAGTAATCAGTCTTGAACCAAAAGAAAGAAGTATTGCACAACTGTTAGGATTTACTGAAAAAACTTACACTGCACTTGATCAGCCTATTACATATGACAGTGAACTGCCAGGAAATATAACAGAAGTAAATACAATATTAGTAAATTGCTTTATTGCTTCTGGCTCTTATACATTAAAAGGCAGCAAAGGTCAAACGATTTACAGTTTATCACCTGAAGTTCCGCCAGGTTCTCTCATGCAAATAACTCCACGAGATATTATCTATTATCCTTTAAATGTTGAAAATCAAATATCAAGTATAATAATGCAGTTGACAGATCAGTCAGGAAAACATTTGGAATTGAATAATGAAGTTGTAAATTATTATTTACATCTACGTGAGCAAAGGTAAAAATTATGCAACATCAAATATAATGAAACAAAGAAAAAAGTTTATCGAAGAAAAATAGTAGGAGGATTTTTTGGAAATATTTTTACTAAAGTTATTGAAAATATTCCGGGTATAGCACGTAAAGTTGCACCAATTGCTATTGACGCTGGTAAAGCTTTTGCAACTGGGGCTGCATCTGCCGCTGGGACTGCGGTGGGAGAAAAAATAGCTGATAAAATAAAAGGTGATCCACCGACTGCATCTGAAATAAAACAAGATATCTCAGAAATCGCTCCAACAAAAGAAACTCAAAAAGCTATGATAACAACAAAAAAGTTATTATCACCAAAGGGCGAGCAGATCATACAAAAATTAATATCTAAAGTAACAGTGCCGCAATAAAATTTTATATAATCTAATAAAATAAAATGTCTGTTAAAAATTATCTCGAGTTAACAGAAACTTATGACATCGACAACGATGTGACAGAATTCGAGTTTGTTGAGTATCTTGATGAAAATTCTAACGAACCAAATAAAGCTGGTATTAGAACCTTTAACACCAGAGACGAAGATGTATTTCTACTGCCACATAAGGCTATGTTAGAAGTTTGTGGTCAGATTATGACAGTAGCCAATCCACCTGCTGCAATTGCAGTTGGAGCAGAAGTAGCTCTTATAAATAACGGCTGGTGTTTATTCAAAAGTGCTAGATATCAACTGGCCAATCAAACTATAGAAGATATTTCAAGTCATCTACAAGTTGCAAGTACAATTTTAAATATTATTTCGTTTTCGGACGATTACTCTAGATCAGCTGCAACTAACATGATGTGGTTTAAAGATACTGGACGGGGTATAGCTGAATCAACCGAATTTTTGAAGAGAGGCGCTATAGTACATGGAGCTGATGCTGATGCAAATGCTGTAATTGTGCGAAATTTTCTCATTGTTAATGCAGACGCGCTAGGTATTGCTGCACCAGGTGCAGCTGCTAATGCAGACGCTACAAGAGTTTCTCTTACAGCAGCTTTTAATAATCTAAATATAACACCACCAGCTGCAGATGCAAACGGTACTCAAGGGAACAACTGCCGAGAAATATCTTTGTCGTATTTCAACAGCAAGCCCGATGAGGTAACCAACAACAAAATAATGCAATATTTGATCACTCTGATGTCAGACGAATATACGCTAGATTAAATTCAAAGCAATATCCAGAACGAGCTATCGAGTGCAATTTTGCTGATGATGTTAATAAAATATTTCTCGACCGTACATGTACCTGCTTGACGCAATACAAAAATATCAAGATGTTGAAGATGGAACTCAAATATCAGCAGAGGAATTTCGTACGCTTTATCCTATATTTCATTTTGATGTTAGCAAACATAGCGAGCGAGCTGTAGACAGCACAGCGGATATTGAAATTACCTGGACACTTGGGGCGGTTCCAATAGCACCGTTGTATGTATACGCATTAGTGATTAGTGATAGATTTATCACGGTAGATTCTATTGGAGGGAAAATGACAGTTCAAGTTTAATCTACAGTTGTTATATAAAATGGCAAAATATATTGTAAAAGAAGTATATTTAACCGATGGCCAAGTTAAAAAATTAGTAGCTGCTATTGCAAAGCGAGAACAGATATCATTAAAAATCAATCCTAATATTACTGATGGTGTTTTAACAAAATTAATGCTAACAAAAAATCAAGTAAAAAAGTATGATCGTATAAAAAACTTTTGTTTTAAATTTGAGTGCTGCACAAATGACGGCGATGGCAAACGACATTGTCCTTAAAGGTGGTTTTCTTGGTCTAGCATTATCAGTATTAACTAGTACAATAATACCTAAAATTTTACCAGTCTTAGGCACATTCGGACTAGCAGCATCGTCTGGAGCAATATCTGGCGCAACGAAAAAAGCAGTCGAAGGTAATGGCATCATTCGTGGAAGTGGAATAAAAAAATTGTAAATTTTATGTAAATGATATATTATAATGCCACAAAAGAAAAACAAATCGCCAACAACAAAAACAAAATCGCCAACACCAAAATGCATATGCAATCAACCAAAACAAGGAGGAATTATTCCGTTCGCTCTACTTTTGGCGGGACTAGCGGGAAGTCTGCTGCCAAATCTTTTAGGAATCGGACGTGGTCTAATATTACCGGGAACTCGACAACCCCGTTGAGTAATTTTGATATCATTGATAAGTTAAAAGTGGTTCCTGGATTTCACGGAGTTTATTCTAAAGATGAACTCGCACCAATAAAATCACCACCAGCTGTAAGTTCGTGTGTCATTAATATACAAGATTTTAATGACGGATCCGGCACGCATTGGGTAGCAGTTTATAATAGTAATTATTTTGACTCGTTTGGACTTCCTCCAAGCGATGCAATAAAAAGTATATGAAGAAAAAAATTAAAAAGATATATTATTCATCAAATCAACTCCAACCTGTTGGAACGTCTGCTTGCGGATATTATTGTATTATGTTTATCCAACAGATGAGCAGAAATCTTAATTTTTTAAAATTTATTTTACAGTTTGACAAGCATCCTTCTCACGCTAATGATGAGATCGCAATAAATTTGATCTAACTTAAAAATATAATAATGTCAACATACTGTCTCAAGTGTAGAACTAAAACAGAAAATATTAATAAAACAACAGAAAAAACAAAAAACAACAGGATAATATTAAAAAGTTTTTGTGCATTCTGCGGAAAAAGAAAAAATATGTTTTTAAAGAAAGTGTCCCCAGCGACAGTATCCTCAGAGATGTCGCTAGGATCTGGTTATCCTGATATTATTTTTGTCG
This sequence comes from Potamilus streckersoni, assembly GCA_016746295.1. Lineage (NCBI taxonomy): Eukaryota > Metazoa > Mollusca > Bivalvia > Unionida > Unionidae > Potamilus > Potamilus streckersoni. Next base: position 294,782 of record JAEAOA010002274.1, on the reverse strand, counting down.
ATGACTAAAAATATAGAATGATATGAAACTTAGATTCTGACAGAGATTTGTGTCTTGAGCAAAATAAAATTGTCGCATACTGTCAATGTTGTAACAACAGAGAAATAATAGGGTCAGGTATAGATATACATAAAATTATTGGAAAATTACCAAAACCAAAAGGCGGTTGGACATTGCCAGGTCATCGGTATACAGGACCTTACAATCCGCTAGATCAACAACTAGATGAAAATGACAATCCATTGCCAGGTCAAGAGCCTTATAATCAAGTGGATGCAATAGCGATGCGTTATGATATCTGTTATCGTGATCATGAAAACTCGAAAGCAGATTGTGATAAAGTAATGTTAGACGAATTATGTGATATGGAGCCAACAAATCTACGAGAACGTTTTGATAGAAGATTTGTTCAGGGAATGATAGGAGCAAAATATAAACTCGGACTCGGTTTCGGAAAAAAGTATACGATGATCTTGCAGTCGAGCTGCACAGACCTAAAAAAAAGTTCCCACGACGTAAAAATGTCGCTAATGGTGTAGATGATATCTGGGCAATAGATTTGGTGGATGTATCCAATCTAGCTCAGTTTAACGTTGGCGCTGATGGTGCTCCAAAAAGGTATTTGTTTAAAGTTATAGATGTTTTTAGCAAATACGCTTTCAGTGTACCTGTTTCGGATAAGACAGGGACTTCAATGACTGATGCGCTAAAACAAATAATAACGAGTACAGAAAGAAAACCAAACAAAATCTGGACTGATCACGGATCCGAGTTCTTTAACAAAAAGTTTGAACAGTTTCTAGAACAAAATAATATAAAAAGGTATGTTACAGGAAACGAAGGTAAAAGCGTTGTTGTTGAGAGATTTAATCGCACGCTAAACGAGAAATTACACAAACATATGACAGCTAAAAACACCAACAGGTACATCGATGACCTTTCTCAAATCGTAGGTGAATATAATAACACGAAACATCGAACCATCAAAATGACACCTAAAAAAGCTATTAAAAATCCAATATTAGCAAATGAAAACATGAACCACAGAAATAAATTTAAGGTTGGTCATAAAGTTAGAATTTCCTTGACAAAAAAGGTATTTGCAAAAGGATTTACTCCAAACTGGAGCGAAGAAGTATTTGTAGTTGATAAGGTACTTTTCACAATACCTGTAACATACGTTTTAAAAGATCTGGCAGGGGAACCGATCGTAGGTAGTTTTTATGAACAAGAACTACAAAAAACTGAGCAAGATGTTTTTGTTATCGAGAAAGTGATTAGAAAAAAAGGAAATAAAAGTCTAGTCAAATGGCGTGGGTATAGCGATAAATTTAACAGTTGGATCCCAACTAAGCAGATTATGATATAATGTTATTATAAATTTTCTCATACTTTTGTTTGATAGATTTACATTTTGCTGGTTTACATAACGATATTAGATACTGCTTACGATCGGCAGAGATCGTCATTAGATTAAAAATCTTGACAAATATGAAATCGAATTTGATATTTTTCTGTCGGCCTGGAATCCTGATGTTTAAGAAAGGTTTGATTAACTGCCAGAACAGTTGTTGTTCGGCAACGGTAAAATTAAATTTCATTATTTTTTTTTTTGCAATGTGATACTTGACATTATATTTCGTTTAGTTTTTGGTCTGCTGTAATTTGATGTGACAACAACAGTGACTATTTCACCATCATCATTAGATTCGCTGTTATATAAAATATCATCTTCATTATAACCAATAGATTTGTCTATGAAATCTTTGGAAAATGTGAACTCATCACTGACGACCTGATCGCTGGCGACTTTGTCGCTAGTATCTTGTTTGTAGAGTTCAGCGAGTCGTTTCATCAAATCCATTATTATAATACATTTTTATCTAAATTATTGTTATAAGATGACTGATGAGATAAAATATCACCAAAAAGTTAATATATTAAATTACAACGAACTAGCCGAAGCGGTAAGAAAATTTTTGTTGGGTTATAGTTTTGACGTTTTTGTAATGCAAGGTGATTCTCATAAAATATTGCTAACAGAAGCAGAAAAAAATAAAATTAATGAAAGTGCAGTAACGACGCTAAAATTTAATCACGATGATATCATAGCATTTGCTCATCATTGCTTGACTAAAACCGAGCTATCAAATATCATACATAAAATCAATCCTAGCATTGTATTCTCTTGAAAAAGCTGATTTCATTACTCCATCAGCTACAAATTTTACTGCTCTGGAATTTATCTTATAATGCTTTGCCGCAGCTGTAATCGATTTGAATTCGATCTCCTCATCCGTTTCAAGGTTTTTGGAAATAACAGGTTTTGCTTGACATCAAAAATTAATACCACCACTTCGTCCTTTTCTTGCACTTTCCTGCTGGGTCACTAGCTCCAGATTTCTCAATCGATTATCAGTTTTTACGTTATTAATATGATTAATAACTAGATCATTGGGTATAGATCCATTGAACACCTCGTAAACAAACCTATGACCAAGATAACGAACTTGATTTGTCGATGTTCTTCTAACAGTTACCCTGATATATCCCATATTACTCATAGTACCAAGAACTTTTTTAGTTTTTCTGTTTCTAATAATACCGCGATCGTTAGCCTCGTATAAATCAAAGACCGGATGCGGCTGAAACTCATCTTCTAAGGATACGTTTTCAATGTTGTCATCAGTGACTTTATCGTTCATATGATATACACGCTGTCCCTTTGGAATATCATCGCAAAACAACGTGTAAATAAAATCTTTTCTAAACATTGCAATCCTCTCGGCATTATCTCCCTTTACACTAATCGTATAACCCGCTGACGTTAATTTGCCAACATATATTCTAGATTTGATGTTAATAACTGAACCTAATGTATTTCCAGCGTATAAGTTATACTTTGGGTGAACATGATAAATCTCTTGCTCACGTGCGCTTGTCAGATTTACTGTCATTATATTATAGGCGATTTTTTTTATCTTTAATTGATTCTTAGCGCATGCGCAGTGTGAGGTAATGTTATACTTTGGGTGAATTTGATATGCTTCTTGCTCACATGTGTTTGTTAGATTTGCTGTCATTATATTATAGGAGATTTTTTATCTTTAATTGATTTTTAGCGCATGCGCAGTGTGAGAAAATTATCAATTAGATATTACATTATAGTATAATGATGTTAAAATTGCGTGATATAGCTAAGAGAATCGTTATGGGAGAACCTGATAAAACAGCGACTGCTTTTGCAGGTTTTGATAATAGTTATCAGTTTGATAATCAAATTGTTTTAGTAAATTTTAATGCAGCAAATCTTTACCACCTACTACAGACAACTGTAAAACGTGAGCTCGAAAAACACAACAGTATCAGATTATTTGTGCAATATCATGTTATATTTTCAAAGTTAGTTATAACGGAAGAATTAACTAACAAAGAAATTGCAGAACCTTATATGAACGCAAAATCAAGACGTGCTTTGCTTGGGACTGATCTGTTATCACTATCTGATGAAATACACCAAGAAATCTGGAAAAAAAAATAGAGGAATTCACTCAATTAGGTTCAGGGTGGAAGTTTGAAATGATCAGAGAAATATTGTTTCACACGATGAAATATAACGCATTACGAGGTAGTTCATACATCGACCTGCCACCAAAAATAAAAAGTAAACGATGTTGTATAAACACCAAAAACGTAGATAACAAGTGTTTCCAAGTGGCTGTTCTTTCCGCACTATTTCCAGCAAAACACGCTGATCGCTTTGAAAAATATATCAGTCACGTGTCAAGATTAAATTTTAAAGATATTAACTTTTCAGTGGCAGAAAATCAAATACCAAAAATTTGAAAAGCAAAATAATATTTCAATTACGTTTTTGGACTAGATGAAAAAGTGGATGTATACCCGAGATATATTTCAGAAAAAGCTTCACAATCGACTATAAATTTACTGTTTTACAAAATTCATTACGTTTGGATTAAAAACTTTAACGGACTAGTTGGTAAACAGTACAATAAAAATAGGAACACAAAGTTCTTTTGTTACCGCTGCTTGCATGGTTGTGCTAACAATGAAACATTACAAAAGCATTTGCAGTACTGTAATGATGTGCAAAAAATAACGATGCCATCTAAAAAAGATAGTGTGTTACAGTTTGTCCATCATAATCACAAACTAAAAATTCCTTTCGTTATATACGCTGATTTTGAGTGTTTACTTCAACCTGTACTTGGCGTAGAAAATAATCCTAATCAATCGAGTACAAGAAAAGTTCAAAATCATGTTCCGTGTGGAGTAGCGTATAAGGTAGTTTGTTGTACTGATTCTAGATTATCTAAACCAATTAAATTATATCGTGGTAAAAATCCAGCTATCTACCTTCTCAAGCAGTTGATTAATGAAGTTGATAATATTACTTATCGTTTAAAAAAAGTAACGCCAATGTTAAAATTAACACCTCAACAAGAATCCGATCACGAGCAAGCAGAAATTTGTCATATTTGTGAAAAAGCTTTTGATACTGACAACAAAAAAGTACATGACCATTGTCATTTGACTGGACAGTATCGTGGAGCGGCTCATATTAAGTGTAATTTAACATTTCATGCTCCAGATTTTATTCCGGTTATTCTTCCTTAATTTTCGAGGATATGATAGCCATATTATAGTAGAAGCTTTTGGTGATCCTGATATAAAATCTCGTCTAAAACTCGATAACGTCATCAAATGCATCCCAAATAATTTTAAAAAGTACATGTCAGTTACGCTAGGTAAATGTGTTTTATTGACAGCCTGCAGTTTATGGCAGCCTCGTTAGATGAGCTAGTAAAAGGTTGTAGTAAATTTGATAATCTAAGAGACTGTTTTGGAGATAAATTTAATCTACTAGCTAAAAAAGGAGTTTTTCCATACGAATACCTCGACGACTAGAGTAAATTTGATGAAACATCTTTACCTGGCAAAGATAAATTTTACTCACAACTTAAAAATGAAAATATAACTGATGATGAGTACAGGTATGCACAAGATATCTGGAAAGAGTTTGATTGTGAGACTTTTGGTGATTATCATGAATTGTATTTGAAAACGGGCGTGTTATTATTAACAGATGTTTTTGAAAGTTTTCGAGAAGTGAGTTATAATAATTACGGACTAGATCCTTGCTGGTATTATTCTGCCCCTGGACTGTCATGGGATGCTCTGCTAAAGTTTAGTAAGGTAAGGTTGGAATTACTGACTGATGTTGATATGTTCAATTTTATCGAAAAAGGTATCCGAGGCGGTATTAGCGTGATAACAAAAAAGTATGCTGAAGCAAACCACAAATATTTGAAACAGTATAACCCTGACCTTCCTTCGAAGTATATAGTTTATCTAGATTGTAATAACTTGTACGGGTATTCGATGTCAGAACCAATGCCTCTTGGTGGATTTCATTGGCTCACGGCTGATCGATTTCTATCGGAAACAGAAAAAAGATACCCGAAGATGTTTCCTATTTCGTTGAAGTTGATCTTGATTATCCAAATTCGCTACACAAATTACATAACGATTACCCTTTCTGTGCGGAATCGATGGTCATAGATTATAGTTTGTTATCAAAAGAACAACAAGCGTTAGCATCACCAACGCAACATTCCATGGTCAATAAACTAGTACCAAATTTACTTGATAGAAAAATTACGTTTTGCATTACAAAGTTTTAAAACAAGCAGTCGATGCTGGTCTTGTGTTGAGAAAAGTTCATCGTGTACTAAAATTTAATCAGTCGCCGTGGATGAGAGGTTATATTAACTCAAACACTTCAAGAAGGGCTGCAGCGAAAACAGAGTTTGAAAAAACTTCTTTAAACTGATGAACAATTCCGTTTTTTGGTAAGACGATGGAGAATATTAGGAAACGTGTAAATATTGAAATAGTTAATGATGTCAATCGCAGAAACAAACTTGTGTCAGACGATGATTTTGTGAGCATGAAAATATTTAATGAAAATCTTTTTGCAATACAAAGAAGAAAAGTAAATCTAAAACTAAACAAGCCGATCTATGTTGGAGCTGCAGTGTTAGATTTATCAAAGTGGCTGATGTACGATTTTCATTACACGTTTGTTAAAAATCAGTGGCCGGCTAGTAGATTATTGTTTACTGATACTGATTCGCTCGTATATGAAATCGAATGTGAGGACATCTATCAGGACATGTACATTAATCGACATCTGTTTGATCTTTCCGATTATCCACGTGACAGTAAATTTCATGACGACACAAATAAAAAGGTTATTGGTAAGTTTAAAGATGAAATGAATTCAAGCGCTATCAAATACTTTATCGGATTACAAAGTAAAATGTATGCCGTATTATTGGACAATAATAAAATAACGAAAAAAGCGAAAGGTCTGCCTCGTGATTTTGTTAAACAGTTTATGAAATTTGATGACTAGAGGTATGCGCTTGATGGCGGTGTTAGTTTTCTGTGAGCTACGGCAATTCGAACTAATCATCATAAACTCGAAACAGATGTCATTATCAAACGTGGATTGTATAATTTTGATGACAAACGCTATTGTAAAAATGGGGTAGATACATTTGCCCTTGGGTATTGTCATGATGATAGATCTATACTCGACATTATCTTTTCCAACTGAAATTTTATCTAAACTTATAAAATAATGTTTGAAAATTTGACAATGACAAATAGCTACAATAGTAATATCAAATATCTAATGATGGACGGTAAACAATTGACAGTTGAATTTAATAAAGAAATATCAGGTATATGTTTTAATGGAACACGTGCCAAGTTAAAACTTTCGCTCCTCAGAGCTGATAACAGCGTGTATTTCAATTATCTCGAACAATTGTATCAAAAGTTGCTAGCGGAATTTAAAAACGTTCACAGCCCCATTAGCCAACAAAATTATACTAAACTCACAATTGATCTCGATCGGTCAAAGGTATATTTTATCAACAAAAAATATCCTCTGAACAAACCAGAAATGAAAGATTTGTTTGAGTCCCATCGCTGTGTGAGCGGTAAAGTAAAATTTAGTATCTATAGTCGTGATAGTGAAGTATTTTTAATATCAACAGTTGAAACATTAATCATTGGTAATGAGATATAAAATAATATCATTTTCATTCTAATGCTAGTTTAATTTCCGCCTTGTTAACTGAAACGTTCTAATGCACAGTTTAATTTTCATCCTGTTATCTGATAAAAAAATTTGTGGTAAAACCTATTTGCCGTCTTTAGAATAATCATATTCCACATATACGCTGTTCTACAAATTCGTCACTTCTGTTGACAGAGCTTATCGCATTCCAACTCCTGTTGTTTTATCTGGTTACAAAATATCAGTCTACATAGTAGTAGTATAGGAAAATGAGGGTTTTGGCGGGGGTGGGGGAGGAGGTGATGGAGGGGTGGGTGGGCCAAAACCCTCATTTTCCTATACTACTTTGGATCACAATATCCATAGTGATAGAGGTGTAATGAGAACCAAAAATGGGGAGATAGTGTAAGTTTGTTTCACATCAGAAAATTAGAAATAATTTTACATATTGATTGCATACTTTGTTCCCTGCTTGGACATCAAGCCAATGCATATGTACAAGTCATTTTACAAAAGCTGGCACACATTAGTTTACATTTCTGATCAGGAATCTTACTATCTGCATCCTTACAGATCTTACAATTAGCATTGTTATCATTATAGTGGATATTTCTTTTGACTTTAGAAATGCAAGTCTAATAATTAGACCCAATGATATTTTTAGTACAATCGATAGGACTGGCACATTTTATCAAGAATAATTAGGATTCATGGAATTTCCTCAGGTTTGTATACATTGATTATGAATACTAGCTAATACCTGCTCATCAAAATATGTTGCCTTCTGAAGAAATGGGTAAAAATGAATCCTGTTTCAAGTAGTACTTTGGAGATAGAACAAATAAGGGCAAAACAAACCCCTGGACAACTTCTCATACGGAATTGCTCATGAGGTTCTAATATTATGTGAAAATTCAATATTGCATAGCATAGATATGCTTGTCACACAAGATGAGAAAATAAAATTTTCTTTAAAACAGTTATCATCGATGTTACAACAAAAAAGTGGCGGATGGATTGTTTAACGTTGCAAGAAAAAGAAAACATATCCCCACATCAAGGAACTTATTCAGAAAGCCCTCATCTGTCGACTTGTGGACAAGCAGGGTACGAGGAAGAGAAGAGAATTTAAGGAAGATGATACCAGGAGAATTAGCAGAAACCTGGCGCCTCAAGAACCACCATCAATTCAAGGTTTTGCGAAGGAGACGATCTCTCGATTTTAGCTATGTAACATATGCCATAATATGAACTGCCTATAGGCAGCACGCCTGTTGGCGCTCATTAGGTCAATTTCATCATCGAGGACAAGAACATCATGTATGTACATCCTGGCCAAGGCAATTACAAGTAGAACTTGAAAATCCTGAAAAATTATTCCAATTTGTAATATGCTATTTAAACATTGTAAACAATATATTAAAACATAACAGATACATGCACTTATTCATATTTTATTCATCTTTCTTCAGCTCAAGGTAAAATAAGCCTGGATCAAAACTGAAGACTTTTTATTTTGACATGAGAATTCCATCATAACTAGAACTGATATTAAGGTGTCGTTTATATTAAGATGGACAGCTCAAAGTGAAGCGTGAGCATTTCGTGATGTCGGATACACCTACATCAGGGTTAAATACGAATGGTTGATTGTAGATGAAGCTGATTTTAGCTAGTGTATATTCTGATTCACACAGGAATGTAAAATATTTGTACCACAAGCATTTATTTACATCACTCTGTATTTTGCTATGTATAGTTGCTTGAACTTCTAAACCAATATCCATATATCAATAAGTACAGTCACTCACAAATTCAAGAGAGATGTATTATATAAAGTGGCCTTGTAAACGAGGTGGTCTCTGTATTTTCAGTGGTATCTGTGCACGGTCTTCCTTTATCAAATGATATTGGGGTGGTGTGGTGTGGTTAGTAGCAACAAAAAGTAAAGCAGTTTAAACATACATTGTTTGGTAAAATGATCATTAAATAGAAGCATGCATTGTCTAAGTTGTGCAAAACACTGCTCACACACACACACACACACACAAACACACACACACACACACACACACACACATATATATATATATATATATATATATATATATATATATATATATATATATATATATATATATGTATGTATGTATGTATGTATGTATGTATGTATGTATGTATGTATGTATGTATGTATGTATGTATGTATGTATGTATGTATGTATGTATGTATGTATGTATGTATGTATGTATGTATATATATATATATATATATATATATATCTATATATATCTATATTTATATATATATTTATATATATATATATATATATATATATATATATATATATATATATATATATATATATGAGTCTTTGCCAGGTACCAAACATTGTTTAATATGTATTAATACTTGTTTCGCAAGATATAAATAAACTATTACCCTCATTTTTCTCTGCCTTGTTTGCACTATGTATAGAGCCTTGTCTGCTCTATTTTCAGGTTGCACAGAATGTCTTCCTCCTCTCCCCCTCTTGTTCTTGCTCCACACCTCATCCTTCCTCTTCCTCTTTCTCTTAAATGTCTCTCTGGACTTGAACTTGAGAGTGTGCTAATTTCAGTCTAGGTAATAAAAAGTTTCTCAATTTGGGTTTATTATCACGCAAGTATCTTCTCCATTACGTAGTATAAATACTACAGTGGCTCAGTTGTATCTAATGAATTTTAATGTGAAAACAAATTTTCATAATTTGAAAGATTTTTCAAACTTATCAAAGTTTACAGTGCTATTTGAGAATCAGAAATTAATACCTGCGAAGTTGTGATTTGATGGAATATTTCTGGGCTAGATCAGGTCCTGTGTATGGGGGGTGGGGAAAGGTCTAAAAAAATTCCTAAAAGGGCACAAAAAATCTGTGCATATTTACTCAGGGTACATAATATCCTATAAATATGTGCAAGGAGGAAACCAATGAATCCCTCAGGCGTATAAGTATGAGAGTCAAAAATCTCTTTGGTGTCAAAAATGGGGTCAGAATGGGTAACAAAACAAACATTGGTATCAATACTGGGGGTCAAATAAAAAATGCGGGGTCTCTGAATCGTAATGTGATAAGGAAAAACACTGAAAACGGCGTTCAAACTTCAAGTGACAAGTGACTGCACGGTTTTGTGTGTGTGTGTGTGTGTGTGTGTGTGTGTGTGTGTGTGTGTGTGTGTGTGTGTGTGTGTACTTTGAATGATCTGGCCTAGAGTTTTGGACCTACATTCCAGCTCCATTCGCAAATTTTAATACAACTCTTATTAAAACCTTTTGCATGTAAGGTATTCACTTGGAGAAGTAGACCAACACGTAGGTCTCTGCTTTTCTTTTCTGCTGTCAGAAAAAAAGCAGAGACCTACTTGTTGATCTAGTGGAGAAGTATGCCACGAATTCGTTTCCGTTTTGTTTGAAACGCCAGAAAAATGAGAGTATTAAGGGTTCACTGGTGACAATCTAGTTATAATTTATAAATTGATTAATGAAATTACTAAGTTTTGAGCATTTTTAAATATTCTTATCCTATATGATTTTCGTTTATAAAATTGGAGGAGAGCCGTGGATTGCGAATACTATATAAGAAATATAGCACTTGTGGGTTTTTGCAATACTGTACAAAGCACGTCGATTTAAATCATTCTCCTACCACAAAAATATTTAAATATAAATATAAGAGTAGTTCTAAATAAATTTCAATGTTTCCTCTCAAAATTAAAAGTAGAAAGGAAAGAATAAGGAGAAATGAATGAGAATTGAAGACGATCGTACTCACTGTTGTTGACATTATGCGGGATTTCATAAGGTGGTTGAGTTTTACGTCATCAACTTCTATGTACACAGTGTGGCATATAATTATTCAACTTTCGGTCACCGGAATAATGTGTGTTAACCGTTCGGGATCTGCCGATCACTGCCGAGTGTGATTTCAATATGGAGATGATAGATTCGCTACGCAACGTAAGAAGATTTCAAAGAACTCGTATTTCATTATGAGAACCTCTACATACTTGATATTACCCCAGAATTGTTTTTTAAATAGTATTTAACCAGTTGATACAAATAAATTTCCCAAACTTTTTGTAAGAAAATTCACCCACGATGAAATTCAGGAATTACCCACAATACAACACTCCCTAGCTGCAATGTTCCAGGCATACATTAGTGTTTTAGTATGTAATATCTTCTCTCATGATATTAAAGTTTGCACAACCATTGACAAATTTAAAACCATAACAAACCAATGTATAATTTTATATTTTTCTTATGAATCTGTAGGTTTTATTGCCTCCAGTCCGTGATAATACTCATTTTATGATGTTAAGGTATTTTATTGTCTTCAGTCTGTCATAATACTCATTTTACGAAGTTAATGTAGTGTTGTCTCCGGTCCGCGATAATGCTCATTTTATGACGTTAATGTATTTTATTGTCCCTAGTCTGTCATAATACTCATTTTATGAAGTTAATGTATTGTTGTCTCCGGTCCGTGATAGTACTCATTTTATGTAGTTAATGTATTGTATTGCCTCCAGTCCGTCATAATACTCATTTTATGCAGTTAATGTATTGTATTGTCTCTGGTACATGATAATACTGATTTAATGCAGGTGATGTATTTTACTGTTGCTTCCTGTGGTAACATTTCCTATTATTTTCCATTAGGTAATGGTTTCTTTTAGAAAATGCTAGTTGTAACGTGGGGTCCAGAAGATAACTTTATCTTGTGACTTTGAGTATTTTACTAGTAATGCTTTAACATCTAGCATTGTATGTTGTATTATAATTGCGACCTGGGCTGAATTTTATTTCCATCCAATCATTCAATTCAAGTGACAAATTCCTCTATAGATACGAAAACGCTCTGACAAAATTCTTGGACAAGACATGCATTGAAATTTATGCTGACTTCAAACCTAGAATAATATCTCTGTGATTGACTAAGAGAAGTTGATATATTATCACTTAGCAGGCTATAACAAACACATCATCTCCTTCAATTTTCGATATTTTAGTCACTTTTACTGAATCGTATTCAGGACATTTCATTACTAGTATTTCAAAATGGAGTGCTTTTAAAGGAAGAAAATGTTGATTAAAATGTTTCCTCTTACTTCAAATTGGTGTCAAGAAAGGAAACTGACATTAATGGAAACTAGATGACCATAAGGTTTGTATCAAATAAGAGTGCACATCTCAAAATGATTATAAAACATAAAAATATTATATTTCTTGTTTCATATTGTCGTGTAATATTCAACTAACATACAGCTGATGCTTCATCATATTTTTGTCTAGAAACTTTGTCGACATATGATGATACTGGCAGCAGCATTGGTTCCATGTAGTTATTGTGGGTCTAATGTCATGTTTCAGTACATGTTAGGATAAACATGTCGGTCACTGTAGTTGGTGGAGGAAAGCAACATAAACCCCTGCGATAAACCAAAGACCCACGGGAAGCCACTGGAAAGTTTTTTCACATACCCACATGTGCCGATAGCAGATATATATATATATATATATATATATATATATATATATATATATATATATATATATATATATATATATATATATATGGGCCGTCAAGACAGATGTAACGTGTTAAAATTATTATGCTATATATGTGAATATATATATATATATATATATATATATATATATATATATATATATATATATATATATATATATATATATATATATATAGACTTAAATACCATCGGTCATGTATACAGTTTATTATAAGTTTTTTTCAGTACTGAATATAAAAGTGTGTGAGCGCATGTATGTGTGTTTGTGTGTGTGTGTGTGTGTGTGTGTGTGTGTGTGAATACAGTGTGACTGTGATTATGTTAATTTTAGAAATAATATTTAGAAAATAAATAATAAACTTACCATACAAAATAAGATCTTTCAGAACAATTATTTCCTTGTCTCCAATGGGAATATTTTCTGATTTGTTGAGAGAGAAAAGAAAACCAGTTAAGTGTTTTTCGTAGTCATTGGTTGTTGTTTTCTAATACTGACCGAGCTGACTTACACAATCTTCAACCAGGCAAAATGCGTGGCAAATAAACGCTTCAGTTGTGACTTTCATAATGGAATTAACCAGCCAACGGTATGTCTTGGGGGTGTAACCCGCTGGTGATATTTGATATCAGTATACCATCCTGCCATGTAAGGAATATAACCAGTCACTAATATATTATGCTTGCATTGTTATACCTATTCTTCTTGAACGAAATAGATGCTCCATCAGGTAAACAACGTCTAAACTTCCTTTTTATCTAGAGCTATAGCAAGTAATGGCGGAAGCAGTCTTACAATTCCCAATAGGAAGCAAGCAAAGTCGAAAACAAAAAGCCAACTGACGTCTAGTTGGGTTGAGTGACAAAGCTCGTAAAGCACTAAAAAAACCCACTATTTTTAGCACTTGGCTGTAGCAACGGACAAGGGCTTTTCATTCCACGATATCATGGAATCTATGATTGATCATTTTCAATTTTTGCCCATATTTGTAAGTTTACAAATTGTTTGTATTTATTAAAACGGCAAGCAAGATAGTCAATATTGTTTCGAAAAAGAGTAGATGTCTAAATCATTCTAAATGACTCATCTTATGAGAGTTTAAAAGCGCTCAACAGTGGCTTGATTTAACGATCAAGTTCAGACTACGAGACATTTTCAAATCATGCATTAGAAAATTTGTGCATTGCTATACGCATTAATAGGTAATTTGGAAAAAATGTCTGAGTTCTACTGGTTGACTTGTCGTGACGTCATTGACTGATTGCGCGTGACAATATGTATTGCGACAGGTGACTGTTTCTATCTTTAGCAAAATTTACTTTACGTCATTGCACGGTATGGATCTTAATTATTTTTGACTATTTGCCATCTTATATACATAAAACGAATGTTAGTTTGTTTATTCCAAATAACTAGACAGTTTTGCAATTAATTACGCTTTATTCCTTTGCTGACGTTAAGATGGCATTATAAATGATGAGTATTTTTCTTTTTTCCCAAACGTTTCAAGACGACCTTTTCCTTGAAAAAATTTTTCAAAGCATACAGTCAGAAAATTGTATATTTATTTCGGTCCCATTTTAACTTAATTCATCTTGAACATTAACATGTTAATTTGAGGCATCCTTTGAATTCAATATTGTGCGCCAACACATCAGACGTGTGCTAAAAATTATATATAAAGGCTAGCAAATTGACTATAGTTCGTTGAGTACATCATCCCAAATGAAATCCTCGTCTATCTATTGAAATGTAGCTAAGATTATCAATTCCGCTTCGTGCACGAATGATTTTAAATTTTATTCATCTTGACGTACAACGCAATACCATTCATTCAATACAGACAAAAAAAAATTGACAAGGTGTGTACATGTAATCCACTAATTTTGTCCTGAGTTCAGGAAGAGTCCAAATGTCATACTGTAAAAAAATCAAAGATTAGCTATTACACGATGGTGGCATATTGCCAAAAAGGAAAAATTCTCAATTCTGAACAAATCGACTCTTCCAAAAGTCACGGTAATATTAAAACATTTTATGTAAGGAAACCGCGCTGCTTCATCGTGTGTTTAATAAGATTTTATAAGGGTTATGTCGGTCTAAGTCATTTCGAAAGGTGCTTTAATGATGCATGAACGAAACATGAAGCTACCATGCAAATTCACTGTGCTACATACATGGATATCATTTGTAATGCGATGCGGAACGAACTATATCGCTATGGCTCATAGATTTCTAGGTAAATAAAAACGTTTCTCAGTATTCACAACAAGTTTCTTAAGGCTGGTTGAGACATAATGCATCTAAAGGTTTAATTCATGTAAAACCAGCTAGGTAGAGGTTTAAAAACACAACATCTTTTATGTTTTATTTGGTTGGTTTGTATCTGATTTGCATATGCCTTTTGAAAAAGACATTAGGAGTCGAATGCGCTCAGGTTAGTTAGATACTAGTTTTGCACTGTTTGTCATCAGTTTATTGCATCTATATCAATCAATCCCTGACACACGTGATCCCTTGCAGGATCCAATGCGAAAGGTCTGTCATTTGCCATATGATCTGTATTCTTTATATATATGAAGAAACTGGGCTATGACGTAAATAATTATCGTCGACTTGCTTAAATATTCGATCTAAAAATCATGTGATCCTTAAGGACAGGTCTCTGGTCAATATAATCTTATTGTGTGTCCAAATGGTCACCAAGACGTTGATATTAGAGATTACAGAATGAAATTCCTCACCCGCTTAATACTATACCTTCGGTTTGGGTCACCTCTCATGACTTTAATGTCTTAAACTAAGGAAAAGTAAATAGATAAAAGCATAACGCTGCGTACAATTCAGCTAATAATGTGATTCCCAAGAAAACAACGTAAAATTTAAAACAAGCTTCATAATTGTAACTATATTATAAATAGTCCTAAACGTTATAGTACAAATCAAAATGTATAATGTTCAAAATGAATCATAGTTGTGATCTAACAAATTCCAATAGTGAATGTGCTGGAGTTCATGATATCTCGAAGGTTCTAATGTGTAACATGCTAAGGGCCTGGAATGTGGCGATATTTTGATTGTCTTGATTTAACCCAATGATATAATTCAAATTTAGATCGAAAATTGTATTGAGCACTTTGTAAAACAAATGGATAATAATTTGAATACATAGCTCCATCCAAATTAGAAACTGAATACAACAATAAGACTGATTCAGTTTCAGATGTGAAGGTAACAATGAGATATTTTAAATAAAAAAACATTAGCATAAAAAACTAAGAAATAATAATAAAGCCATGATATATGAGTTTCCTTTCTAAAACATTCTGATTTATCAACAAGATTAGGAATTTCCAAGTCAAAAAAACAAATATCCTAGATTCATATTCAAGTAAACATTTTTACCTATATTAATAATGATGTAACTATTTATTCTATAACCATATACAAATATTACCTATATATTATGCTGTTTACAAAAAATAGTCAATACTCAGGTAGATCATTAACTTGTTTTGGATGAAGGTCAAGTACAGAATATATATATATATATATATATATATATATATATATATATATATATATATATATATATATATATAACCCTCTCCCCCTCTCTCTACTCTTAAAGTGTTATATACGTTTATAGTTAATCATGTTTTTTAACATTTATATGACCTGTATGACAGTATTGTATTATTATTTCTGCCTGCAATTATTAAATATTCTTCTCTAAAATAAAAAATAGCACTTTCCGGCTTGTCAGGTTTATATTTATAATTCTCTATAATTAATTCTATATACATTGATTTATTTCATAGGAATCCGAATTGACTGTAGATAGTTGAGAATTAGTTACCAAGTCGTCATGCGAGTGTGTCTGCTACACACCAGTGCCAATAACACCGATTCAGTCACATAATTTATTTGGTGATGCGAGCTTAATTGTGAATAAGGACTGGTGCGTGCAGACAAGGCGATCGGTGTCGTTTAACCGCGAACCTGGGTTTGAATCTCCATAGAGTACGAATAAAAATTATCTCACCTGTATGATAGTATTATTAATATTAAATATTAATTATGCCTGCTATTATCAAATATTATCAAATATTCTTCAATAGGATCCATTGATAGCACGTTCCGTTCTGTCTGGTATATATTTATAATTCTCTCTCTCTCTCTCTCTCTCTCTCTCTCTCTCTCTCTCTCTCTCTCTCTCTGTATATATATATATATATATATATATATATATATATATATATATATATATATATATATATATATATATAGTGATAAGAACGTGTATATTTTTTTCTATATCTTGTACTGATGTGTGAGAGCTCTATTTTCACATATGCAATCAAGAAGGTTATAATAACCAGCAATATATATTGGCGACAGGTGGGATAATAACAATCATATGAAAATTACCTCAGCAGGGTATGAAAGACATGACTGGTTGAAATAAGTGTATTATTGCAAAAGATGAAACATGTCAATAAATGTACTAAGACCCCCTCAAATATCTAGAGCTGATGCACTCTGCTTTTGTCAGTCCTTAACATGTGCTAACCGGTTAACAAAGCATCAATTCACATACATAATCAAATAATTACACATCATCAGATTCACGAAACAGGTCTCGCATAAAATAAAATAGGTTTGAAAATATATCTGATATGACTCTAAGTCCTAATTTTTGCAAGAAATGAAAAACAAAGCCATTAATATAAGTAATGTTCAATAATTTTTTTCGCAAAGTCCCAAAGAAAACATTTACTAGACAGATATGGTATTGTGAATTAAGCCCCCCCCCAATCCTTTAGTGGAGAAAATGATACTATATGCAGACTATATGTTGAAAAGTTACTGATGAAAAAGCATAAAATAATGTATAACATGGAACTCAGACAGCCTCATAATGAATTAATCACTCACAATAATTGCTTCAAGATGCTACAAGTTGAGATGTTACTAACATTTCTTGCAGTTAACTAAGAAAGAAATTGTGCCTTATGATAGCGCTTGAGACAAGGAATGTTGATATATGTAAATCAATGATAAACATATCTATACTTTCATGATTATGATTATTATTATTATTGTACTGGGCAACTCAATGCACTGAATATTTTGTATAAATAGCGCCTTCATCAATTTCAACTAGACAGTGTTATTACTCGCGAAACTCTTAAACAAGGATTCGTGTGACAGCTTATTTGCAATGTAATCTCCTTGGAAAAGGAGCATTATTAAAAAAAGTATTTTTAGAATAACATTGTATAAATGCTACATCAGCAATTTATATCACGGGCATAGGATTAAAGCTTGTAGTGATTTTGAAAACTAATGGTTTTGAACAATGGAACTGAAATATTACCTTAGAAATAGGGTAATATTACAAGATTGATATTTATATTAACAATGTTACAAAGCATCAACAGCAAGTAATATCACTATAATCTAGGCTTCGTGATCAACAATAGAGAAATGTTACTAAATCAACAAAACAACATTAATTCATGTCATTAAACTTCCTCCTTGTAACAAAATTACTACATCTGGTTTTTGTGAGAGAATATTAGTTTTCACCCGCACATGGAAAATAGGGATATGCAATTATATGGCTCTGATGCAATGTATTATTATGACTGTCAAATTTGGAGGTAAGACAAATCAGTTACACTGTTGTCATGAAATTAGTGTAATATTACTACAAGAGTTCAGTGACTATCAATGGAGTATTGTTACGGCATCAGGGTTTTGGAGATTGCCAAATTAGTGGGAAAATAGAGTAATATTGACATGGGTGTGGGAAACTGTATAGTAATATTACTACAATAGGTTTAAGAGATCATCAAATCAGCTGTTACTCTGTGTGTGTGGGGGGAGATAAATTTGGCTATTTAGCGTGAAGCGTTAAAATTTTTTAGTCATATTGCTACGAATTCTTTAGTGTGGCGGTTGATGTCTAGCACTGCGGCATAATGCAGTACACCTGTAGCAGTATGTCCCAACTAGCCACATTATCATGACATCAGGCCGACCAGTCCTAATGCTAACCTGTTAATGCTCAGTGTCTAATGAGGCAGCAGTTATTAACATTATTATCAGTCTTTGTTATGCCTCGGCCAGGGTTTTGAACCTGCAACCGCTCACTTCCGAGGCGGATGTTCGAACCAAAAGGCCACCAGATCAGTCATCTGTTACATTTAATCAGAATAATGTTACCACTGGGTTTGGCGATAAAAAATGTAGTATTGCTGCAACATGAATTTCTGAGATCACAAAATCTGCACCTGGAAACAGATTAATATTAGTACATGAGTTTGAGAAATAGCTATGTGGAATTGTTGCTAAATGTGGTTTCAGACACATGTGGTTTTTTATATGTGGGGCAAACAAATGTAATGTATATAAAATTTTGTTCATGTTGTTGTTCTTTCTTAATCCTATTATAAAGTTTCTAAATTTAGATAGTTATTAATAAAATATGAAAAATATCTAAACGACGCCCCTCTCTCTCTCTCTCTCTCTCTCTCTCTCTCTCTCTCTCTCTCTCTCTCTCTCTCTCTCTTGTTGATCATAGT
Source organism: Potamilus streckersoni (assembly GCA_016746295.1). Taxonomy (NCBI): domain Eukaryota; kingdom Metazoa; phylum Mollusca; class Bivalvia; order Unionida; family Unionidae; genus Potamilus; species Potamilus streckersoni. The sequence continues at coordinate 275,509 of JAEAOA010002274.1, read as the reverse complement.
ATCACGGTAATGGCGAAAGTCCATGCAAAGATGAGAATAGAGGATTTGCACTTTAGTAATGTCACAACGTCTCTGAATCTATGAAGAATGAAGGCAAATGTCATGTCAAACCAACCAGAGATAGAGAGAGAGAGAGAGAGAGAGAGAGAGAGAGAGAGAGAGAGAGAGAGAGAGAGAGAGAGAGAGAGAGAGAGAGAGAGAGAGAGAGAACAAATTTATGATCGGTAGCAATGTTAATTTAAGCAAACTACTGACGTAGACAAACTTTAAATATATCAAATTTTTTTATTACCAATTTTTAGGATTGTCCTTTCTCTTACAGGGTGGCAGGATTTACCCTGATACACCCAAATACTACCCAAATACACCCAAATACTGCCCAAATATAACCCAAATACTGCCAAAATATACCCAAATACTCTCAAATATTGTCTATAAACACGCACGTAATGCATTTACTACTAAAGAAATGTTTTAATTCATTGCAATGTGAAGTTCTGGGTCAAAATGAAATACGTTAAATTACTAAAGCAATTAGAAATTCTTTGTACGAAACGGAACGAACATCTCCAATTACCATTTGCTCGGAAAGTATCGACTGAGTCTTGACATGTGTTTCTAATTTACATACCTAATTGCAAATATCTATATTCTAGAATAATCTTAATTTTTATTTGTGGGCACACCTTCAACATTTATATATAATTAGCTATTGACCTCGAATATGTCCCTCTCCTATGGCTCTTTGTTCGAAACATTCATAGGCTTTTATATGTTCGTGTTCTGACCCTCTAATATTGTTGTGTTGTTTTCTCAGTAAATAATCAAAAAGAAGTTTGAAACGAAAATGTATTTATATGATCGTTTTTGTTGCGGTGGATTCTCTTAATTTGCTACTTTCTTGGATGAGTCGATCTCTGCTGTTCCTGTAAATACAGGCCCCTTATTTCCTTCTCTCATAATACTTGCCAGCTTTGTTCTATAAATTTAATAACTTGTTATATGTTATGTACTCTCACGCATTGACATATTTGTCAGTGGATAATTACATAAGATAATCCCTATTTCCAACTATCGTGGCCACCGTTCATGCTACCGTCCATGTTTGCTATATATATGCTATAATGTTTTGTCTGCTATATATTTTCTGTGTCTGGATTGGCTTTTGTGTGGCCAAATTTTTTCTTTTAGTTACATACACACACAAACACACACACACACACACACACATATATATATATATATATATATATATATATATATATATATATATATATATATATATATATATATATATATATATATATATATATATATATATATGCAATAAACTGACGACAAACAGTACGAAACTAGTAACTAACTAGCCTAAGCGCTTTCGACTCTTAATGAGTCTTTTTCAAAGGCAAATACAAAACATAGTTACGACAAACAAATAAACACAAAAACGTTGCGTTTTAAACCTCTACATTTCTATCTTCACATGTGCTAAAACTATAAATACAACCAGCTTGTATAGACTAGTTGCGGAAACTGAAAACGTTGTATAATTCCCTAAAAGTCTACAAGCCAAAGCGACATCTATTTTTACTTTGTGTACATATGTAACGCAGATTATTATACAACGTTTTCAGTTTCCGCAACTAGTCTATACAAGCTGGTTGTATTTATAGTTTTAGCACATGTGAAGATAGAAATGTAGAGGTTTACAAACGCAACGTTTTTGTGTTTATTTGTTTGTCGTAACTATGTTTTGTATTTGCCTTTGAAAAAGACTCATTAAGAGTCGAAAGCGCTTAGGCTAGTTAGTTACTAGTTTCGTACTGTTCGTCGTCAGTTTATTGCATCTATTTTAATTAATCCCTGACAAACGTGATCCCTTGGTGGATCCAGTACGCTTGAGAGGGTTGTTATTCGCCATATGATTTGTATTCTTTATATATATATATATATATATATATATATATATATATATATATATATATATATATATATATATATATATATATATATATATATATAAATATATAAATATATTCATATATATATATACATACATACATATATATATATATATATATATATATATATATATATATATATATATATATATATATATATATATATATATATATATATATATATATATATAATGTAGGATACATAAGCAAAATTCGTTACATTTGGCTTTAATCCTTGGATGCATGCATATGTATATAGAATAATGCGAAGGAGAAATCCAGTTCAACACAAATGTTAATATTGCTAACACATCTATTTATAACATGGTGTCTGATCTTTTCCAACTGATTCTTAGAATTTACTCTCTTTTTACTGCCTCTTTTCACTTTTATATTTATATGCCAAATCAGAGCCGCATTTTCAACTAAATGTCTATTCAGCCAAAATATATGTCACGTGATGAGGATCTGTTCCGACTGTTTACTTATAAAAGCGAATAAAACACTTATGTGATCTAATGAACAAAGTGCAAAAATAAAAATTGCACTATTACATTAGTGCAAACGAAAATACATTTGAACATTCCTAATGTTTTCTTTAACCTGCAATTATTGAATAATGACCTCTTGGTACGAGTTGAATATCAGAAAGACAACTCTGTCTTTGGGCAGTCGAGACCAGGAGTCAATTATAAATATTAGAACATGTGAACAATAATAAGTAAATTGTCGACAATCGCATACAATGAAATGAAAGGAATTGCCGAACAGAATCATCAAACGCAAGTGCTTCTTGTCGACGATTACAAAAAAAAACAACGAATGAAAATGCCGATAAAAGTGATCAAGTGGCATGCTCCCATTTACTCAATTAATATTTGTTCACTAGTAAACTACTAAAATCAGCCTCGAATTGTTTTTTGACTACATATCGAGTACTGAAAATCGCCAGCACGTTTTCTAAGGAAACAAGTCGGGTTTCAAGTTGTTTATTTTTTACCATTAATAAACTGCTAGACAGTCTTAACAAAACATTATTGTTAATTACAAGCAAACGAATGCAAGGTATACATACCTTAAAGTTTAATCACCTCGTCTCTCATTTTGAAACAAAGCTTAAATATTGCACAGTTCTTGTTTTCCTTCTTCTGTATTGGTGATTTTTAAGCGAATCATGGCTAATTTCAGTAGAAAACGCGGAGCCAGATTTTCATGCGGTGGATGCAAATCAAACTGTTCAAATGACTATGTTCAATGTTCATTGTGTAAGAACTGTTTTCATAACAAATGCCAAGAAATCTCGGACGATGAATTGAAAATGAGAGGAAATATTGATCTGGAATTCGCATACGTTTCGTGTCATACATTGGATGGCAATGAGTTTGACTACTTGATGGCCATGCATTGTTTGCAGAAAGTAAGTATCAGCATTTAATTTAAAATTTGTAATAATTAAATTACTTAGGTTAGCACTCGCAAAGACTACTTTCTTTCATCAAAGCATTTTTGTTATAGACCCCTAATTATGCGTGTAATCATCATGCAATATCATAGATTTTCAACCGATTCAGTGATCATTTTAGATAAGAAAATATGCAGCCTGTGCACGAATTGATCTAATATTTAGATTTCTCTAAAACAATGATGGGGTATAAATTCATTCGCATGTGTATATTGTATAGCACTTTCTGTGAGAATACTGTTTTAGTATTATTATATTAACATAATTTTATATTGCCCATTTTTTTTTCCAGTATATATTTCCACTCACCGTCGTTGCATTAAATTAATGTTAATATTTCAAAAGTGTCTTTTGTCAAACAAAATTGGAATCTGCTTATCATTATATGTTACATATTTGATCTCATTTAATAATAATGTAGTACATTCATTCTAAATTGAAAGATAGATATGATCAATTAGATCAATGTCGGTTATAAAAGTAAACACGTGCAAGGACACGCAAAGAAAATTCAAAAAAGGTTATTGGATAGTATAGTACTGGACCATTTTGTTTAGTATAGCTTATTAAGAATTTGCTTCACATTTGTCTACCCGGGACTAGGAACGTGGACCCTGCTTTTTAAGTCCCACAATTTTGAATTTAATACTTATCAGTTTTACATGCATGAAAGTAATTTTGATTTCCCAATGCATATTATTTAGCTATTCGATGAATCCAAAATTTAAAATGTGTAAGTATAAAGAGATGACAAATGAATACATTGATACAGAATATTAAAACTCTTTTAATATTTACATATAAATAAAGTGAAGGAAAAAAAAAAGATAAAATTCTCTTTAATTCTTTTCTTTTAACATTTACACATAGAACTAGCATGAAAAAGATAAAGAGATAAAAAGATATAATAGATTAGTAAAAGTAATTTCTGCTTTTGCAAATATTTAAAGTAAAGAAAATAACTATAACGATCAACATATAGAAAAATCAAACATTTTTATGTTTTAATTTTGTATCACCTGTAAATGTTTTCCAGTATTGTAAGTATATAACGTCTCTGCGCCGCCTTGGCACATTCAGTTTTTCTAGTATTACCATATGTACGTATAAAATATACACTCACAAGGAAATTTTTTCAGATGTTTTAAATGACATAAAAGTATTTTACAAATAATGATGATATTCAATTATTTTGAGAAACTTTTTATGGAATATTTAATATAATTTATTACAATGTTCGGTGCTAATAGGTATTTAAAGAAAACAACGAAGACACTGCTGCTATTTTAAATTGTTTGTGCCGGCCTTATCTGTCTATGCGCGATTATTCATGACCTGATTGCATATTACCAATGTTTTAACAAACAAAATCTGCATTAATTTCAGTATTTATCGACTATTTTAATGCGGTTTTCTTTTCTCTCTAGGCGGCTGCTTCAAAGAACATATAAAAACTAAAGGAGGTTGTTCAGCGAGAGCTAATGTTCAAAGTGAAATTACAAATTCCAGAAGAGCCAACATCTTAATAGCCAGACGTTGATCCAGTCGCGGCTGTGGTGATATACAATTACGTCGACAACATAACTGGAAACCCCCTGACGACAAGCGGTGATGGAGACTGCCTTTTCAATGCCGTCTCTATCTTGCTTTGTGGTAACGAAACCATGTCAGTGAAACTAAGGTACCACACGTGTATAAAACTTATTACAAGCTGGGAACAATACATGTTGCATCCACAGAGACCTAAAATACAATTGCTTTCTAGCAGTTACGCACAGTCTTGTCTGGACTCTGTCGTCATCGGAAAATTCTCCAATGCTTGGAAAATTATAGCTTTGGCAGATGCGGTTAACATGAAAATAAGAGTGATATACCCATACGCAAACGGGGAAAACGATATCGCCTATAAAACTTTGAACACCGAATTTCAACCATCTGGAGATTCCGAGAACAGACGGGAGCTAGCAATCCTTTGGTACAAGAGTGGAGACGTGCCAAAACCAGGACCGGGAAAGTGGTACGCGGTTAACCACTTCGCAGCTGTTATTGATGTGGTTCATATGATAGCTTATCCATCAACGGTTGACAGTACTGTTGAATACGGTGCTAGCCACAAACGCAGACTTTCATCTTCCACTTCAGTGGTATCTACAGGGAGTTTACCCCACAAAAAGTGTTGCTCTAATGTATCATTAATATCACTGGAAAGTGAATTGTCGTTATCGACCCATTTCGATCATCTTCATGATTTAACTGATGCGGACAGTGATAATGAAGCAAATATATCATTTACCAAAGAAACACACCAGTCCCTTGCCATTGTACCCCTTAGTATCGAGCGCCAACAAATTAAGGAAAATCCAGGAAACAAGCTCTTGGAAAATGACAAACTATTTAAAACGCTTTCAAGTAAAGATGCGCCAGCAGAAAGAGTACCTTTGGGACACAAAAGCAATGTTCACTCTGGAGTGAGGCATCAACAGAGTGAAGGGGGAAAACGCAACGACTTTCCCAACGACTGTGGGTCATGGGACTCAAACTCAGGCACCACTGTAAACCAGGTATTCGTCGTAACCAAGGCAACAAATTAAAAAATATTTTCAATAAAAATGGTCAATTTTGCCTGAAAAAGATAGTGGAAAAATGGGTAACATACGCTTCAATTGATCCTCAACCCACCGATATTATAACTCTTCATCGCTACTACACTAAGCTAAAAGAAAACGAAAGCTACAGGAAGAGAGTTACTACTGAAACTGAAGCACCCGAATGGCTTAGCCATTTAAAAACCCTTGCAGTGATTGAATATGTAGGGGTAAAAAATTCAAATTCAAATCATCCGCATGGAAACTCAAAAAGCGATGAATCATACACATGAATGGATCCACGTATCCTCCAAATGGCCTACGAAAAGTTTGGGAGGAAAAAGGCGACGGAAGTGGTCAGCAAGATGGCTGATGATGACAGTTTCATGGCCCCTGAATCAACTCGCCAACTCCAGGATAAAATCCACAGAGAAAACAAAAAGGAAATACCTCAGAGGTGCATGGAAACATTATTGCGGACGAGATATTGACAATAATCGGAGATATACATGACAACCCTTTTGTCCAGGGAGTTACAATGACGACAGGAAAATAGCCAATTATAATTTTGTACACTGACGATCAAATATTAGACTTGAAAAATAATTGCTTTGGGGAGGAAGGAAGTGTGTTCGGCATCGACATAACGTTTAATCTTGGTAAAGTGTTTGCAACAACAATGTGTTATAGAAATAGAAGCGTGATTAGCAGAAAATCTAACCAGTATCCGATTTTTCTAGGACCTCTTTGTCTTCACTGGGATGGTGAGCAGCGAACTTATCACCATTTCTTTTCACATGTTAGAGAAAAACTTAACTCACAAAATTTGACATTTGGAACCGATAATGAGAAAGCAATAAGAAATTCTTTAGCAAACAATTTACCCAAAGCAAATTATCTGCTGTGTACCAAACATCTGAAAGATAGCATTAGGCATTTTCTTTAAAAAACTGGTTCTGATGATAAAGAGAGGGAGAAGATTATAAATATAATCTTCAGTGAAGGTAAATACGACTTAGTTTTTAGTAAAGACAACCTCGAGTTTTCCAAGCGAGTAAACAATCTCTCAGTATATTTCGATAAATATCCGAGATTTAAAACATACTATGAAACACATTTCAAATGGAAAATATTAAAACATGTTTATAAACATTAAAAGCAAATATCATTTCTAAGTTATGGACCAATAACAATGCAGAGTCCATGAACAATCGACTAAAACAATCAACTGACTGGAAACAGCTAAAGCTCCCCGAACTTGTAGACAGGTTGTATTCCGTTGCAAAAACGCAGATCATAGACCTACGTCGAGTTCTGTATGGTGCTGGCAACTACAGGCTTTTTGGTCAGTCTCTTTCATTTCTTTTGGACACACAAACCTGGCACTCAAAGAGTGCAACGGAAAAGGAAAAACATTCAAGAAATTTATTGCTGCTCCGATCGCCACAGTAGTTGAGTCCAGCTATGTCCATTCATCAGATGGAACATACAAGTACAAGAGACTGAAACAAACGGTCGGACGAAAATCGGGCCAACGGAAAAGACCAAGAGCTGAACGGACAACAGATATAAAGCACCGATAGTTAACAAACATTTTATGAATGTACATGTACCTAATTTAAATAATTAGGACATTGTGAAATAAATTATGTAAGGTTGTAACTGATTTCATTGCTTCCTGTATGACAGATACATATGTAGTTCGGAAATAATCGCTATTTTAATGTATTTCGCCACTTTAATAAAAGATAAAATATACCCTTATTTTGATTCTAATTTGACTTTTCATTTACACCTGCATATGAACGTAATCACCTTTACATCATCAAAAATGACCGAAAAATCGCAGTATTGTGCCTCTGAAAATACAGTTGCTTATCCGTTACGACAGAGAACTCGAAAAAACTATGGATGATATCATTAATTCAGCCCATGACTATCAATTATCAGATAATGACTTTACATGACAATTTAAATAGCAGAAAGATATGATTATTCTACCCTTGATCAATCAAGCTAACGAGTTTAATTTAGGTATTAGAAATGGCCGACATTAACATTTAACATACAATAATTAGGACGAATTAAAGCTATTAAAATTGTCGGAAAATGCATAAAATGGAAATAACAAACTGCCGAACAAACTCAGCAGCGGAAAATACATTTTGAACTGACGCAAAAAATAAATAGTCATCAGGTCTATGACAATAATGACTGAAGTTATGAGATAGAATAGAAACATCGGAGTATATTTGTGTGTATTTAGATATATTTTATAGCATCTGGATAATATAGGCATGTTGCATTTTCGTTTCAAACTTCGTTTTGACTTTTTACACAAAAACATCTAGAATATAGTTATCTGCAATTAAGTATACAAAACATTGATTTCGTTTCGGACTCAGTCGAAAATTTACGAGCAAACAAAATTGGAGATGTTCGTTCCGTTTCGTACAAAGAATTTCTAATTGCTTTAGTAATTTAACCTATTTCATTTTGACCCAGAACTTCACATTGCAATGAATTTAAACATTTCTTTAGTAGTAAATGCATTACGTGCGTGTTTCTAGACAATATTTGAGAGTATTTGGGCAGTATTTGGGTATATTTGGGTGTATTTGGGTAAATCGTGCCGCCGACTCTAACATTCTACTCTAAGCTAATTTTTTTGCGCCTGTACGTCAACACATTGATGCGAGTTCAATATTCAAGAACCTGTCTGTCTGTAGGCCTAGTGCTTTACTTTCTTAATTAGAAAAATCTTTCATGCAAAAATAGCAATTGTAATTAATACTGACTTAATCAAAGTAAACAAAAATAGACACTCAAAAATGACAACAATCATCTTATCAATATAAAAAGGTGATTATCAGTAGGCACAAAATGACAACTACATTTTGTAGCAGATAAACTCGACAAGGATGCGGGCTAATTCACCCATTCAATAAACAGCTGCCTCTCAACAATGTAACTCTATTCAAATGGGAAATATATTTATCTGTATGTGATATAAACAAAATATATGGATGGTATGTACACCTTATCAATTATATGCCAATCGTTGCATAAATGTTTCATTAAAAGGAAACTCTGCAGGCCTCATTTCCTGTCAATAAAATATTTATACATCTCGTAGTATATCATTGATACAGCGTACATACTACACACACACACACTCATATATATATATATATATATATATATATATATATATATATATATATATATATATATATATATATATATATATATATATATATATATATATAAGAAACTTAACTCTTCAATATGCTCTTTTGATTTATCATTCTTCAGATTTAAAACACTTGAACTTTTTTTGTCTGTTATAATTCCTCACTAAGGGAATGGTTTTTACATGAAACAATGTGGTAGCATGTATTTATGAATTCTTATCAGCATTTAGTTTATTTCTTATTGTGACCAGCTTGGTATATTTATTGCTGAGTGGATGAATTTATGGGGTGGAAGAACCAGAATGGAGATAACATAACCGTACCCATTGAACTAAATTCAGCTGATGACGTACCTGTTACTACATGACTGGACACATAGGATATTAATTCGGGATTCTAGAGAATGCCAAGGAATTCTGATCTAAATTAAAAGGCTCTGAATAAGGACAGCGTACAATTTGTTGTGTTTACAAAGACATATGGATGTATGAACCAAGCCTATTTTTTTTCAGAGTATAGGAATGTAAAGCTGGAAAAGGACAATGAATAGTGATACAGATTTGAAGCTCTGAATAAAGGCCGTATACACTGTGTTGTGTTTACAAGGATATATGGATGTATGAACCAAGCCTTTTTCTCCTGGGTATAGGACTGTAAATCTGAAAAAGGTCAAGGAATAGTGATATAAATTCCAAACTCTAAATAAGGGCAGAATACATTGTGTTTTACTTACAAGGACATATGGATGTATGAACCAAGCATATTTCTCCAGGGTATATGACTGTGTAAATCGGTAGAATGCCAAGGAATAGTGACATAAATTCTAAGCTCTGAATAAGGGCAGTATACGATGTGTTTCATTTACAATGACATATGGATGTAGTAATCATACATTTTTGTTCTTCTTGGCATCATATAATTATGTGAACCACAATTATCTGTCTTGGTGTCACATGGATGTGTGAGCCACACCTATTTTTCTTTGTATCGTATGGTTGTATAAACCATACTTATGTCTTTGCATCACATGATTGTGAACCATACTTTTTTTTATTTGTATCATAGTGTGAACCATATGTATTCCTTTGTATCATATTTTTCTGACAATCATACTCTTTTCATTATACTTATTGTGGATGTATGAACCATATTCAAATTTTATTTAAGAATATGTTATCATTCCGTAACATGATCGATATGGTAGTCTTATGTCATATGTAGTTGATGGGATTGTGAGTCTACTTGCTATGTATTTTTGAGAATATTTATTTTTTATTTCATAAACTTCCATTCACTCTCTGTGTTTTGTTTTCACTTGGTCCAAGCATTCGTTCAGTTACAGTCCTGTTACAATCAAAAGTTTAATTCACAAAAGTTATTCCAGTCTGAGATTTGGAAGTGTTTGTATGAGAATGAAATTTTTTAAACCACAAAAACCACTGCAATGAAAGATTATTGGCAAAGCAAACTGTGTGTAATCATCAACTTAAGGTGCAGCATCTTGCAAAGTTTTCACCCTTTTCTCATCAAGAGGAGTCTTTATATTACTACATATTTAATTCTTGAACTCTTCAACTAATATGAGCTGTCTGAGGATATCATAATCCCTTCTTGGCTGATAACCAGCTATCGAATAGTCATTACTTTTGCCAAGTGAATCAGACATAGGTCTGATCAGTTTCTTTACTACAATTCCTAAATTTGGTAGATATGTCACAGGTACCAACTCTGACCCTTCAAGATAAAGCTCTTAGCCACATCTTAATAAGCACTGACTGTGACGTCTTGACTTCAGGGGCTTTGCAGATAAGTACACGTTTTAATACTAAGCTTCAATGCTCTCTATGCCATTTCTAATTCTCTGCAATTTTCTCAAGATGTCTGGAAAGTATTGATCTACTTCTTTTCCTACAAATTGGATACTTGAATCTTTGGCTAAGCTAACGTGCATACGTTACAAATCTTGCCAGTAGCTTCCCATGAGTCTTGTTTTCATTGATGGGTTTTCCAGGGTTTTCCTCCACTAGTTATACTGCATTATTCCATGTATAGCCTATCTTGTTCTGATAAATCGTGTTCAACTCCATAACGACAATGACAACAACTAAACGAGGGTAAAAACCTAACATTTCTGACGACATCAAAACCTGAACATGTACATATAAGGGTGCTTTCTGCTTGGCATTTCTAATTCTTTTATTTGATCTGCACTGCTCTCTCTCTCTCTCTCTCTCTCTCTCTCTCTCTCTCTCTCTCTCTCTCTCTCTCTCTCTCTCTCTCTCTCTCTCTCTCTCTCTCTCTCTCTCTCTCTCTCTCTCTCTCTCTCTCTCTCTCTCTCTCTCTCTCTCACTCTCTCTCTCTCTCTCTCTCTCTCTCTCCTTATTTTTCTTTGTATTTACATCTCCTATTTTCATTTGCATTTACCTCTTTTCTCTTTCACTCTCTCTCACTCTCTTTTTATCCCTTTCCACTTTTTGCAACTACAATAGCATTTGCATTTTTTTCTTTTCATTTTAATGGGGTTCTATAAATTCTTTACTTTGATTACAAAAGTACATGTAAACTTACCAATCAAATACAAAGCACATTTATCACAACATTTTGCTAAGAAATATTCTGCCAAAATATTTGTTATTTCTTGCTTCATTAATGAAGCCTTCACTTCAGAAAGATTTTATTGTCTTGCAAGCTGGAGCATTTTGTCCTTTCTTATGGTTTTGAAATTAAGTAAAGAAAGAAAACCAACAAGATCTTTAAAATTCAACAATAATTTATTCCCCATGATTACAAACTGAAAATTTAAAAACAAAACATTATTGTGAATTAAATCCCAAGTATTCCAAAATAGTATATCACATGTCCAAACATCAGAATTTTCTGAATCGATTGCAGTAGTGTTCTTGATGACTTCCAATATTTAATGTGCCGATGTGTCAGTAGTCTTGAATATGTCAATGTACCTACAGTCTTGCTGTATCACAATAACATAACCCAGAATGTCCTAGAAAGAGTTCACAATACTTCCAAAATACTGATTGTATAATTTCAGTGAATAATCTTGATAAATAAATCCCCTCAATTTATAACTGATAACAGCAATAAGACTGATTCCGATTTGGATGTATGTCCATGCAGAAAAGTGTTGTTCTTTCATACATATAATGAACAACATGTGTATTGCTGCTAGCTGTACTTCATCTATTTTCTAAATAATTATTTTCCATGGAGAACAACAATGCTATTCTGGACAAAGACATTTGCTGACATTGCTTCTAAATTGAAACAGAACAATACAAGTAATGCTTCAGAGTGCAAATTTTAGACTTTTGTGTTATCCTTCGTCTGATGTTCCCATAGTAGTATAGGAAAATGAGAGTTTTGGCCCACCACCCACTCCCACACCTCCTCCCCCACCCCCGCCAAACCCTCATTTCCCTATACTACTACTACGTAGACAGATATTTTGTAAACAGACAAAACAACAGGTGTTGGAATTCTCACCCCACCCCAAACCTCTTGTTTCCTAATATTACTACTACGTAGACAGATATTTTGTAACCAGACAAAACAACAGGTGTTGGAATGCGATAAGCTCTGTCAACAGAAGTGATGAATTTGTTAGAACAGCGCATGCGTGGAATACGATTATTCTAAAGACAGCAAATAGGTTTTACCACAAATTTTTTATCAGATAACAGGATGAAAATTAAACTGTGTATTAGAACGTTTCAGTTAACAAGGTGGAAATTAAACTAGCATTAGAATGAAAATGATATTATTTTATATCTCATTACCAATGATTAATGTTTCAACTGTTGATATTAAAAATACTTCACTATCACGACTATAGATACTAAATTTTACTTTACTGCTCACACAGCGACGGGACTCAAACAAATCTTTCATTTCTGGTTTGTTTAGAGGATATTTTTGTCGATAAAATACACCTTTGAACGATCTAGATCAATTGTGAGTTTAGTATAGATTTGTTGGCTAATGGGGCTGTGAAAGTTTTTAAATTCCGCTAGCAACTTTTGATACAATTGTTCGAGATAATTGAAATACACGCTGTTATCAGATCTGATGAGCGAAAGTTTTAACTTGTCACGCGTTCCATTAAAACATATACCTGATGTTTCATTATTAAATTCAACTGTCAATTGTTTACCGTCCATCATTAGATATTTGATGTTACTATTGTAGCTATTTGTCATTGTCAAATTTTCAAACATTATTTTATAAGTTTAGATAAAATTTCAGTTGGAAAAGATAATGTCGAGTATAGATCTATCATCATGACAATACCCAAGGGCAAATGTATCTACCCCATTTTTACAATAGCGTTTGTCATCAAAATTATACAATCCACGTTTGATAATGACATCTGTTTCGAGTTTATGATGATTAGTTCGAATTGCCATAGCTCTCATAAAACTAACACCGCCATCAAGCGCATACCTGTAGTCATCAAATTTCATAAACTTTTTAACAAAATCACGAGGCAGACCTTTTGCTTTTTTCGTTATTTTATTATTGTCCAATAATACGGCACACATTTTACTACGTAATCCGATAAAGTATTTGATAGCGCTTGAGTTCTTTTCATCTTTAAACTTACCAATAACCTTTTTATTTGTGTCGTCATGAAATTTACTGTCACGTGGATAATCGGAAAGATCAAACAGATGTCGATTATTGTACATGTCCTGATAGATGTCCTCACATTCGATTTCATATACGAGCAAATCAGTATCAGTAAACAATAATCTACTAGCCGGCCACTGATTTTTAACAAAAGTGTAATGAAAATCGTACATCAGCCACTTTGATAAATCTAACACTGCAGCTCCAACATAGATCGGGTTGATTAGTTTTAGATTTACTTTTCTTTGTATAGCAACAAGATTTTCATTAAATATTTTCATGCTCACAAAATCATCGTCTGACACAAGTTTGTTTCTGCGATTGACCTCATTAACTATTTCAATATTTACACGTTTCCTAATATTCTCCATCGTCTTACCAAAAACGGAATTGTTCATCAGTTTAAAGAAGTTTTTTTTCAAATTCTGTTTTCGCTGCAGCCCTTCTTGAAGTGTTTGAGTTAATATAACCTCTCATCCACGGCGACTGATTAAATTTTAGTACACGATGAACTTTTCTCAACACAAGACCAGCATCGACTGCTTGTTTTAAAACTTTGTAATGCAAAACGTAATTTTTCTTATCAAGTAAATTTGGTACTAGTTTCTTGACCATAGAATGTTGCCTTGGTGATGCTAACGCTTGTTGTTCTTTTGATAACAAACTATAATCTATGACCATCGATTCTGCACAGAAAGGGTAATCGTTATGTAATTTGTGTAGCGAATTTGGATAATCAAGATCAACTTCAACGAAATAGGAAACATCTTCGGGTATCTTTTTTTCTGTCTCCGATAGAAATCGTTCAGCCGTGATCCAATGAAATCCACCAAGAGGCATTGGTTCTGCCATCGAATATCCGTACAAGTTATTACAATCTAGATAAACTATATACTTCGAAGAAAGGTTAGGGTTATACTGTTTCAAATATTTGTTGTTTGCTTCAGCATATTTCTTCGTTATCACGCTAATACCGCCTCGGATACCTTTTTCAATAAACTTGAACATATCCACGTCTGTCAGTAATTCTAACTTTACCTTGCTAAAATTTAGCAGAGCATCCCATGACAACCCAGGGGCAGAATAATACCAGCAAGGATCTAGTCCATAATTATTATAACTCACTTCTCGAAAACTTTCAAAAACATCTGCTAATAATAACACGTCAGTTTTCAAATACAAATCATGATAATCACCAAAAGTCTCACAATCAAACTCTTTCCAGATATCTTGTGCATACCTGTACTCATCATCAGTTATATTTTCATTTTTAAGTTGTGAGTAAAATTTATCTTTACCAGGTAAAGATGTTTCATCAAATTTACTCCAGTCGTCGAGGTATTCGTATGGAAAAACTCCTTTTTTAGCTAGTAGATTAAATTTATCTCCAAAAGAGTCTCTTAGGTTATCAAATTTACTACAACCTTTTACTAGCTCATCTAACGAGGCTGCCATAAACTGCAGGCTGTCAATAAAACGCAATTTACCTAGCGTAACTGACATGTACTTTTCAAAATTATTTGGGATGCATTTGATGACGTTATCGAGTTTTAGACGAGATTTTATATCAGGATCACCAAAAGCTTCTACTATTATATGGCTATCAATTCCACGAAAATTGTGAAGAATAACCGGAATAAAATCTGGAGCATGAAATTTTAAATTACACTGATTATGAGCCGCTCCACGATACTGTCCAGTCAAATGACAATGGTCATGTACTTTTTTGTTGTCAGTATCAAAAGCTTTTTCACAAATATGATAAATTTCTGCTTGCTCGTGATCGGATTCTTGTTGAGGTGTTAATTTTAACATTGGCGTTACTTTTTTCAAACGAGTAAATATATTATCAACTTCGTTAATCAACTGCTTTAGAAGCCAAACAGCTGGATTTTTACCATGATATAATTTAATTGGTTTAGATAATCTAGAATCAGTACAACAAACTACCTTATACGCTACTCCACAAATAACATGATTTTGAACTTTTCTTGTACTCGATTGATTAGGATTATTTTCTACGCCAAGTAAAGGTTGAAGTAAACACTCAAAATCAGCGTATATAACGAAAGGAATTTTTAGTTTGTGATTATGATGGACAAACTGTAACACACTATCTTTTTTAGATGGCATTGTTATTCTTTGCACATCATTACAGTACTGCAAATGCATTTGTAATGTTTCATTGTTAGCACAACCATGCAAGCAGCGGTAACAAAAGAACTTTTTGTTCCTATTTTTATTGTACTGTTTACCAACTAGTCCGTTAAAGTTTTTAATCCAAACGTAATGATTTTTGTAAAACAGTAAATTTATAGTCGATTGTGAAGCTTTTTCTGAAATATATCTCGGGTATACATCCTCTTTTTCATCTAGTCCGAAAACGTTAATTGAAACATTATTTTGCTTTTCAAATTTTGGTATTTGATTTTCTGCCACAGGAAAGTTAATATCTTTAAAATTTAATCTTGACACGTGACTGATATACTTCTCAACGCGATCAGCGTGTTTTTCTGCTGGAAATAGTGCGGAAAGAACAGCCCATTGGAAACACTTGTTATCTACGTTTTAGATGTTTATACAACATCTTTTACTTTTTATTTTTGGTGGCAGGTCGATGTATGAACTACCTCGTAATGCGTTATATTTCATCGTGTGAAACAATATTCCTTTGATCATTTCAAACTTCCAACCCGAACCTAATTGAGCGAATTCCTCTATTTTTTCCAGATTTCTTGGTGTATTTCATCAGATAGTGATAACAAATCAGTCCCAAGCAAAACACGTCTTGATTTTGCGTTCATATAAGATTCTGCGATTTCCTTGTTAGTTAATTCTTCCGTTATAACTAACTTTGAAAATATAACATGATATTGCACAAATAATCTGATACTGTTGTGTTTTTCGAGCTCACGTTTTACAGTTGTCATTAGTAGGTGGTAAAGATTTGCTGCATTAAAATTTACTATAACAATTTGATTATCAAACTGATAACTATTATCAAAACCTGCAAAAGCAGTCGCTATTTTATTAGGTTCTCCCATAAGGCTTCTCTTAGCTATATCACGCAATTTTAACATTATTATACTATAATGTAATATCTAATTGATAATTTTCTCACACTGCGCATGCGCTAAAAATTAATTGAAGATAAAAAAATCACCTATAGTATAATGACAGCAAATCTAACAAACACATGTGAGCAAGAAGCATATCAAATTCACCCAAAGTATAACTTTATCTCACACTGCGCATGCGCTAAAAATCAATTAGAGATAAAAAAAATCACCTATTATATAATGACAGTAAATCTGACAAGCGCACGTGAGCAAGAGATTTATCATGTTCACCCAAAATACAACTTATACGCTGGAAATGTATTAGGTTTAGTTATTAACATCAAAACTAGAATATCTGTTGGCAAATTAACGTCAGCGGGTTATACGACTAGTGTAAAGGGAGATAATGCCGAGGGGATTGCAATGTTTAGAAAAGATTTTATTTACACGTTGTTTTGCGATGATATTGCAGAGGGACGGCGTGTATATCACGTGAACGATAAAGTCACTGATGACAACATTGAAAACTTATCCTTACAAGATGAGTTTCAGCCACATCCTCTCTTTGATTTATACGAGGCTAACGATTGCGGTATTATTAGAAACAGAAAAACTAAAAAAGTTCTTGGTACTATGAACAATATGGGATATATCAGGGTAACTGTTAGAGGAACATCGACAGATCAAGTTTGTTATACTGGTCATAGGTTTGTTTACGAGGTGTTCAACCGATCTATATCCAATGATCTGGTTATCAATCATATTAATAACGTAAAAACTGATAATCGATTGAGAAATATGGAGCTAGTGACGCAACAGGAAAATGTGAGAAAAGAACGAGGTGGTGGTATTAATTTTAGATGTCCAGCAAAACCTGTTATTTCAAAAAAACCTTGAAACGGATGAGGAGATCGAATTCAAATCGATTTCAGCTGCGGCGAAATATTATAAGATAAATCCCGCAGTCGTAAAATTTGTAGCTGATGGAGTAATAAAATCAACTTTTTCAAGCGAATACGATGCTAGGATTCGTTTTAGATATGATGATCAATAATATTTTGTAATTCAGTTTTAGTCAAGCAATGATGAGCAAATGCTATGATATCATCGTGATTAAATTTTAGCGTCGTTACTGCACTTTCATTAATTTTATTCTTTTCTGCTTCTGTTAGCAATATTTTATGAGAATCACCTTGCATTACAATAACGTCAACACTATAACCCAACAAACATTTTCTTACCGCTTACCGCTTCGGCTAGTTCGTTGTAATTTACTATATTAACATTTTGGTGATATTTTATCTCATCAGTCATCTTATAATAAAAAATTAGATAAAAATGTATTTTAATAATGGACTTGATGAAACGACTCGCTGAACTCTACAAACAAGATACTAGCGACAAAGTCGCCAGCAATAAGGTCGTCAGTGATGAGGTTACATTTTCCAAAGATTTCATAGACAAATCTATTGGTTATAATGAAGATGATATTTTATATAACAGCGAATCTAATGATGATGGTGAAATAGTCACTGTTGCTGACAGATCAAATTACAGCAGACCAACAACTAAACGATATAATGTCAAGTATCACATTGCAAAAAAAATATTGAAATTTAATTTTGCCGTTGCCGAACAACAACTGTTTTGGCAGCTAATCAAACCTTTCTTAAACATCAAGATACCAGGACGACAGAAAAATATCAAATTCGATTTCATAATGGTCAAGATTTTTAATCTAATGACGATCTCTGACGATCGTAAGCAGTATCTAATATCGTCATGTAAACCAGTAAAATGTAAATCTGTCAAACAAAAGTATGAGAAAATTTATAATAACATTATATCATAATCTGCTTAGTTGGGATCCAACTGTTAAATTTATCGCTATACCCACGCCATTTGACTAAACTTTTATTTCCTTTTCTTCTAATCACTTTCTCGATAACAAAAACATCCTGCTCAGTTTTCTGTCGTTCTTGTTCATAAAAACTACCTACGATCGGTTCCCCTGCCAGATCTTTTAAAACGTACGCTACAGGTATTGTGAAAAGTACCTTATCAACTACAAATACTTCTTCGCTCCAGTTTGGAGTAAATCCTTTTGCAAATAACTTTTTTGTCAAAGAAATTCTAACTTTAACACCAACCTTAAATTTATGTCTGCGGTACATGTTTTCATTTGCTAATATTGGGGTTTTAATAGCTTTTTTAGGTGTCATTTTGATGGTTCGATGTTTCGTGTTATTATATTCACCTTCGATTTGAGAAAGGTCATCAATGTACCTGTTGGTGTTTTTAGCTGTCATATGTTTGTGTAATTTCTCGTTTAGCGTGCGATTAAATCTCTCAACAACAACGCTTTTACCTTCGTTTCCTGTAACATACCTTTTTATATTATTTTGTTCTAGAAACTGTTCAAACTTTTTGTTAAAGAACTCGGATCCGTGATCAGTCCAGATTTTATTCGGTTTTCTTTCTGTACTCGTTATTATTTGTTTTAGCGCATCAGTCATTGAAGTCCCTGTCTTATCCGAAACAGGTACACTGAAAGCGTATATGCTAAAAACATCTATAACATTAAACAAATACCTTTTTGGAGCACCATCAGCGCCAACGTTAAACTGAGCTAGATTGGATACATCCACCAAATCTATTGCCCAGATATCATCTACACCATTAGCGACAACTTTACGTCGTGGAAACTTTTTTTTTAGGTCTGTGCAGCTCGACTGCAAGATCATCGTATACTTTTTTCCGAATCCGAGTCCGAGTTTATATTTTGCTCCTATCATTCCCTGAGCAAATCTTCTATCAAAACGTTCTCGTAGATTTGTTGGCTCCATATCATGTAATTCGTCTAACATTACTTTATCACAATCTGCTTTCGAGTTTTCATGATCACGATAACAGATATCATGACGCATCGCTATTGCATCCACTTGATTATAAGGCTCTTGACCTGGCAATGGATTGTCGTTTTCATCTAGTTGTTGATCTAGCGGATTGTAAGGTCCTGTATACCGATGACCTGGCAATGTCCAACCGCCTTTTGGTTTTGGTAATTTTCCAATAATTTTATGTATATCTATACCTGACCCTATTATTTCTCTGTTGTTACAACATTGACAGTATGCGACAATTTTATTTTCTTCAAGACACAAATCTCTGTCAGAATCACAGTTGCATATCATTCTACATTTTTAGTCGTCGACTAAAATAATATCAGGACAACCAGATCCTAGCGACATCTCTGAGGATACTGTCGCTGGGGACACTTTCTTTAAAAACATATTTTTTCTTTTTCCACAGACTGCACAAAAACTTTTTATATTATCCTGTTGGTTTTTGTTTTTTCTCTTGTTTCATTAATATTTTCTGTTTTAGTTCTACACTTGAGACAGTATGTTGACATTATTCTATTTTTAAGTTTAGATAAAATTTATTGCGATCTCATCATTAACGTGAGAAGGATGCTTGTCAAACTGTAAAATAAATTTTAAAAAATTGAGATTTCTCCTCATCTGTTGGATAAACATAATACAATAATATCCGCAAGCAGACGTTCCAACAGGTTGGAGTTGATTTGATGAATAATATATCTTGTTAAATTTTTTCTTCATATACTTTTTTATTACATCGCTTGGAGGAAGTCCAAACGAGTCAAAATAATTATTATTATAAACTGCTACCCAATGCGTGCCGGATCCGTCATTAAAATCTTGTATATTAATAACACACGAACTTACAGCTGATGGTGATTTTATTGCTGCGAGTTCATCTTTAGAATAAACTCCGTGAAATCCAGGAACCACTTTTAACTTATCAATGATATCAAAATTACTCAACGGGGTGGTCGAGTTCCCGGTAATGTTAGACCACGTCCGATTCCTAAAAGATTTGGCAGCAGACTTCCCGCTAGTCCCGCCAAAAGTGGAGCGAACGGAATAATTCCTCCTTGTTTTGGTTGATTGCATATGCATTTGCATTTTGGTGTTGGCGATTTTGTTTTTGTTGTTGGCGATTTCTTTTTCTTTTGTGGCATTATAATATATCATTTACATAAAATTTACAATTTTTTTATTCCACTTCCACGAATGATACCATTACCTGCGACTGCTTTCTTCGTTGCGCCAGATATTGCTCCAGACGATGCTGCTAGTCCGAATGTGCGTAAGACTGGTAAAATTTTAGATATTATTTTACTAGTTAATACTGACAATGCTGGACCAAGAAAACCACCTTTAACGACAATGTCGTTTGCCATCGCTGTCATTTGTGCAGCACTCAAATTTAAAACAAAAGTTTTTTACGATCATACTTTTGTACTTGATTTTTTGTTAGCATTAATTTTGTTAAAACACCATCAGAAATATTAGGATTGATTTTTAATACCTGTTCTCGCTTTGCAATAGCAGCTACTAATTTTTTAACTTGGCCATTGGTTAAATATACTTCTTTTACAATATATTTTGCCATTTTATATAACAACTGTAGATTAAACTTGATCTGTCATTTTACCTCCAATAGAATCTACTGTGATAAATCTATCACTAATCACTAATGCGTATACGTACAACGGCGCCACTGGAACCGCCCCAAGTGTCCAGGTAATTTCAATATCCGCTGTGCTATCTACAATACGCTCGTTATGTTTACTAACATCAAAATGAAATATAGGAAAAAGCGTACGATATTCCTCTGCTGATATTTGAGTTCCATCTTCAACATCTTGATATTTTTGTATTGCGTCAAGCAGGTACATGTACGGTCGAGAAATATTTTTATTAACGTCATCAGCAAAATTGCACTCCATAGCTCGTTCTGGATATTGCTTTGAATTTAATCTAGCGTATATTCGTCTGACATCAGAGTGATCAAATATTGCATTATTTTGTTGTTGGTTACCTCGTCGGGCTTGCTGTTGAAATACGACAAAGATATTTCTCGGCAGTTGTTCGCTTGATGTTGTTGTGACCCTCCATGTGTAGTCAGTAGTATTTGGAACCGCTGTCTGATATATCTTATGCTGCTTAATATAAATTCTGTTTGTATGCTTATCAAGCATGCTATTTAGTTCTGACATTTTAGTGATCGACGGTGTTATACGTGGCATCCACAAAGCAAGTTTGTTTATGATAAACTGTACATCAACCCCTCCAGATCTAAACAGGCAATCGTTTTGGTCTGCTCGATCTAAAATAAGAGTATGTTTTACTCCACGGAATACTTTATCATGATCGCGACAAAAGCCGAAAATTGTGCTTAGCGGAAGCATCATTGTAATTTGACGTGATCCTGCTGCAAGTTTTCTTCGCATAGCAAAACCATCGTTATAGCGTGGATTTCTCACGTCAAGTGTGTTAAGAAGTAAATTTAACATCGCAGTACCGTTTGCATCTGCAGCTGGTGGTGTTATATTTAGATTATTAAAAGCTGCTGTAAGAGAAACTCTTGTAGCGTCTGCATTAGCAGCTGCACCTGGTGCAGCAATACCTAGCGCGTCTGCATTAGCAATGAGAAAATTTCTCACAATTACAGCATTTGCATCAGCTCCATGAACTATAGCGCCTCTCTTTAAAAATTCGGTTGATTCAGCTATACCCCGTCCAATATCTTTAAACCACATCATGTTAGTTGCAGTTGATCTTGAGTAATCGTCGGAAAACGAAATAATATTCAAAATTGTACTTGCAACTTGTAGATGACTTGAAATATCTTCTATAGTTTGATTGGCCAGTTGATATCTAGCACTTTTGAATAAACACCAGCCGTTATTTATAAGAGCTACTTCTGCTCCAACTGCAATTGCAGCAGGTGGATTGGCTACTGTCATAATCTGACCACGAACTTCTAACATAGCCTTATGTGGCAGTAGAAATACATCTTCGTCTCTGGTGTTAAAGGTTCTAATACCAGCTTTATTTGGTTCGTTAGAATTTTCATCAAGATACTCAACAAACTCGAATTCTGTCACATCGTTGTCGATGTCATAAGTTTCTGTTAACTCGAGATAATTTTTAAACAGACATTTTATTTTATTAGATTATATAAAATTTTATTGCGGCACTGTTACTTTAGATATTAATTTTTGTATGATCTGCTCGCCCTTTGGTGATAATAACTTTTTTGTTGTTGTTATCATAGCTTTTTGAGTTTCTTTTGTTGGAGCGATTTCTGAGATAGCTTGTTTTATTTCAGATGCAGTCGGTGGATCAACTTTTATTTTATCAGCTATTTTTTGTCCCACCGCAGTCTCAGTGGCAGATGCAGCTCCAGTTGCAAAAGCTTTACCAGCGTCAATAGCAATTGGTGCAACTTTACATGCTATACCCGAAATATTTTCAAAAACTTTAGTAAATATATTTCCAAAAAATCCTCCTACTATTTTTCTTCGATAAACCTTTTTTCTTTGTTTCATTATATTTGATGTTGCATAATTTTTACTTTTGCTCGCGTAGATGTAAATAATAAGTTACAACTTCATTATTAACATGTAACTGTTTTCCTGATTGATCTGTCAACTGCATTATTATACTTGATATTTGATCTGCAACGTTTAAAGGATAATATATAATATGTCGTGGAGTTATTTGCATGAGAGAACCTGGCGGGACTTCTGGTGAGAAACTGTAAATCGTTTGACCTTTGCTTCCTTTTGATGTATAAGAGCCAGAAGCAATAGTGCAATTTACTAATATTGTATTTACTTCTGTTATATTTGCTGGCAGTTCACTGTCATATGTAATAGGCTGATCAAGTGCAGTGTAAGTTTTTTCAGTAAATCATAACAGTTGTGCAATACTTCTTTCTCTTGGTTCAAGACTGATTACTATATTTTTCAAAGTTATCCTAGTTCGCAATGTGTTATAATTTGCTGCCAATTCAAAATTATCAGCCACACCGTCAGCTTTTGTGATGAGCTCTTTGATTACCTTGTTTAGATCAGTAATATTATAAGCTCCTTGCGGAATTTTTAATTTTTTTTTGTTGTAGATATTGGAGATGTTGTAATCATAGTAAAATACATTTCATCGTTAACATTATTTTTCACGTTAGGTATAGCATTCCAGCAAGTACAAGAAATTAATCCAATTTCATATTGTTTTGTAGGATCTAGTTGGATAGGTGGACTATAATTTACTGAAAAATTTGCGCTATCTATCGCAGATTCACTAGAGTTTAGTAATAATGTTGTTTGCATTCCTTTAATATTATATCATTTTACAAAATTAAGTCGCCGCGATTAAGTCGCGGTGTAAAGTTTCATATTCGTCAGATGTTAATAATTCACTCGATCTTAGATGATCAAGTATGTCAATGATTTCATTATCAAGTTCAACACTAACATTCCCAGCTTCCTTTGACGATATTAATAATATTAATCTACCTATCATTTCAGTATTTGAAGTAAATACTTTTACACCAGTTCCTGTTCTTACTCTACTTTTTTGTATACGAGATTTATCAAAAGTAAAAAATTTCCTTCTAAAACTCCACCCACTACCAAAAGGTTTTGCTCTACTATTTTCTGCTGTTTTTTTTAAACGTGAGAGCAATGACACCGTTTCTCATTCTATCATAAAGTGGAAGCATATCATCAATTTCTGTAACCGTGTTTATTTCATCTTTAGCAGCAGCTCCGTCTTTAAATATTACATCTAATCTATCGAGTAATGTTTGATATTCTACATCAGTCCACTTGCTTATATCATCAATACCCCTTATATTTTCTTTGTTTAAAAAATCATCATATTCACTACCTTTTATCTCATCATTTGCTCTTTTTGTAAAATAAAATCTTTGATCTCCAACTTCCATAAACTTTACAGTAAGATCACCGACTCTTTTTTTGCTCCTCTCTGATATCTTTTATATCTCCTGATAAATTTGTTATAATATTTGTTATTCCTTGCGTTGTTAACTCTGCTAATCTTCGCTCAAGTTCCAGCGGATTGTTTATCAATCGATCTGTTTCAACTTGTCTAGCCGCAGGATCAGCTATATTTGCTGTAAGTGCCTCAATTAGTTTTCTTTTTTCTTCATCAGACCTAGTAACAAGTTTTTCAGCAGCTGCTTCCTGTTGTTCTTTAACAATTCCAACCAAGCCTTTTTCCTGCAGTTGTTTAAGTTCTTCTTCTGATAGTGGTTTAGTTTCAGGTTGTTTACCTAATAGTGCTTCAGTAACCGGCTTGAAATTTGTAGCTGTTGCTTCTGTAGCAGTTACTTGCCCACGTCGTGCTTCTTGTACTTTTTGCTTAAGTGATGCCTGAGATTGAGCAAGTTTTTTTTTAATTCTTCTATGTGTTGTCTGTATCTTGCTCGTTTGTCTATTATTATAATTATAAATTTTATAAAATTGAAACGCTTTACTGTAAGTAACTGTTAATACAACAGCGAAACATTTTAGTTGGATCATTTGTAAGTTTATCAAACAAGAAAAAGTTAAAATTTATCTTTTGTAGCATTACGGTAAAGTTCAATAAAATTATCTTTCGTCACGCCACCGCATTGCTCGCTTATAATATTTCCAACGTCAACATTATCCAGTCCTGGAAATAAAATAAAACAACCCGTATTTCGCCTAATAAATCTATCTACATTATAAAATCCTTGAGCGAGATAAACAGAATTACACTGTTTGTTACGTGACAGTGAGAAATATGATCTTATTTTATTCATCTCCATGTTATTTTGAGGAATATCGTCAAAAACTACTATCTTATGTTCATCTGCATCAAGTTGATTAACTGGAATAAGATCTTCTGGCTGCCTAATTATAAAAAAATCTTCACCAGCTTTAAGATCATCACGAAGCTTGTTATTATTTTCGCTTAATAACTCATACTTATCTTGCTGTGGATTGATTGTGTAAATATAAACTCTGTCGTAGTTAAAATTATCACCAAGAAGCAAATTCATAAGCAAATTTGTTTTCCCCGATCCAGTTCGCCCAACAATAAGATAATGACAATCAGGAAGTTCATTGTTATGTTTATG
This sequence comes from Potamilus streckersoni, assembly GCA_016746295.1. Taxonomy (NCBI): domain Eukaryota; kingdom Metazoa; phylum Mollusca; class Bivalvia; order Unionida; family Unionidae; genus Potamilus; species Potamilus streckersoni. The sequence goes on along the minus strand of JAEAOA010002274.1, from coordinate 249,604 downwards.
CTTCACTAGTCTCTCTGTATCAAAGTTTAATATCAACGATTTTGCCATTTTATATAATATTAAACTAGTGTTGTTAATTTTATCTAAGACAGTAAATAATGAGCTACTATACAAATTTGGAACACTATCAGATTTATCCACAAAAGGTTACCAAGGTGACTTATCTAAATATGCAACTCTTGATCAGCTCAAAAATGAAATTAATAATTTACTAAATCTTACCAGCGTAGATCCAGATGAAGTCGTCATTTTCCAGGACAAAGAAGGACGATTAAAGACGAGTAACGTAAAACTGTCAGATGTAGTTGTACGAAATCCAAGTGGGAATATTGTTATGACACAAAACAAGATTACAGATCTTGGAAACCCAACTGAGGATGGGGATGCTGTCACTAAAAATACGTCAATGATTGGGACGCTTCAATTAATAATGAAATCACAGCGCTCAAAACTGATTTTACCAGTCACGTGAATACATTTTTAAATTTTCGCAGAAACATAAACACAAAACTCAATATTAACACAAAACTCAATGATATTAACACAAAACTCAATGATATTATTAGTGGAATTCCTAATATTGTTGAGAAAATGAATATGATTAAAATTCCTCATAAACAAATTAAAAATATTGTGTATACTGTTGCAATTGGGTCTGGTACATGGACGAAGAAAAATGATTCTTTAAAATACACTGCAGAAGTTACCGGTGTGTATAGATTGTCAGTGTTTAGCAGTGCAAAGTTTAAAATAATGTTTACCACACTTCCATGGCATTATTTAGATAATAACTTATTTGGAATATTATATGTAATATTAAACAAAAATTCTGAGGAGAAATTTACACTTGAACCAACTGATAAAAATTTTGTAGGTCCTTATCGGTGGTGTTTGGAATTTGTAGCTGATTTATCATAACTATGTAAACAAATATTATAATGAAAAGAAGTATAGTTGATTTTAATCACATTTCAAAAGATATTCCAGAAGAGGATGTGGACGCACTAATATAATACTATAAATATTATCATAAAAAACTTTGGTGTGTTAAAAAATGTTACAAATACTACAACAAGATCCTTCGAGTAATATCATATCTACCCTTGTTAATGACCAGTTCTGGTATAATTTCAAGTGGGGTATCATTAAATCCATTTTTGTTAATTATATCTGGTATTGGTGTTTCACTTACAGCGGCGTGTAAAAAAGTAGAACCAAGACTTTTGATAAAAAAGCACGGATGTTTAACATCAGTTAAAACTTACAAGAAACTACTTGATCAGATCCGGTCTTACCTACGAGGAGTTAAATATAATATGGATGATTTATTACGTGAATTTCGTATTATTGATAATATGTTAACAGATATTCTACCAATGAAGGTTAGCAAGTACGGAAAAAATTATCAAAGAAAATATGAGTAACGTATAATTTTATCTAAACTTAAGATATAATATAACTAAAATATCATTTTCATTCTAATGCTAGTTTAATTTCCACCTTGTTAACTGAAACGTTCTAATGCACAGTTTAATTTTCATCCTGTTATCTGATAAAAAATTTGTGGTAAAACCTATTTGCTGTCTTTAGAATAATCGTATTCCACGCATGCGCTGTTCTAACAAATTCGTCACAAATTGACAGAGCTTATCACATTCCAACACCTGTTGTTTTGTCTGGTTACAAAATACCTGTCTACGTAGTAGTAGTATAGGGAAATGAGGGGTTTGGCGGGGGGTGGGGGAGGAGGTGAGGGAGGGTGGTGGTGGGCCAAAACCCTCATTTTCCTATACTACTCTCATCCGCCATCTTGGAATGGATCTGAGACTCAGACTGCATCAATTTAGAAATGTTTACTTATATGACGTATCTGTTTTAACAAATCTAGAACAAACTTTTAGACCTTCTTCATAAATCTAAGTCATGTTCTATGCATTTACATTTTCTATGTTTTTTCTAGGGAAATAAATTACTTTCTAAAATTTACAAAGCTTGTTGTTTTCACTCTTTCTTTCTGTTACTTTTAGCAAGCCAATGCGTAAAAAATAAATTGGGAAATTGTCCTTCAGGATATATTAAATTGACAAACAATTGAAGCTTAAATTCCCTTACTTCGTTTTACTTGAAATCTTAGCGAATAAACATGCTTTTTTTAACAAAGTCAGAAGTGGAGATTTTCTTCTCTAGTCCATCTCAAGAAATGTTGGATAGTTTTAAGAAGGATGCGTTGAACTCGCCAGAAAGTATCATCTTTTTGAAGAAAATGCTATCTTGACAAAACAAGAAATCAAGCATATTTTAATTCATTATTTGGTAGGACAGAATGCTTTTGACCAAAGTGTTGTTTCATCCGTCAGTAAATCTATGAGAGACTCTAACAGTAAGCAAATGCAAATAGAGCTAAGATGAAAAGATGGACAAAATAACAAATACAATATCAAAAAAAGAACCAATGGAATTACAATTAGAAGAAAAAGAGAAAGAATGACAAATAGAATTACAAAAGATACAAATAAGATTACTATCTGGAAAGGAGGACAAAAATAGACAGGAAAGAGAGAGGGATAAAAACAGACAAATAGAAGAAAGGGAAAAAGAACGACAAATGAAAATAGAAGAAAGGTGATGAATCACAAATACAATAAATGAAAGAGTAAAGAAAGACAAATAGAAGAAAAGGACAAACAAAGACACTTTGAAGAAAGAGAGGGACATGCAAAAAGAGACGGATGAACAAGACAAAGGATTTCCACTTAGAATGAAAGAATTTGAGCTGTCAAGTGACAGGCATGATTCCAATTCTCGTGCAAATAAAAATTTAACATTTTATGAAATATCAAATAGTTCGCCCTTTTAGAGAAAAGGAAGTAGCCAAATATTTTATACTTTTCGTGAAAGTTGCTGAGAATTCGAAATGGCAAAGACAGTATTTGACTCAATTACTGCGGAGTATACTCAATGGCAAGGCCAGAAATGTATATATATATATATATATATATATATATATATATATATATATATATATATATATATATATATATATATATATATATATATATATATATATATATATATATCTGTCAGTACAACAAAGGTCTGATTAAGGTTTGGTTAGGGAATGCATTTTGATAGGTTGTGCATTAGTTCCTTAGGCTTATTCTCAAAACTTCACAAACTATAGATGCTAGGCAACTTACGTTGAATTTGCTAGAGAAAAAGAACTGTTATTTAAAAGAGATGGTACTTAGCAAAGAAAAATGAACGTGAATTTTGAAAGTCTTAAACAATTAATATTACTTGAAGAGTTTAAGAACTGTTTTCATAGTGACATTAATAATCATCTCGAAGAGCATAAGTTTGAAACTTTGGAAAAAGCTGTTATTGCTGCTGCTGAGTATTCCTTAACTCGTAAAGTTCCTACTGTAAGCAAATCTTTTGCTCAGCAGTCTACTGATAGAAAGGTGTTTCAATCAAATGCGACTCTCAGTAAAACTCAATCTGGCACAAATTCTAAAAGCATGCTCTGAGAGACTTGATTTAAAATCCTTGTGTGTTCCTATGTGCACGTATTTTAAGAAAAGGGAACATATCAGGTCATTACCAGTATAAAGTAATGCAATTTGGGATGAAGGGTTCTCCAAGAATTTTTTAATGCCTTATAAATATGATTACTTCTGCTCTAGACAAACTGTGATGCCTATATGGATGATATAATCATCTACATCAACGCCTGGAAATAACATCTAGCCACGATTCGAAAGTTCTTCGACACACTCATAGATGTCAATTTGACTATTACTTTATATAAAAGGCAGTGTTACGTTTCTAAGACATATTGCGGGTCATGGTCAAATTAAACCGATAGATGCCAAGGTCAAGGCGATATATGAATTATGTAACTGTCAATGGAAACTAGCTGATACGATGTTTGGGTATGGCTGGGTACTATAGCAAATTTTGTACGAATTTTTCTGATGTTGTTGAACCTCTGACAAACTTGTTGAGAAAGAAAAAAGTTTCCGTGGACTGAATAATGTCAAGAAGCTTTAGATAGATTAAAGGTCATACTTGAAAGTCCACCAGTTTCAACAGCTCCAGATTTCAGTCAACCATCCAAGCTATCCGTGGATGAAGATGATGTTGGGGTTGGATCAGTTTTGCTTCAGGATGACAAAGAATGGTGTTGAACACTCAGTGTGTTACTTTTCTAGAGATTAAATAAACAACACAAAACTACTAAACAAATAAAAAGGAATGCTTGGCTTTAAAACTAGCATCACAGCATTTCCAAGTTTATATCAGATCGGCTTATACTCCGATTGTTTTGTTTTGTGTTCACATCTCCATTACTTTCAACAGCAGAATAAAAAAATCAAAGGCTATTGAGATGGAGTTTATTTGTGCAAGAGTAAACTTTTGACATGAGGCACATTAAAGAAAAAGATAATTTAATTGCTGATGCACCTTCTCGTGTATGGAAATGTCATTGTCATAAACACATCTGTGTAAAATTCGCAAGATCTCTTCTATGTAATTTTTGTTTACCTCATGTATAATTAACATCTAGTAAAACTTGAAAGCTTTGTTACATGAATCTTTCTTTTTTCGTTATGGGGGGAAGTGTTACGATAGTGTAGCTAAATTATATGTTACGATGTGAATTGTTCTGTGTACCAGAAATAATCAAGCCAGTTATAAAATTAGCTGCTACCCACACACACATGACAACTACTACAGTTTCGCACAGCTACTACACTTGTCTATGCTTTTGTAATACCCGAGTGTGATTTGGCAAAGATATATGCCAGACATCAACATATTGGGGGGGGGGTAAATCAGGAGATTCCGTATCGGTATACGGACTACACTCATCCAACCCTCACCAAGAGCAATGAGACGCAAAGACTAGTATTATCAACATCTCATCGAGAACAATGTTATCAAAGTCTAGTATCATTCAAACCACACCAAGAGCAATGAGATCAAAAACTACACTCATCCAAACCTCATTAAAGCAATGTGATCAAAGTCCAATATCATCCAATCGCATCTAAAAGCAATGAGATCAAAGCCTACACTCATCCAGACCTCATCAGAAATCAATGGGATCAAAACCTACACTCATCCAGACCTCATCAAAACTCAATGGGATCAAAACCTACACTCATCCAGACCTCATCAAAACTCAATGGGATCAAAACCTACACTCATCCAGACCTCATCAAAAATCAATGGGATCAAAACCTACACTCATCCAGACCTCATCAAAACTCAATGGGATTAAAACCTACACTCATCCAGACCTCATCAAAACTCAATGGGATCAAAGACTAATATCATCCTAACTTCAACTAAAAGCAATGTGATTAAAACTTAATATCATCCAAATCTCACCTTAAGCAGTGTGATCAAAGACCACACTCATCCAAACATCAACAAGATCAACAGGATCAAAGACAAAAATCATCCAGACCTCACCAGTCAGGATAAAAAAATCAAATCAAAAAGCTACATTCATCCAAATCCTCAACTTTCAGAATCCCCCAAACGTAATGGGGTAAAAAAGGAAGAACCATTCAGATTACTTCCACTTGGATCCAACAAGAACAACAAGATCGATCCATAAGGATCCCCTAATGCAACAGGATAGCTATATACCACACCTACTAGGATCCCCTAAAGCGTCAGGATAGCTATATACCACACCTACTAGGATCCCCTAAGGCAACAAGATAGCTATATACCACACCTGCTATGATCCCATAGAGCACCAGGATCAAATGACTATAATCATCCAAACCACAGCTGTTAGGATATAAACTTCTGCTGTTAAAATCCCTATAATATAAATTAGCATACTGTAACATCAGCTGTAATGAAACCCAAACAATTCATGATTATATTGCAAAAGTATTATCAATATTATTGTCAAACTTCTCACATTGGATAGTGCTTTAGGCAACATTGAGCAAACAACACTGTCGATGGTTAACCTCTGACACTGCTGATGGTCAACTTCTGCCTTAGGTGCTTTTTCCTTGATCAGGCCACTCCATTTAAGATCATTCTCTGTTGTTAATCCCCATATTTATTTTGACATTCCTCTTTCTCTCTTTACCTGTGGTATCAATCTAATTGCTACCCTGTGTAATGGCATTCAAACATATGATCCAGCTATCTCTGTCTTGATCTCATTTGTGATGTAATGGTCTCCACTCCAGCATTTTCTTGGAGTTCTCCATTTGAAATGGTAATGGGACAGATTCAAGAGCTCTCCTCCATTCCACACTGACACCATTGGTTGACTCCTTGTTAACAAAATAGGAAAATTCATCCAACTCTAGCAATGTGTTGTTGTTTACTACTGCAGTCATAGGCTGTTTGACTATAGGTGACCTTCAACAATTTTGTCTTGTCTATGTCCACATTGAGACTGATGCTGCTGCTTGCATTTTCTGCCAGTACCTCTGTATTCTGTTTAATGTGCTGGTGTTGGCAGGAAAGAAGACTAATATCATCTACAAAATCTTGCTCTGCGATTATAGATTTCCATTTCTTGTCACTTTTCATCACTCAGTCCATTGAAATGGCACAGGGGATGCCTTCGAATCTTGCACATTCATACCTGGTGTAAACTGCTGAAAGCTTTCACAAAGCAAAATGACACCACATATTAGAATTTTTCCAGTCACTGAGTTTTTCAATAGTTTGCTTCATTTCAAAAGATCTGATCTTTGCATGACCTGCCTTTTCAGAACTTGCCTTCCTCTTGGTGGATGTAATCTTCAATGGCTTGAAATTTTATTCTAATCAAATATAAATGTTTCATCATAATCCTGGAGGTTACCATGAAAAGTGCTTTGTAATTAATTATATTCTGTCATATCTCTTGTCTGCCAAGATGCTGTATTTATCTGTATATAATGCACAGCAACAAATATAACTGCCAAGAGCATTGACCCAAAACTGCTGTTGCAAACAGTGGTGGCAGTTAAGGTTCTAAACACAGAAAATGGAGGGACTTCAAAAACATTAAAATATAAATTTCACCAGTATTGCACCTTTCTCAGAAGAAGCTCACATTGATAATGCTTACCTGGGTCTTTAATATGTGAAAATAGTATTTATCCAAACCTGTCATTGCAAATCGTTTTGGTATATATATATATATATATATATATATATATATATATATATATATATATATATATATATATATATATATGCATGCCAATAACACTGATACTGATCTTCTGTTGCAAATCATGGTGGTAAGTGTCTATTGCTGTTGCAATTGTGGTGACATTTGTCTATATATGTTCCTACAACACTGATACAGATAGGTTGTTGCAGAAGTGGTGACAAAGGGGTCTTTAATATGTATCAATCACAATGATACAGACCTGCTGTTGCACATTGTGGTGACAAGGGTCTCTATGTATCAATAACACTGATATAGAGTTACTGTTGCAATTTTAGTGACTAGTAAGGATCTATAATATATACCAATTACAATGATACAGACCTATTGTTGCAATAGTGTTGACAAGGATATGTGTACCAAAGGTACTGATACAGACCTGCTTTTGCATATTGTGGTGACAAGGATCTATATGTACCAATAACACTGATACAGAATTACTGTTCCAAAATTTTGGTTACAAGTAAGGATCTATAATATATACCAATAACAATTATACAGACCTGTTGTGGTACTGTGTTGACAAGAGTCTATATGTACCAATTTACAATGATACAGACCTCCTGTTGCACATTGTGGTGACAACAGTCTGTATGTACCAATAACACTGATACATGCCTTTGCAAATTGTGGTGACAAGTAAGTGTGTAAGAGTATATAATATATACCAATAACATTGCTACATAAAATTGTTGGAAATTGTGGTGACAAGTAAAGGTCCATATTTGCCAATAACACTAATACAGACTTGATGTTGCAATTGTGTTGAGATGTAAGGGTTGATAATATACACCAGTAACACTGACACAGACTTACTGTTGTAATTGTGGTGACAAGGGTCTATAATGGATACCAAAAACTCTAATACAGACTTGATGTTGCAATTGTGTTGACATGTAAGGGTTGATAATATACACTAGGAAAACAGACACAAACTGGCTGTTGTAATTGTGATGACAAGTAAGGATCTATAATGTATACCCAAAACAAAATAATATAGACTAGATGTTGCAATTGTGTTGTCATGTAAGGGTTGATAATATGCACCAGTAACACTGACACAAACTTGCTGTTGCAATAGTCTTGACAAGTAAGGGTCTATTACAAAATGTGTAAACCAAGACCAACCAATACATCATGTAATTGTGTAGATCAAGATCTATATAATGTTGACCAGGTGAATGTATCTAAAATGTAGTAAGAGGTGTAAAAGTAATCAAAAGAAATTAAAATTCTTGATATAAACATTTGCATAAATTTAAGTTGTAATTTTTGTGATCACTCAAGATAAATTATTTTTGCTAATGAAAAGGTTGTGACTTTTAAACAGCAATAAAAACAATTATGGGACATTTTTCAGGTGTGAATTTTGTTCAAATTCAAATTACCTTAGGCCTTTTCACTCTTGAGTGACTGGTAAGATCATAAAAAAACTGTATAGACTTCAGTACCATGTGTATCTATGTGTAATGCATTGTACATTACAAACAGCACAGACCAAGATCTGCAATACAATAATAGTCTGGAACATCCATGTCCATGCTGTTTAATGAAAGTCCTCATTAGACTACACAGCATAGACCAAGATCTGCAATACAATAATAGTCTGAAAGATCTATGTCCATGCTGTATAATAAAAGTCCTCATTAGATTGCACAGCAGAGACCAAGATCTGCAATATAATAATAGTCGGAAAGATCCATGTCCATGCTGTTTAATAAAAGTCTTCATTCAATTGCACTGCACAGACCAAGATGTTGCAAACTGTGGTGACAAGTAAGGGTCTGCAATTACTGTTATCGGTAATTATAGACCTTTACTTGTCACCACAATTTGCTTGGTCTGTGCTGTGAGGTCTAATTAGGACCTTTCATTAATTATAGACCCTTAACTGTTACCACAATTTGCAACATCTTGGTATTACTCAATTATCACCTCAGACTTGATGGAAAATTTAACCAGGGAAGCAAGATCAGTGTTAATAAATTATGAAAGCCCAAAGTGGCACCCTCTAATTTTAGATTGTGGCATTCCTATATTCAAAGCTGGTAACCTGTTGGGCCTCACAAAATTAGAAATCTAAATTTGCCTGAGAAAACTTCATTCACCCTAATGAATTGCAGACTTCTATTGTTACGTTTTTGAAAGACTATTAAATTATTTATATTTACCCCATATGGGTCCCTTAGAATTAGAAAAATATGTGCTGATTGTAGTTTTATTGCAAGCTGTAAACTTTGTGTACAAGGTAAGACAAGTCTTAGGAACAGATTTCTATGGTTACCTGTAATTAGTGTTCAGTTGGCTTCAATGAATAATAATTGAGCTTGTTCTTGCATATACATGAATCATGAAACAATGGTCATACTTATTAATCAGCACTAATGTGACTGACAATGACAGTTAAGATAAACTATGGGTTTAGCCACTTATAAAAGCATCCAAGTTGAATTTTATTCATTTTCAAGACTGCAAGATTATTACATTCTGTTTTAATAGGTTATTTTAAGGTGTTGGAAATCTGATGATGTATAAATTGTGTTGTCTACTATTTTGATGCATTTCTGTATTACAACATGATGTAACTAAAAACATTATAGACATTATTTTAACTGATTTATATAAAAATGACCCATGGCTCACCAACTTTTAAATTTAAATCTTCAAACATTTCGTGTTTTGCAACATGCAGAAAATGAAAATTACTCCAAATTCTCAAAAAAATGGAAAAAGAGTATCAGATGATGAGATGGGAAAATGCATAGCAGTCAAGAATGATAAATATGATGCTAAAACATGGACAAGGACATGCAAGTCTGTCTTTATGGAAAGAGACTTATGAATGGTTAGATATGATGAGAGGTGTCAGAAGATGTTTTGGAGAAACTGTAAGAAGTATCCCATATGATTTTGTTTATTTCTTTTCATATTTAAAGAAAAGCAATTGCAAATTCATGTGAAAAAAAAAACATTAAAATGTATGGCACTTTAGGGCACTTGGTACTAAAGTCAGGGTTGCTGAAATTTGAGTCAAGGCTGAAAACATTTTTATTGACACCAGCCCTGGCTTGTGTTTGATAAAATAAAAACCTGTCTAAAACTTTAATCTACAAAGCAAGAAAGGATCCTTAATTTTTAACCTCATGCTAGACTGAAAACTTAACCAGCAAAGAAAGAGTACTCAACTTTCACCTCAGACATAACTATAAACTATACCAGCAAAGAAAGAGTACTAAACATTCACCTCAAACTTAAATGGAAACTTAACTAGCAACCCAAAAGAATACACAAAAGAAAGCCAGAATGGAGTAAATGTGAATGTACATAAAATAGTCTTCTAAATTCATTCAAATTAAAAAATATTAGAATTACAAAGAATCACTATTTATCTATCTCTGCCAGAATACATGTGGCGGTGTGGTGGTATGATTTTAACATAGCTTTAAACATTTGTTCAGTCATATTGCTAAGATGCCTGCAGTGTGGCAGTTTATAGTGATGTCTAGCACTGGGTCATCATGCCACAGACATGTACCATAATGTCTATATATATATATATATATATATATATATATATATATATATATATATATATATATAAATATATATATATATATATATATATATATATATATATATATATATATATAAGATACGATAAGACTTCTTTATTTCAGACTGAATAGTCCATATATCTAAATTAAAATACTGATATATAGTAAAACTGTTTAAACATAAAATAAAATATATACATATATAAAAATACATATATATATATATATATATATATATATATATATATATATATATATATATACCCATAAACATATACATACATATACATATATATATATATATATATACATATACACACACAAACATATACACATACACACATAAATACATATATATATATATACACATACATACACACATACACATACATACATACATATATACATACACATATACATATATATATACATATACACACACATACACATACACACACACACACACACATATATATATATATATATATATATATATATATATATATATATATATATATATATATACACATACACATACACACATACATGTACACTAAAACATATATACATATCATATGTACAAGTATTCAGATACACATTTACAACAATTATTTGCACCATGCATTGTTAAAAAATGAAATTTAAGTGACACATTTAAATAGTAATTGGTTCCATCTACTAACAATGTGAGAATTTAAATTAATGTCATATTTCCAAAGTGATTTCAATATACAGTTCTCACTATTAGAAAGTCTTGTTATCATTGAATATACATACTTTCTCATTACTTCCTCAAAACTTAATACATTATAATTTACAAACATGTTGGAGGCACTGTTCCATCTAGGAAGACCTAATAGAAAGCGAAGAATATTATTATAACCAATTACTAATTTTCTTTTCACATTTTCACTAACGTTTGTCCACAGTGGAGCACAATACATAGTGCAGCAATAAGATCTGAATAATCTAATTTTGATACTCAATGAACAAGGCTTAAATTTGCGTAGAAGCATGTTTGTTCGAGTATACAAATATCGATAATGTCTCATCATATCTTCATTATCTGACTGATTGGATTTCAAAATATGGCCCAAATACATATAACTGTCGACATAGGTAAGAGCGTTGTCGTTAAGATATACATAGGAGGGAGGTGATGATAATTTAAAAGAAGTTGGCTGAAAGACCATGCATACAGATTTTTGTGTATTATAGATGATATCATTCTCTAATGCATATTGTTCACATATCTTCGATAATTTTCGTAAACCTGCGATAGACAGAACTTATCAGTGACATATCATCGGCAAAGCTACAATTGTTAAGAAACAGCCCATTTGGTGGCAGTCGTAACCCTACGTTGCAATGGCCCAATATACGATTTAAGTCGTCAATGTAAATATTAAATAACATGAGGGAAAGAATACCTCCCTGCTTCACTCCATTGGTTACATGGAAAGCGCTGGATATTACACTTCCCCATCGCACGTAATACATCTGTTTGCCACACCAGTTGACTAAAGTATGAACAATGTATACAGGAATTTTAATTTCCAGCAACTTTTTAAAGAGTGTCCAATGATTGACTCTATCAAATACCTTACTTGCGTCTAAAAAACATGCAAATACTGGGCTGCCATGTTCCACATAATAGCTAACGGTTTCCTTAAAGGCATAAAGACATAAATCTGTAGAATGCTGCTTTTTAAATCCAAACTGATTATCAGAGATTAAGACTTCGCATCTTTGTAGTATGATGCATTCGAATAGTTTTGAGATAATAGTCGTAAGAGCTATAGGTCTGTAGTTATTTTTGTCCGCTAGATTACCAATTTTGCTTTTAAGTAGCCGTATAATTGTAACGTTTGTGAAATCATCTTGTACAAAGTTATGCACAAACATACAATTAAATAAAACCATTAATAGCCCATGAAGTCTAGTATCTGAATATATAAAATGTTCTACATATAAAAAATCTGATCCTGGACATTTACGACCTTTTTGTCTTCTTATTGTATTTTGTATCTCAGATAATGTGATTACCTCAATATGAGCAGAAGGGGTATTCAATGCTGAAGTAACACGCTTCTTATTCGATTCGTTTTTGACACTATTGAGTAAGTCTTCAAAATGATTTTTCCACATGTTGCATATATTATTTTGACCATGGTACCCATCAATGCAGATTGGTAGTTTATTGGAAGTTGTCGTAATACTTTGTTTAACTTGCTTCCAGAATTCACGACATTTTCAAATTTTTGTGCTAGTGAGTCTGCTCTTATGTTTTACTTCGTCATTCTTGCATGACCTAAGGGCATACTTAAATTGTGCTTTAGTTTGGCGGATTCGGTTACTTAATTGTCCATGACAAGGTTTACCGTTGTCACGCCAAATTAAGTAAGCATTTCGTGCAGAGTCGTGTAGTTCTTTGACACTGTCATTCCAGCCTGGTATAACCCGGTGGCCACGTTTGGACTTTCTAGTCAATTTATTACTGGATTTCGATAGAGCTTTTACTACATCAGCGTATAGCTCATTTATTTGTTGCATATGTACCTGATTAGTGCAACCATGGTCATTACAGATGGTAGCACAACGTGGGATCTCAATCTTGTTTAATAAAAGTGCAGATGTCTGAGTGTAATTCAGTTTTTCGTCAGAAGTAAGGTCTGACCAATTAATGTTGTATTTCAAGTTTTAGAGTTCATTGTGGCAAGAATCCAATCTAGGAAGTAAATCAGTCTTGATAGTCATTAATATGGGGCGATGGTCGGACCCTACTAGGGTGTGTATTATTCTCATATCACTTATAGCAGAATAAGCAGATTGTGTAGAGACGCAATGATCCAACCAAGACACTGTATTGTGTAAATCACTGATGTAAGTAAAACCTTTTGTGTTGTCAAGTATTAGTTTTAAGTCCGATATGATATAACCATATTCATCACAGAATAGGAGAAGTTAATCTCCAAAGGGAGTGGATTTGAGCGTATTAGCATTCCAATCTCCAACTACATAAGCATTTATTGTGTTAGCATTTTCTACAATAGAATTAATTTTGCCCAAATAATCTACAAATTCCCCAAAATTTTCCGCTAGATCACATGGTAAATAGATATTGACAAAAAGCAGGGACGAGTCCCTTGTATTGATAGTAATGCCTATTAATCTTGGATCATCGAAGTGTTGTACTTGTATAATACTTGCAAGAGTTCTACGGTATAGTACCCCGACACCTCCATAAGGTCTGCCTGTATGAATATCTTTAAAAGATTCTATCGGCGATACCCCTGCTCCATAGAAATCGTCATGTACGGAGGAGAGGCAGTCTAACTCACTGTCGAGAAGCCACAATTCTTGTAAGAAGCAAATATCGGAAATATCACATAAATTTCTTACATTTTGTATATTTCTTGTTAAAGAACGATAGTTGTAAAAAGAAATGCGTAAAGTGTCCATTATGTATGTTTGAGTCCAAATTGTGGATATCAACTCCGACTTTGATAGTAGTCTCTAACTAATGCATTTCTTGGCCACACATCTACGTTCATCATCGCATTGTGCGTAGGGTTATCACATGTGATTTTGAAGCTAGCATATGTATTAAATTTCGTTTGAAGTTTCTCCACCTGGGTTGGTTTAACTCCAGAGTAAAGCTCAATATGTGAGGAAATGTCAGATTCCTTTGTTTCTGGAGCAAGTCTTGTCACGAATATGCATCTCTGTCGCATTGGATACACTGTGCGCAATTTTGAGGACGCTGCCTTTCCTATGATAACACTTCCCCGCCTTCTTGGAAACTGGTGTGTGTATTGGACGTTTGTAAACTTTTTCGGCCGTCGTTGATGCAGATTGGTGAGTGATTTTTTGCGTGGAAAAGCTGCCATACAGAGGTCATTGTTCCGCATAGAACTTGCTACTCTAGCAAAAGTTTTACCGTTTTCCATATCCTCGTCATGGGCGCTCGTGTCTTCTAACAATGCTACCATTTTTAATGCCGTTGTGCTTTGGTTTAATTCTCCGTCATCTGATTTATTATTATCCTGTATTTCTGTTGTTTTATCCCAGGATGCAGAGCAGGTCTTCGTTGCACTAACCCGAGTCTCGTTGCTGTTTGGGCCCGTGTATTGCATATATTCGTGTGTGCTACTAGCAACGGTTCTTTCTGTTGAACTACTGGATTCAGGGATATTCCTCGTTGGCTTACATGGTTGACTAATCAGCTCGTGATTTGTTTACAGTAACCTCGTATTGCACAGGAATTCTCGGTGAGTACAAAGTCAGAATGAACTGTGTTCGAGTTAACCTGTCATGGCAATGTACATAAACGCTGCATTGCACATAACATCTCCGCCTGGGCAGATTTAAGTATGTCCACTGATAGTCTCAAATTTTCTATGTCCTTCAATAAAACTGACGTTTCTGGAGCAAGTCTTGTCACGAATATGCATCTCTGTCGCATTGGATACATAATTGTAAGATACACATAATTGTAAGATACAGGTGGCAACTTTGATAGATCCATTGCACAAAAACTTGGTATGCCATTTGGGTCTGTGGATAGAAATAGATTCAAAATATCTTTCATATTATTTGTAGACTTATCCGTACCCTTCCTCTTTATCATTCTCTCGTCTGTTTGTACCACTGAAAAAGGGTCCGTTTTGCCGCCTCAATGTCACTATCACAATATGTGTCAACACATAGTTTCACTATATAATCATATGGCAATGTGTTCGTTTTGTTTTGTACAAAATAAAGCAGTTCACTCACAATTATTTGACGGGCTATCAACGAACCGCTGTTTTTGGTACTCTGCCGCGATACTTATAGGACTTTTCATCTCCCTAGGAAATCTTTTCAGTTCACATGTCTTGCAGAGGACTAAATCCCCCTGACATAAATGACCAATTGAGATTCCACAATCTTCACACTGCATGTCTGAGGTTAAAATGACAGTGAGTAGGTCAAGAAAGCAACTAAAACTATCTAAAACATTAGCACAGGAAGCAACTAAAACTATCTAAAACATTAGCACAGCTCACTCATATATATATATATATATATATATATATATATATATATATATATATATATATATATATATATATATATATATATATATATATATATATATATATATATCAAGAATACAAATACAATGGCGAATAACAACCTTTTCAAGCGCACTGGATCCACCAAGAGATCACGTGTGTCAGAGATTGATTAAAATAGATGCAATAAACTGACGACGAATAGTGCGAAACTAGTAACTAACTAGCCTGAGCGCTTTCGACTCTTAATGAGTCTTTTCAAAATGCAAATACAAAACATATGTACGACAAACAAATAAACACAAAAATGTTGTGTTTTGTAAACCATTACATGGCTGTCTCCATATGAGGTAAAACTATAAATACAATCAGCTTGTATAGACTTGTTGCGGATACTGAAAACTGTATGTAATTCCCTAATAGTCTACAAGCCAAAGCGACATCTATTTTTACGTTTTTGTACAATTATGTAACGCAGATTATATCCCAGATTTTTGATTCTATACCGATGATTCTTATAGTAAAAATTGAAGGATGCTAAAAAGATTTAAATAAAGTTAAATTCTACTAGTACATAGTTTTCTTTTTCTGGATCCAGAAACAATAGCAGAAACTATGACCTTTAGTATTTAATTGTTGTCTTTCAGCCACGAATTCCAGACACCACCAGTAAATAGTGCGGCTATTTTTTTTATTATCTGCTTTCAGCATTAAAGTTTCTTCGACATCTTTGTTTGACACTATAGATACGGTTCCAGAGAAATTCTCAGTCGATTGAAGGCATGGAAAAATGGTAAATATGCTAAACTTTGCACTGCTAAACATAGACAATCTATATACACCTGTGACCGCTGCGGAATATTTGAGGGTGTTGTTTTGCTGAGACCATGTTTCAGTTTCAAAAGAAACTGTGTACACAATATTTTTAATCTGCTTCAAGGAATTTTAAATAAACTCGTTGTTTGAACAGTATTGGAAATTCCACTGATAATATCGTTGAGTCTTGTGTTTATGTCAGTTTAATATCATCAGTAGATTGACTTCCAAAAAATAAATTTGTGGTTCTATTTATGTTTCTGCAAAAATTTAAAAACTTACCTACTTGATTAGTAAAATCAGATTTGAGTGTGCTTATTTCATTATTGATTGGAACTTCCTTATCATCAACGTATTTTTTTTGTTTCGCAGCAGCAGCATCAAAATTAGATTCTGGTGTTCTGAGATTATTAATGCTATTTTTATTCACGTTAACAAATGCCATTATTATTAATCTTGGAAAATGCACGCATTATACCACCGTTGGCTAATACGTAATTAGATTCGTGATCGTCGACGTATTTATTTTTTGCAGCGTCACTATTGGGTTTCCAAGGTCTATAATTTTATTTCGATTCATGAAAATGCTACCCGTAAATGAATTACCAGCGTTTTGATATAATCGTTAACTGACTTATCAAAATCTTGAATTTTACCCTGATTAGTAAAAGGGACAATATTAGCAACAACTGCGATAGGAACTCGTATAAGTACATCTGGCAGTTGTACATTACTCGTCTTTAATCGTCCGTGCTTATCCTGATAAACATCGACTTCATTTTGATCCACATTTGCAATATTTAATAAATCATCAGTCTTATTTCTGAGCTGATCAAGAGATGCATATTTAGATAAATCATCTTGCAGCTGAGCTTTACCACGAGCAGACCT
Organism: Potamilus streckersoni; assembly: GCA_016746295.1. Classification (NCBI taxonomy): domain Eukaryota; kingdom Metazoa; phylum Mollusca; class Bivalvia; order Unionida; family Unionidae; genus Potamilus; species Potamilus streckersoni. Next base: position 232,085 of record JAEAOA010002274.1, on the reverse strand, counting down.
TCTGTAAACATCTTCCATTATATTTGTCACTGTTTAAATGTGACAATCTGGTATATTCATTTACGACCTTTTGAGGTTTTGTTGATTTTGATATAGCATCAAGTACATTAAGTACTTCACGACCACATATTGGTGGATCAGTTAATGTTTGCGTAGGTAACGTTGAATACCAGACTGATCTGACTGACATAATTAAGAAATTCTTATGGTTGCGCTAATCCATATGAATCGACATAAATAGTTCCAAGTGGCAAATTGCATATCAAACCCAATGTGAGCCTGGTCCAGAGTTTTTATCGAGATTAATAATACCAGTTTCAATATTGTCTGATTGTTCTGGTAATTGATCGCGCATAAAAACACCTCTAACGTTTTTTATTCTTAGTTTTTTAGCATCATCGAGTAAATTAAACTTGGACATAGGAGATATCAGTTAACTGTTCCGGGAAGTCTTAGATCCTTTCCCTAATATGAATATGGGATCCCTGGCAATCTGAGACCTCTTTATTTTTTATTTTCTTTTTATTCCCTGTCCGGTTGCTTTCTTTAATGCCATTTCGGGAGCTGTTCCAACAACTTCTAATGCAGCTGCGTTTCCAACAGCTGAGACTTCAGCTGCTATTAATGCTTGTATAGCTGCAAGAAGTGACAAGAACGGATTATGACATCGTAGATAAACATGATTAACAGGTATCGACATAATTATTACCTCATGAGGTACTTCAGGAGTAAATGAATATAAGATATATCTCTGTTGTGCCTCTCTTGATCTTTTAAGATGTACTTAACATTAAATTGACTGCGATTCTTGATGTGATCCTGAGAACACCTGGTGATATATGACGATCTCCACGGTATGGATCATTGTTATGTTTGAAAATACTCTCCGGAGACGATATTTGTTCTATGAGACAATAATCTGGGGATCATATTCATCGATTATATCACTGACGTTTCCTTTAGCTCAATGGCATTAAATCCAGGAAATTTAAATGTTTGTAGATTTGTCTCTGACATAAAATGGTTGCCCATGAATACTTGTTCAGCTAATGCACAAATGATTATATTAAAGTTGCTTCTTTCAATCGTCGCTTCTATAATTTTCTAATGACAATTCTCGAAATCCGATGTTTATTCAGATATACTATTTGTTTGATGATTTCGCCCATAATCTCTAACGGGCGATGGGGGGTACTAGTTAATATAACGGATTAATGATTGGCGTAATTTGTTATTCATTTGTTAGAGTTCGGCATTAATGATTTTGAAATGATTTTCAAATATTGATTTTGAAAATAAAATTTCTTCCATGATTTCATATCCTCTTTCTTCCTCCTGAGGTCTGATGATTTCAAATCCTAATTTGAATTTTGGTAATAATGACCATATTTTGTAATCTGGAGATTTTTGCCGCAGTATATTTTCTTGTCTATCTCTGGCCCTCCTAACTCGGTTCTGATCCATGATTGATAAAGTTGGCTCATCAATTGTAACAGCAATTCTATGTTATTTTCCTATCTTATATTTAATTCAGCGTTGTAATTTATTATTAATCAGTGATTTTGTTTATTAATAGTTGCTATTTCGACAATTACCTATAGAAATACCAACAACTTGACAATCGGGAGTTCCATCGGAGTTATATTGTTATAAGAAAACACTAATGAGTTGTTTTCAGCAACCCACCGAATGATTGATCTAATATTTGATCAGCAATAATATACACGCAATTATGATAGCGCAATTTGTTTTGCTGGAATTGATGTTGGAAATCTAACGTAAAATTCAGGATTGGTTGAGCTCGCTGATATCATCGTGGTTGATGACGGTGTTGTATTAGCAACGATTTATTGTGGTAACTGTAACGATCTCTGGTCTTTGATCTTTTGTTGATATTAAGATTATTTTTCTTACTGATTTAAATTAAGGTGAGTACCCGGTCCAGAACTTTCGTCAAGATTAAGGATACCAGTTTTAACACAGTTTGGTTGTTCTGACAATTGTTAACGCACAAGGACACCTCTGAAGTTTCTGATGTTTAATCACGCAGCAGAATCAAGTAATCAAAATTGGACATGGGAAATATCAACGATATGTCCTGAGTAGTCTTTGGCCTTTTCCCATGAATTGTCCGTACCATGAATAAAGGGTTCCTGGCGATCTTAGACCTTTCCCCTTTTTTGGAACATTTTAATCCTCGTCCTAATACTTTTTTAATGCCATCCCAGCGACAGTTACAACTGGAAATCTACAACCCATCGTTAATGCCTCTTTTTAATGGTAACCGAAGAAAGATCAAGTCGTACAAGTTTGTGATCGTTTGGCGTCATTGCAATACTTGAGTTCTGCCACTGATAGTTTGTGAGGAACGCCTGTGATCTCTTCTGATTTCAGTAATACTTTTTCCCAAATTCTTTTTAGATACTGATTGTAGCTTGTTTTATTCTGACCTGGAGTCAGAGTAAAATTGACATGATGACATGATATAACATAATATCATGATCGACTTTTTTACATGTACTCCACTGAGGCATCAATGAATCTCATTTTCGCCAACACCTTCAAGCAACATTGACAGATCTGAGAATAAAACAGCGATTGCTCTGTAACCACCAGGAATAAATGGTGGACCATATACTGGTGGTGGTGATCACGCTACACGAGCTCGGAAGTGTACAACGACAGACTGCCTGAATAAATCAAACTGTTTCAACTAAAGTAGTAGATAGAAATTCATCACCATCTCACCAAGGTGACTTATCTAAATATGCAAGCCTTGATCAGCTCAAAAATTAAATTAATAATTTATTAAATATCACAAGGTTGATCAAAATGAAGTTATTTTTCAAGATAAAGGACGATCAAAGACAAGTAATATACAACTAATTTTATGTACGTATACGAATTCGCACTGCGATTGTTAATAATATAGTTACTTTCGCTGACCAAGGTAAAATACAGTAAGTTAACGATTGTATGAGGAAAGCTGTGAATGTATTTAATGGTGATAAAAGCATGCCAGGAAAAAAGTACATACATTGGAAACCCAGGCACAGAATCAGACGCAGCAACAAAAAATACGTCGATGATCAAGAATCTAAGTACGCATTATTACGCGATGGTATCATGCATCCATTTCTCAATAAAAACAACAATAGTAATAATGATCTCAGAACACCATAAACAGATTTCGACGCTGTAACTAAAATTACATCGATGATAATGAAATTCTAATAACTTCGCTTACAACAATCAGTGCTGGAATTTCAACACATAATTTTTCCCTATGTTGATTAAATGACAATTATATATAATAAATCAATCCCAGGGACTGTTGTATAGAGTATGTAAACAAATATTATATAATAACAAATATAGTCGATTTTAGTCATATTGCAGAAAACTTTCCAAAACAAGATGTTGACGCTCTAATGCAATATTACAGATATTATCATATAAACTTTAGTCTGTGAAAAACGATTATAATTATAATACCAAAATACTTCGAGTGATATCACATTTACCGTTGTTCATGACCGACACTGGTATAATTTCAAGTAGTGCATCATTAAATCCGTTTTCTGGTAATGATATATTGTGTTGGTGCGTCTCTTGCAACAGGATATAAAAATGATCGCGACTAAAACAAATGCTTACAAAACAGCAAGCACGAGTATCACTTATTAAAAAAAATTACTTGATCAGATACGATTTTATTTGCGTGGTATAAAATAAGATATCGACGCTTTAATACGCGAGATCAATATTATTGATAGTATGTTAACAGTAATTTTGCCAATTAGAGTCAGCAAATATGAAAAAGATTATAATAAACAGCGGATGTTTAATTTGCTGTGGTTTTAGCAAGATCATCATCAAATAAAATATCGACTATATTATCAATAAATATCATCACATCATCTGTCAAACCAGCTACTCTCTTATTTTTAGTCGCCACTAATCATACCGATCCATATTTTGGTGATATATGGTAACCTACTTCTTTAATAAATCACTTATTATTTTAGATTTTATACCAGTATAACCTGACGCTGATTGGATTGAATTAAATCTCTTACAAAATCTGTTTGTCAGATTAAATCCAACATGTCGGGTTAAGAATGACAATATATATATATATATATATATATATATATATATATATATATATATATATATATATATATATATAATATCATTTGTTTGAAATGATATTTTGTCTAAAATTAAAAATATTATTTTGGCTAATAAGTATAAGCAACTGTCATTGTAGTAGAGACAATTGAGTTTATCTATCTTAGAGGCACCCCTACCCTGACAAAACATATTTTTGTTAGAAATAAGTTAGAAAAGCCTTATCATGTGAAAGTCATCATTTTGAGCTAAAAAGGAAGGCTAATAAAAATATTAACGTGCAAGGTTTTCTGGGATATGATTTCTGAGAAAGGACTATCAATAATCTATACTATTATAATGTACTCCTGAATGATAAATCTTTGAGTGCGAACCCATAATTGATTATTTCTGGCGAAAGACTGGAAAATAAATTTGTACATCGTTTAAAAGCGTTGCTCTTATAAGCCTATATAATAACGTCACTCGATCCTTACGACGACTTCCGCTCAAAATCGACGATCGAGTTTTGTATGAGAGGCTTACGACAACACTGCAACAAATGGTTTGTTAACTGGTATACAGCTTTAAGCTCTAATACGTTATATCTGATCGCACGAACAAAGAGAATAAAATTTATTTGCCTTTTCAATTTACACTTTGTCTTTTGCTCTAAATTTGATGCTTATTTGCCATTTCAAATTAAATTTGACATTTTGTGTCTAAAAATCAATGTCAATATATTGTTATCGATTCTGTAATTCAATTTTGCGAGATAATGCCCTTCTATTCAGAGAATAATATAATCAAAGTCATATGAAACTTGTATAAGAACAGCATCAATAGAAATCGCTAAGCCTCTGTTTCGGCTGTAGCGGAATGCAATTAAAATAGCCTCTCTTCCAGACCTTTCGAATGATTATTTTGACTCTAAAACGTTTTGAAAAGCTCATGAAAGAAAAAATACAGAATTCAAAATGCGTAATGGATGTTTAGAGAGAAACTTCTTAAAAACAGTAAAACGGTGGAAAGTTTAGCTGCGAAATTATTTTTGATTGAGTTTAAAATGTGACAGTCACTATTTGTAATCTAGACAACATAGTATAGCCTTTTAGTAATAACAGTGTAGTGATGAAGAGTTGTTCATCAAGGAGTACTTAAATCAAACTTAGATATGGATACGACACAAAAAAGATATACTGGGCGCACTGTTTTCTGTCATTGTAATTCTAAGCGTTTCAACTCTCGATGGTAAGGAGGCAGTCCTAAATATAACAAGCAGTCCAAGAAGGCACTAGAAGAAGTTCAAAGGAAAATCCTGGATATAAAAAGGGTTTACAATGGAATAGGTCTGTACTCAGATGTTCACATAAATGTAATACTTACTTCACTCGTCTTGTTTGAAATATTTCAGGTCTGACGAGGAAAATATCACGTGATCAGTTAATGTCAGATCCAGTAATTTAGTCCCTTTCGTCATGGTTTTAATATTGTTATTTAAGTTGAAATTTGGGTTTAGAATAATCTTGAATCATAGTTGAGTATAAAAGGTTGTCAATAAAGAGGGAATGAACTAAATGAATTACACATTTCACTTCGAATTGTGCGTGCAAACAAAATTTAATTATTGATCAGGAGTCAACTCTAAAGTATTTAAAATATATTGCTTATTAAAATGCATTGTCGCATTCAATAACTCAACTGCGATTTTAAATTTGTTACCTAATATTCTTTAGTACACAAAAAGGATGTATTTTTGTGTAAATGATAACCAATAGGTTCAACTTAACCACTAGAGAAGATTTAAATTGACATAAATCTAACTACTGTGATTATATAGCATACACAGTCAAATGTATTAATGGTAATAAAATAAATAATATAGAGAAATATATGCAGGAAAAATAAGTAACTTATACTGTACAAGAACCAACTAATATCAAGATTAACCAATTTCTTGCAGGTATTATCACTTTCAGAATATGAATCTGCTACCAATAATATTTGTATAAAATTCAGCTCTCATGCAGCTTCATATGTGAGGCACTTAATTAAACCATTACTGCGTACATAAACATGCACTATAGGAACATGTATGCAATACTGCCAGATATGTTGTTGTTGTTGTTGTTCTGTGCCTTGACGCCATTTTGTCAGCACAGGATAGGCTGGCTATATATGGCGGCCAGTATTAATGGTGAAGAAAGAAACCGGAAAATCACCGAAAAGAACCATCGACCCACGTAAAGCTACTGGCAAGATTTATAACATATCCACATTCGCCGAATCTTAGACTCGAACCTATACAGAGAGAGGTGAGATGTCAGTTATCCGTAACGGAGAGAGAGCTTTAGACCACTAAGCCACTCGGGATCCCCGATGATATTTTAATGAACTCGCATCTTAGCTATAGATACTATTTTTAATTCTATGTATCCCACAACGTTCATCTTAACTTGCCAGATATGAATGTCAATGACCCAAAGTGAATGAAAAGTTGAATTTATAAAATTGTTATCAACAAAGACTATGGGCAAATTTGGAAACCTTTAAAAGACCCGATAGCTACTAAAGTACAGAAAAGAATTGAATTTCAGGACGTGGCATTGGTACATTTCTGTACTATATATGTCTTGAAGTAATATCGCATTCAGAATTAACAACAGAACTGGCAATACTCAAGAACAACTGGTGAAGTTAAAAACCTTCTTGAAACATTGGAATATTCCACCTGAAATAGCACTGATAAAATATTTTAAGATTTGTTATGGTGAGTACGGTTGTTTTAGTAGTCTCTCTATTCAATAAATTATTCGAATTTGGACATCTTTTAATATAGAACGTTACTATTTTCATCACTGTAGAAACAATATTAAAAGTGTATCTGAAAACAATAGCAAAATGCCTTGGATCATGGTATAGCACTAACTATTTTGGTGAATGTTGGGTTGTTTTAGGTCTGAATACTTTAAAGTAGATTTCACAATATGCAAATATATAAAAATACAGAATTGTATGCATCACTTGTTGGTTGTGACATCAGTGGTTGTTAAATGACAAGTGTTCGTACTCAGTAACAAAAAAGAGTGAAAGCCAACAAGCTTTGTATATTTTAACAAAACAATTTATTTCCCTAGACAACAATGTAAAAATTGATAAATAGGTCTTACAGTCCGTGTATATAATCCCAAATTTGATCCTAAGAATGAAGACACAAGTCCTGTCACTAAATAGTCCTATAAAAATCCAGGTTCGAGTCCTGACGATGTACAAATTTGGAGGGCGATGACGACAGATATAGTCCAACGTATGAACATCTACAATTCCTCACTTGAATCGCAGTCTTTGTTTCCGAATAATTTCAGAATAAACTTCCATGAATATCTTTCAGAATTTGTTACATTTAAAATTCACTTTTATTGATAGTGTTTTACAACCTTTGATGAAATCAACTCCTTTATACATCAAAGATACTATTGATTTCATTTGAAAGTTAAAGTATTTTCCACAGCTTTCTATGGAATGTCATAGTTGTCTAATATTTGAACTTAGTTAATGTAGGGTTCAAATGATAGTACAAATGCTCCTTTCTGTGTTATATCAGGTCAACTAAAATTTATACGAGATTTCTAAGACATGATATTATTTCAAGTTATCCTAACGTATTGTTCTCGCTTCATGATTTGGGGTCATATAATACTACAAATGCTTCTTTAAGCATTATATCAGGCCATCTCAGCCTTATATGAAGTTGCTAGGCCATGATGTTATATCAATTTAGCTTATCTCGTGGTTCACCTGTCATGATTTGGGGTCAAATAATACAATTTTCATTTAAATGTTATATCAGACCAAACTCAACCTTTTATGAAGTTGCTAAGGCACGATGTTATATCAAATTGGGATAACGTGCGGTTCACGCGTCATGATTTGGGGTTAAATAATACTACAAATGCCCCTTTACGTATTATGTCAAGGCAACTCTACCTTACACTGGGATGCTAACCATTACGTTGTGATTTTGTTAAGTTCACTCGGAATACATCCAACTTTAAGGCTATTTTAACGGTGCATGGTAAATGTCTCTCTAAACATACGTGAAACTTTGACAGCCGTTTATTTAGGTAATGTGTCTTTTCGCTGTAAAAACAAATGATGCATTTAAGGTGCAAAATGTGGTATCTCAGTATTTATTTTGTGCTCAAAAATATTGGCTAGAACTATGTATTAGTCCTAACCGATTGAAGGACCAGATTTCGTTCTTTCTGGATCCCTCACGAATTTAGCGGTTTTCGTTTTATGCTCGGCTGTAGGTTCTGAATATTTGCACATATAATATAAACATAATTCTCGTTCCCAGTTTAAAGTACCACATTGCGTCTATCTAGAATCATGCTCAGTTCACATATCATACATGCATTCTGCTTAATTAATCATAAAATGATATCACTGTATACATGACAGTACAACAAGCAATTAGGACAAATGACTAGAAAAGAAAAGATATGACCTATAATCGTCAAACATCAGACAATACACTGAATATATTTCGTAACAAATCCAATGCAGGTATAGCATTAGTTTGACTAGAGTTTTGTATATGCTGATCAACGTAATTACATGCACTTTACAAAAAGTGAAGTTCATTCTTTTTCATTGTAAACTTATATTTTTTTTTTACATTTTATAGGAAATTTTAATATAAGATATTTGCATCCTTACTGGCTACAGATTTAAATACTAAAACAAGCGCGAGACAACACGTGTACAAATTTAATCGAAAAATATTGTTTGCTTCAATAATATGGAGCCCGCAATAGTATAGCATTATGGTATATATGTCTGCCATCCAAATTGAGGTCTACATGTATTTAGCCCTCTATTTTTCTACAAATGACCAGTCGTATGTTCATAATATTAGGTAGTGGTTAAAAGACTATACACTGTGCAATTATGTAATCATGTGGCTGCTATGTATTTCAGACTTTAATTGATACATTTACAGCTTATATTTTTATCCAGTCGTTCCTAATATTACAAACACAGTTTAAATATACCTGCTAAAATTATATCCAAGTGTTTTGGTATTTTACATTTCTGTCTCACTTCTATATGGTCAGAAACTTTTAAATTGTGTTTAAAACCAGAAACAAGGTATGTTCACAATAATATGTAACACAATATATTTAAATAATATCTCTAAAGGTTAAAGTTACAGCTGTATTTTATGTTTCCCTCACCCTTTCTGTTTTGTTCATTAACTTAAAAGTTGTTTGAGATTAAGGTAAGAAATAATATGCTCATACATCATCTATATAAGGTGTATTGCATATCACATTATGGGCTTCTAACTTCAAAATCAAAATCACAGCTTAATGACACTTTCCTTTCTGGAGTATAAGTCAAAAGTAAGAGATAAAACTAAGACTACTTTGCATCATCTCTAATAGATTTGCACTGTATATTGCATTTTCAAAGAATTATCATCAAAGCCACCGGTCTGTATTTCAAGGTTTATTTTCTTTCTTTATACATAATGGTTGTATGAAAGAACATGGATGAGCCATGGTATATTACCAATTATATATTCTGAGTTGGCTTTAACCACCCCAGGCTACACTACCAACCAGTTTAGATAGGAATCTTGAAATATATGCTGCATAACTTCTGCAAGTAAATTAACTCAAGATATAGTCTGATTAATCGGAATTGTGTAAAATGACTTGTTGTAGTTAGTATACATGATTTTCTGACCAGTTATTTATATAACTATAGTAATTATGCATATCATCAATGCAAATGCTGGCTGTATATTTTCTGTTTAAACTTGACGGAAATATCAAACGACACAAACTGTCATTAGCATGTATATCTAAACATGTGTCTAGGGGTGTGTAACTGGTCAGCTTTGAAGTGGTAATGCCTTCTAAAAGTTTATGATATAAGGAAGTTGAGTGAACAAATGTTTACTTTTACACCAGATGTTAATATTTTGGCTCCATGCCCAGGTGCCTGGAGGCCATGGGCAGAGATCAGTCATCCAGGGTAAATAAGTACAAATTTTATTTACAACGACTTTTTCAAATATTTATCTTCAAGCTTTGTATATGCAGAAATAACATTTATATACCACATGAGTGCTACTGATTTTAGTTGGAGATGGGAAAGTAAAACCATTGTATTATGTTTAGTTTTGTGTTGTAATGCACAGCAATATCTTTTATGTTATAGCATGCGGAAGCACTCACAATAAAGTACTTTTCAAGGACATGTTGCATTAGCCAGTCTGACCCAATTAAATCCAACTGGTATCCTTCTAGCCAACCACCTAAAGTACTGTGTGATGGATGATGTATGCCTAAGGGTTAGAGCTTAGAAGAAACATTGAAATCTCCACTCATTTGCTACATATACAAGTGCCACATTTAAAAAGGCTAACAAATCAAAATTGGCCTTCATATTTATGTTTATTCTAGGGACTAACACTTTGATCACAAATTTGGAGTGGTTACTGAATGTGTTGTTTTGTACAGTTAAATGGTTTAATTACTCAGTTCATCTCAAATTCAAGAAATAATTGCTGTTAATTTGCAGATACCCCAAAATTTAGTGGTGTCCAAACCTTTTAAGATGACTAGCTACTTCATTGAAAAATGGTGGATATACTTCAAAGAACATTGGATAAGTTGGGTTTTAGCACACTGTTTGAACGATTCATCCATGATCATGTCACTTTCTGATAGAGAGCTGATTCTTCTTGGTGTGGATATGATTGGAGATGGACATCGTCTCAAACTATAAATCAAAAACTGACAAATACATTTGCCAATGAACCTACTGAGACAGGAACAATCTATAATATAACCAGCTCAAGGAATAGGATTTCTCAAGAGATAGCTCATGATATCTAATTTTTCATTTATTTTTGAAAGAAATGTTGAGTGAAGAGCTGCAATATGCATGTCATTTAAAGGATCCGGAATACCTTCATCATCTATAAAATAGAAGAGGTTATAGTTGAATAGCAGAACCCCATGGTATACATCTCTCCATAATATTTCAATCCGCTGATTATGTACATTTTTTCCAGTTATCATACTGCAATGATCAGTGCCTCTCTGTTGTATCATGTAATTGGCAACATACGCATTTTCGAAAAAACCTTATCAGACCTAACTCGCAGAATACCAAATTTTCAACAGTATTTAAGAACCACTGAAAATTGTTTCAGCTATGTTGTTATCCTTGCATTACAGATACACAATCAAACGACTAAAACCATCAATCGCTCCAGCAATAATCATATGCCAGTGAATACCTTTGGTGTTAACTGTTAGTATCAATATGCCACAGGGGATTTGGTCCCTTTACATTATACACACGTCTTTGAAGATATCAATTTTTCCTTTTTTCTACACCCTTTTCATTTATATAATGTATGATATCTCTTAGTGTCCATCTTTGTACACAGACACCTTGCAATTTCAGTATTTGTCTCAGAATGTTTTCCCCACAAAATGGAAATTCTTTTATGACTTGCTTTTATGACTTTTCAAATATGAATACTTATCTCATCATCATTCATAGTTAAAAACTCGACCTTTGTAATACCATACTGTCGCATCATATGACAGACTGTACTTTCTGACACAGATAATAATTTGGTAATATCGGAGATAAGAAAGCCATCATCAATTAGATTTTTTAAAATGCATTTTGGTATAGCAAAAACGTTGTGTTTGTAAACATGGAGACAGCCATGCAGATGTTGTTGTTGTTGGGCTTAACGCCATTTTTCAGCACACGATAGGCTATTCACGGCGGCCAGTATTAATGGTGGAGGAAGAAACCGGGAAATCACCGGAAAGAACCACCGACCCACGAGAAGCTACTGGCAAGCTTTCTCACATATCCATATTCGCCGAATCCTAGACTCGAACCCACGCAGACAGAGGTGAGATGGCAGTGATCCGTAACGGACGGCGCTTTAGACCACTCGGCCACTCGGGGCCCCCCCCCAGCCATGTAGAGGTTTACAAACACAATGTTTTGTGTTTATTTGTTTGTTTTATATATGTTTTGTATTTGCCTTTGAAAAAGACCCATTAAGAGTCGAAAGCGCTCAGGCTAGTTAGTTACTAGTTTCGCACTGTTCGTCGTCAGTTTATTGCATCTATCTAAATCAATCCCTGACACACGTGATCCTTTGGTGGATCCAGTGCGCTTGAAAGGGTTGTTATTACCCAGCATCAAAACATTACTACCAGGCATACAAATATCACTGCCTATTCAATGCAATGGCCTAAGTTGATATATAGATAATATTCCTTCGTCGCCATGGTGGTTCTGCCAACCAAAGCTCTGCCAATGCTTAGTCGTGACGTCATACAGAGAATCTCCCATGTGCCCTGCAGCAGTATCGTCAAACTATAAAGAGGTTTATATGTGCATACACTTTAAATCTTGGTTTAATCCTTAAGCCATTTTCAAATATCCTTAAAGGAAAACAAAATTTTGTTCATACACTTAAGAAAGCCTAATAATACATACAAATAAAGTTATGATTTAAAATTAACTTGAGGTAATCATTACCAATGCTGTTCAAATTAAGTTAAACAGTTACTAAGTTCACGTGGCATATGTGAGATATGAATCATTCAAGATGTATTTGACGAAAGTTTGCTTTTACTGCATTCAAATAGAAAAAAGTGATTTAAATTAAATGAGAAGTCTGCTATTTTATAACAGGATAAGAAGTTAATTACGGTGATAACATTACTAGACTGAATATTTGGTATCGAGCATTTTAAAAACCAAGGTACTCTTATGTCCATTCAGTGCGCTTGCCCTACTTAATGTCTCAAATTTCGGGAATCACTGCTACGGATACCCTCACTCTGTCAAACTGTTATGGTAAGCAGTTGTAAAACCTAAAATACCCAAATTAAAACTTTTATGGTAAGCAGTCGTAAAACTTAAAATACCCAAATTAAAATAAGCCTAACACCTCGAAGTTCAAGCATCTGTTTGTGTGTGTGTGTGTGTGTGTGTGTGTGTGAGAGAGAGAGAGAGAGAGAGAGAGAGAGAGAGAGAGAGAGAGAGAGAGAGAGAGAGAGAGAGAGAGAGAGAGAGAGAGAGAGAGAAGTCCAGGATACCCATTCACGGGAGAGGCTAAGAGAGTTAACCGCGACATAAAATCCAGAAACGGAGACCCTAAGGCGGTGTGACATTTACCTAAACGTCATTCCGAAAACTTCTGCTACGCCGTTGGTGCCAAGCTTTATCGGCATTCATCGTTCTCTTGGGTCCACCAGCTGAGTGGAAGGAGGGGGGATGTGTTACATGGGCAACAGCTGATTCTCCATATCACCATGCTCATTCGTAGCTCCACTGTAGAGGACACTGCATCGTCATCGTAAGCCCTCGACACTACACGAAGTAGCAGTTTACCTGTTCCAAGGCAGAGCTTTATTGACGTAAAGCTCGACTCCATGGGTTGCTTCTGACGATGGGATAGATTACCATGTCTCTTTAGAAAGCTACCGCCCCCAGTTAGTAAAGTGCTGCTCTACCATGCCTGCCTACTTCACTGGGTGGGTGGAGCTTAGAGAACCACCTCTACAAGAGGGCCACAAACTTCGCACCAGACAAGATTCGAAGAAGAAACAAGAAGACTTCAGCTTTCGAATCGCAAGCTGGAACATCAAAACTATGTGTTGGGGGCTCACCGTTGACCTTCAACAGATCGATGATGGCTTAAACAGTACTTGTGCCACAAACATAATAATATCTGGTCAATTTTATGTCAATTGACATTTGATAACTTAATCTCCTTTTTCAACAACCTGGCATTTAATATAACAAGAGCAACTGAATCTGAAACTACTGAAATATGTCTTTGTAAATGGAGGTAAGAATCTTATTTCCAGCTAGTATCCTCCTCTGTATCAATATTTCTGTACGTTTGTGATACTGTATCATTTTCTGTATATATCTTTCTATACGTTTGTGATACTGGAGTATCCTCAATATCTGTCTTTTTGTACATTGGTGATAATGTAATATTTTCTGCATCTATCTTTATGTTCGTTTGTGACACTAATATCCTCCGTATCAATCTTTCTGTACGTTTGTGATGCTGTAGTATTTTCTGTATCTATTTTCTGTACGTTTGTGATAATGTAGTATCTCCGTATCAATCTTTCTGTACGATTGTGTCACTGTAATATCCTTTATATCTATCTTTATATGCATTTGTGATAATGTATAAACATATGTACAATATTTTAGTGAAAATAATTAAAACTCAATGTAGTCTTAAGATCGCCTGCTCGTTGAGTGACTTCTTCGAAACTTTGCTTCGTAAGCACGTGTCCACAGTGCTGACACTTTATTATTATTATTATAAAAGCCATAGCAGTTTCTTTAAAATAGGATAGTCTCGTGCAGCAAGAAATGTTAACGCTGTTTTAATTGATACATTAGATGAAAAGACAAAAAATTAAGAAAATAGATATTTAATTTCATAAAAAAATATCTTGATACAGAGAAAATGAGATGGCTCCCTTAAATAGTACATTAAAAGTAGCTGTAATAATAAGTCGTCCAACCATAGCAGGCTTTATAGTCGAAGGAACAACTTGAAAAAGAACCTTAAAAATCAAAATAAACAATTGCTTAAAATTCAGACTTACCCGCGGATAAAAGTCTCTGATTCAGAACTGTCTATTGTTTTTCTCCAATGAAACTTAAAACAACTTCTTGAAAAAGAAATCTTTTCAACTTTTGATATTTTCTTTGAAATCGTACGGTATTGAGTGAAAACATTGATCTGTGTCGTCAGCTGTCAGTTTGACGAACGTGTACGGTCAAGCGTATAAATGTAAGTTTCATTAGCGATTTTTATACACGCCTATTCAAGAAATGCAACCAATCGCCGTACATGTTATGCCTCCTTGATTGCCACTATTCCAGTTCACCAAAGTATTACACTGAAAAGGTTAGCAGGAAAAGGGCATATATACATGAAATAATGTATTAAAGTATATTTTAGATTTTCGTTATTTCTGTAAGTTAGAGATTTCTATATCTAGTGATTTTATTATTGGGCAATAAACAATAAAAAATAGTAATTATGCCAACAACAAATCTCAACCATATCATCACACTGCAACTAAAGAAGCATCAAGCTACAGCTAGTTATGGCTGATATTAGTTAGTCAAGGTGGGTCGACGGTGAGCTGCAGTTATAATTCACTGTAAAGTCGTTTGCTACGAAATAATTAACCAACTTTTTTTGCTTATTGCTATCACACACTAATTTTCCACATCTGAATTATAATACGGATAAAACCCATATCGGCATTTATTAGACCATATACATGGCATTTATTAGACCATATACATGGCATTCATTAGACCATATACATGGCATTCATTAGACCATATTTATGACTTTCATTAGACCATGTACAAGTTTATTAGACCACATACATGGCATTTGTTAGACCATATACATGGCATTTGTTAGACCATATAAATGACATTTATTAGACCATATGCATGTCATTTATTAGACCATACACGTGGCATTTATTAGATCATATACCTAGCATTTGTTAGACCATATACGTGGCATTTATTAGATCATATACATGGCATTTGTTAGACCATATACGTGGCATTTATTAGATCATATACATGGCATTTGTTAGACCATATAAATGACATTTATTAGACCATATGCATGTCATTTATTAGACCATACACGTGGCATTTATTAGATCATATACCTAGCATTTGTTAGACCATATACGTGGCATTTATTAGATCATATACATGGCATTTGTTAGACCATATACGTGGCATTTATTAGATCATATACATGGCATTTGTTAGACCATATAAATGACATTTTTTAGACCATACGCATGTCATTTATTAGACCATACACGTGGCATTTATTAGATCATATACCTAGCATTTGTTAGACCATATACGTGGCATTTATTAGATCATATACCTAGCATTTGTTAGACCATATACGTGGCATTTATTAGATCATATACATGGCATTTGTTAGACCATATAAATGACATTTTTTAGACCATACGCATGTCATTTATTAGACCATACACGTGGCATTTATTAGATCATATACATAGCATTTGTTAGACCATATAAATGGCATTTGTTAGACCATATGCATGTGGATTTTGTAATCGGGATTTTAAAGAGGAGGTGGCAAAATTTTTTAGAGAGAGGACGTGTTTTTCTTAGCTCTCGGACTTAAGGATAATATTGGATGATTCACTCACACTAAAAGGATACTGCACTAGGAAGCTAAAGTAAAGTAAAATATACTTAAACTACTAAATTGATAAAAATCTATTACAAATCAAATTTACGTCGTAAATATAAATAAATTGTAGGTGCAAAATCCACAATGTACGAATTATTCAAGCCAAATAGTACTGAAATTTATCAACCCAAGCAATCTATTTTTACTATTAACGATGTAAATATACCCTCCTTTACAAATTTTGCAATTTTTAAAAACAAGTACAGATAAAAATCAAAACTACTGATTAAAAATTCCTTTAATCCTTTGTTCTTACGGAAAATTCATTTGTTCCTTTGTTCTTATGGAAACAAACACGTGGGCAGCCAAATATATACTGAACAATGGTACTACTCCACCACATTAACCTCAAACAATATATTAGAAATACTTAATCATACAACACTCACATGAATATTCAGTTCAGGTTTAAAAAAATTAAATTAAAAATATATACATAATATAAACAGTCAAAATATAGACTGAACAGTGGTACTACTCCACCATATCAACCTCAAACAACATATTAGAAATATTTAGTCATACAACCCGTAAATGAATATTCAGGTAAGGTTTAAGGAAATAAATTTAATTTAAATATATATATATATATATATATATATATATATATATATATATATATATATATATATATATATATATATATATATATATATATATATATAAACAGCCAAAATATAGACTGGATAGTGGTACTACGTCACAACAATAAACCTCAAACAATATAGTAGGAATACTTAATCATACATCCCCTACATGAATGTTCATTAAAAATAATAATAATAATAATAATAATAATAATAATAATAATAATAATAATAATAATAATAATAATAATAATAATAATAAACTCCAACCGACAGCAAATTCCCCTTGCAGCGTACCGGGCTAATAATATACCAACTTACAAATCAGGCAATACGAAATACATAAGCCCTAAACTAAGACTACATCTGATTGGCCGAATATAACCGCACTCTAAACCGCAAAAGAACATGCAATCTTGAACTAAAAGAAGGATTGAAAACCAAAATCTATACCAACCAATCAAAATCTAGCACTCGAATGACGTAAATAGAAACATCTGTGGCCCATACACTCAAAATAACTATTAATAAGTACACACTATTTTTCAAAATTAAAGAGACAAATTACGATCAAACTGAATCGTCCAATATTATTCAGTAAATAATGCGATATAAAGAAGAAAAGACTGGAAACCACACAGGGAGGAGAGGGAGGGAAAACAACAAGATAGCTGAATCACACCTACCGAAAATACCTAATTGGCCGAACTAGCGTAAAATCTACTCCACGAGGAGTTGAAATAATAAAATGTACCACCGAATGTTAGTTATTAGACTTGAAGGCACTATCAAGTCAAGCGGGGTCTTGGACCCGACCAAGACCCAAAATAAAAAAAATAATCCCCATAGTCGTTCTAATGATAGGGGGATTAAATAAAAAGATTACATATCATCATGTCCAACCAATATACTGGAAGCTCTACCAGTATTTGTCCGAAGGGGAGAATTGGAGCCGACCAATTCTCAAATATGAAAATGTAATGGGACCCAGTTAGCGGGATCTTGGATCCGACCAAGACCCAAAATAAGCACTAATCCCCATAATCGTTTTAACGATTGGGGGATTAAATGAAAAGATTACATAACATCATGTACAACCAATATGCTGGAAGCTCTACCAGTATATGTCCGAAGCGGAGAATTTGATCCGACCAATTCTCAAACATGAAAGGCGGTGGGATACAGGCAGCTCCTACTGTATACAACGAAGGATGGAAGTAACCTCAACTAGAACAAGATGACGGAATCAACAGATAAACAGAGGGATGATGCGGGTCCGGCCCAAATGCGACAATCCAAGGAAGCAGTACCAACACTACCCTGAGGGTAGAATGAAAAGATTACTAATTTTTATTGCCAATAAAGAAAAGCACGAAATTGCCTTCAAATCAGAAAGGGATAGTTAGACAGCTCCAGCTAACATCCCAAAAGTCCAACCTAGTACGCACACAAACAGACCACACTTCAAAAACAAATCAAGAGACTACGCAGAACTAACCACATCTCCACTGCTGTCTCAAAACCCCAATCCTGGTACGGACAAACAATTAGCGATGAACAGTCCGGGCCGCGCGGTCAACTGTTCAAAACGAAAAGCCTACAACCTATGTCTTCACTTTGGCTCTGAAGACCCACGGCCCAAACAAGATTCTTTGGCAAGGCGGTCAAAATTACACAACCAGCCAAACCAAAGCGTGATAAATTTATTAAATAGGCGGCAAACGCCTAAAGATTGGTAATTTTTGCGAACATTAAAGGTACGCCAAGTACGCAAAATTCCAATTTCAATCATTTATTCCAAATCCACAACTCAGGATCATTAGGCCAATTACACAGGTGGCTCACACAACATTGATATAGGGATACCACTAGGAAAAACTGGTTACATTTGACAAATAACCCCACTAACTGAAATAAAGTAAGGAGGGGTAAAACTTCTTGGGGGGCCTTGGTGTGGGGAGTCGCGGCCGGAGTAGGGGGATAGTTTGCGGTTTCTGCCGTTATGTAGTGATGAGTCAACTTCACAATAAAAATAAAAGGTCCTTTTAGGGGTCAATAAAGGGGCCAAGCACTGAAGCATTGCGTCCTTCCGAGGGGAACGCAGACCAAGCCCGGGACTGCAAGCTCCATCCCCCCCGGAAGAAACGCAGCCCAGCCTGGGGCATACGAAAAGTGTCAGCACTAGACACTGGTGAGCCCGGCCCCGGAAGGGGGGGAGGCCACTAGCCCTTTTCAGGGCTTAAAGTCATAAAACACGAAAGTGTATACATGACTATAATACATATGAAAGAAAGGACCATATGCATGTCATTTCTTAGACTATATACGTGGCAATAGGATGAAACTAAAGATAATTAGATCCTGGGTATATTGAAACTTTAAAAGCAAATAGCAGAAATTATGTATACTATATTCGTACTTTAAAGAAGTCACCACGAAAGAAAGTGTAAGAAAGCATATATTAAAACATTGTGACACAGTAATCAATGTCATTAGTGGGTGTTGTATTCTTGCTGCTGTTTATAAAAAAATATAATGAAACGCTAGTCATAAAATGTAGAATGGAAATGGTGATGTGTGATGAAACTGATGGAAGAGGTATTAATACAACTTCATCCCAAATTAGAACCCTAAATATCCAACAGCCTCAAACATGCGATCATTTTCCCACATTTTCCGGTTTCGAAACAAGTATGCATGGAGAACTTCAATCATTTTTACTGGGCTCTATGAAATCGTTCTCCAGCAAATAGTGAATTTCCTTTTTCAAGAATTATTGTTTGAGAGGGTTCATCCTCTATGGGTGTTGTTTTACAGGTTTTGAACCAACAATGTCAACGTCATAAAAAGTTTGTTTTCCGTGAAAAAACATCCGGAAACAAGTGTTCATATTTGAATAATAACTGTTTAAGTTCATTTCTTTCTTCTTTAAGCACATGTAAAAGTTTCTGGTCTAGATCTTTCATAATTTCCGAATTTTGAAGACTTGTTGTTCCCAAGTTCAACAGTGTCCAACTGAATTTCCTAGCACAAGTCCTCAGTTTGTGGGACAGGTACCACTAAATAAATTTTAATAATTGACTTGGCTATCTCAGCTCTTTCAATATATAAGGAATCCATTAAATTTGTTAGACCTGAGTACTATAATAATAATTTAACTCATTCATTTTCTTCTTTACTTTGTACGGACTGTAAAATCTAAATTAAAGAAAATTTTGAAGAATGAGCAAGAGAGATTGAAATTTATTACAGAACTCAATTGTTTTCTCTAGTAAAGTTTTGTGAAATCATAGTTTCTCTTTTGGCTTGAATTGCAGAGTGCCCCATTCAAGCATAACATACTGGAAAAGTCCAGGTATGAAATTGGACATTTGACCTGATTGGACAGATATATTAAGGCCGAATTGAGTAAAAAAAAAAAAAAAAAAAAAAAAACCCACATTATTAAAGCTTTTAAAATAGTTTTGTTTCTAATATTCCTCAAAGAACTTGCCTCTGGGAATCTTGCTGACGCACACATAATGGTCAACAAATATTGATTGCTTGACTTGGTCATAGGTAAGGGACCAACAAAGTCTACCATAATTCTGCTAAATGATTCGTCAAATGCAGTAATTGGTTGTAGAAAAGCCTTAGGTATCTTCTGATTGGGTTTTCCTACCATTTGAAAAGTATGACAAGATCAACAAAATTTGCAAACATCACTTTTGATTTTTGGCCAATAGAAGTGAGTTACGATCTTGTTATAAGTTTTATTTATCCCTAAATGACCATCCAGAGGAGTTTCATGGTGGACGAAACTAAGTATTTCCTGTCTGTAAGATTTTGAAACTAAAATCTAATAGTTCACTGACCACTGGTCATTAACAGGTACCTCGTGAGGTCTCCATATTTTCATAAAAATTCAATTTTTAATGAAGTAACAGACAGGTACTTCAGCTGCTTCAGTTTCACTAACGGCCCTCTTAATCAAACAGGATATTTCAGGATCTTTTTGTTCGACAAGTGATTGTGGTTTATCACCCTGATTAGATAAAAGAGAATGGGTATTTAAAAGAGGATCACTGTGATCAATACCACCCGATTAATCCAAATTATAAGTGAAATGACCACATCAAAAGCCTCACTAATACACGTGTAAGGTAAAGAAATGTCTTCTTTATGAAAAATCATTCGCAAGAGCTTTTTGTGACATATCTCTGGTAAATGGACAAGCTGGATAAAGCACAAGGTATTCTTTTTCAATCGGATCATGTTTCTGTTTCAAATAAGGCTTGTTAGTTACAAGTGGAATAACTACAACATTGTCTTCAGCTATGTCGTTGCCTAGCAACAAATGAATGACCTCAACGGGTGCCGACTGTCACAGGTCCTGAAACTTAGTCTGATAACAAATTTACAGAATAGAGAAGAACATTAACAAAGACGCACTCAACTCACTGAATGAGAACATTCTCATTAGATCAGGACTTCTCAGAATAAGCCAAACACCTGACACTAAAAAAAACCCGAGAAGCTTCTGTATACCTTAAAATTTGCATAGGGATAGGATTGGCCGAATCATCAAAGAGTGATATAAAACCCTTTTACATGAATGGTTAATTTTTCTCCATAATATAATTTGATTGGGGTTTATTAGACCCAACAAATGTATTGCTTTCAATACATGACCGTGACCTTGACCTCTTAGAAATACGAATATTTGGGATACGTCTATCCCGATTCTGATGCCGATATTTCAATTTGAATCAATCAGAAATGACGTGTCCTTTTTCATTGCAATAGGTACACGTAGGCAGAGACAAGGATTTTGAATCTTATCTCTCAGAAGCTTGATTTTTAGAATTTGTGCCAGATTGATTTGATTCATATTAGGCTGAAATACCTTCCTAACAGTAGACTGCTGAGTGAATGTTTTGTATACAACATGAACTTTATGAGTTAAGAAGCAAACATCGGCAGCAAGAGCAGCATTTTCCAATGTTTCGATCGTATGCTCTTCAAGATGAACATCATTTGGAACAGCTTTTTTAATTATTTAAGCAACTCAAGAAATTCAAGACTTTCATAATCTTGTTCAAAAATTTTGGCTAAGCAACATCTCTTAAATAACTGTTCTTTTTCTCTAGCAAATTCGACATAAGTCTGCCCAGCTTCTTTTTCAAAGTTTCTGAATTTTTGCCAATAAGCCTCAGGGACTAACGCGTAACCCCTTAATACGCACTTCTTAACCAAATCATAAGCCGAACTCTGTTGTACTTACAAGGAATGGTAAATATCACTAGCTTTAGCAACTAGTAAACACTGTAGTAACTGAGTCCGATACTCCCTTGGTCATTTAAAACTTTCTGCAGCTTTTTCAAACGAGGAAAATATTTGACTACTTCTTTTTCTCTTAAAGGGGGAACTACCCTAATATTGTTTGAAATATCAAAACTTGAATCTGTATCTGAAATGGAATCGTGCTTACCACCTGCCAGCTCAATTTCTTTAATTTTAAGTTTAAATTCCCTTTCATCCTTCTCTTTTTGCATCTGTCTCTCTCTTTTTCAAGTTGTAATTCAATATCTCTCTCTCTCTCTCTCTCTCTCTCTCTCTCTCTCTCTCTCTCTCTCTCTCTCTCTCTCTCTCTCTCCCTCTCTTTCTCCCTCTCCTCTCTTTTAAATTAGAACTTTAATTGCTTCTCCTGCAGCTGAATTTGTTTCTCTTTTTCCTTAAGTTCAAGCCTCTTTAACTCTACTTCCATTTTTATTTTCATTTCCCATACTTTAATATCAGTGTCTGTCAGGAACTTACTGACCGATGCCAAAACATTTGTATGAAAAACACTTTACTCAACCAAATATTGGATCAAAATATTTTTAATGTCTACTTCCGTTAAGAAAGATTTTGCTTCAGAAAGATCGTACTTTCTGGCAAGTTCAAGGAACTCGAATTTCTTAAGACTATCCAACTGGTGTTCAGTTGGATTAGAAAGAAAAGTTTTAACTTTTTATGACATTGCAAATGAAAGCATGTTGTTTTCACTTAAGATTTCAAATAAAAATGTAAAATAGTTTTTGGGATTTAGAAACATGGGGAATTTAAATTTAAAAAAGAAATTTCTGAAATATTTAACCAAAATTGATATATCTTAGGACGAGCTTCCAATTTCTTTGTTACGTGACAAGGGCTCGTACTCAGTTACAAAGAAAAGTGTGAAAACCAACAAGCTTTGTATATTTCAATAAAACAATTCATTTCCTTAGACAAAAATGTAAAAATTTACTATGACCAAACCAATATTAAGTAAGTGTATTCACACTCAAAAACATCACTTCAAATCTCGCGAGATTGGTCATGTGGTCTCTTATTACGCTATTTATGTCACGTCCGCACATGTGGTCTCTTATTACGCTATTTATGTCACGTCCGCAGTACAGACCGACTTAAAAACCAATCATAAAAATAGATTGTTTACAAATATTGATCATGGAGAGAAATTATGTCCGTGATGCTGACTAATCATTTTAACTTTCTGTTGATTTGTTTTCAATGTAAGGCGAACTAAATGCCAACCTTCACGTATTACTATTTCGTCTTAAATAAACAAAATTTGTGCTAAAGTTATATCTCACTACTAAAAATAGAAACCCAAATCAGAGAAAAAATTTAATTGCAATTATAAAAAATGAAACAAAAATGAAATAAAAAGAAATTTAAATCCTTCAAAAAAGCAGTTTAATCACAGTTTTAAGTTGTGGAAATATGTTGTTCAAATTTATCACAGGCTGGGTTAAGTACTGAAAGGACGGGGATGCTTGGAATGGATGTTGGAATATGCAGTGCAAAATGAGGCATTTGTGAAATTGCACGTGTTCTAGGTTTATTTATTAGGATCACTGCGTTGTCTCATCACCTTTTGAGCCAGTGCGGCTGCCTCTTCTTACTATCATATAGTAATAACCTTTTGTGTCTCTTTGCATATTCAACCTTCTAGTCACGACCATAGCTCTGTAAATAATATATATATATATATATATATATATATATATATATATATATATATATATACATATACATATATATATATATATATATATATATATATATATATATATATATATATATATATATATATATATATATATAATGCATTTAGTAGGCGATTTGCATATTAGATGTGACTTTTGTACGATTCATCTTCTATGGTCCAGTTTTGACAGAATTTGTCATCATTTCAATTTTACATCAGTACAACAACATATGAGTCGGCTCGACATAGTTCAGGAACAATTAACATATTCAGATGCAATATAACATGCACATTGTCTCGTGTAAAGGTATAAAATGATGATAAAAAATAATAAATAGTTAGGTAAATGACACCGAAGCAGACATATATATATATATATATATATATATATATATATATATATATATATATATATATATATGTATACATATTTTCGAAAGTCTAAAACCATCATTTCAGAGTATTATAAAAGAACAACAGAGAATAAGGCTTGTAGATGGATTTATCTTAAAATTAAATTTAAAGAGACGCATAATGACCTAGCGCCTACGTACTAATTCCATCATTAGAGTAACGGTTATCGTCGAAATTTGTTAGCGCGTTTTATTAATTTATTTGTTTTAAGTTGATGTTTATAAGATCGTACATTGTGTACAGTTGCAAAATGTTGCGAAGAATTTCTAAGTACGTCTACATAATTACTATGTTTAATCGTATTTTAACAACATATCTTTTACTCCTTTTAACTTTTTAGTTTCCTTAGAGTCGGTGGTTTTCACGGGCTACATTTTACTGCGGAACGCAACGAACTCTAGGACAGGTCCAAAGCAAAACTCATCTTTCATTTATTGACCGGGTCGTGAAACTGATATTCTCTAGAAACATCTGATAAATCAAACTCGTCTTTATATTCATAGATATCTTTGTACGCGTCCTCAGTACATATCTGATAAACGAGCGAATCTGTATCAATCAAAAAGCAACTTTGATTGTGGACAGACCTTTTTGACGATACCAGGATGAAACTCATACATTAGTCATTTACAAGTTTCTAGCACTGTAGCACCGACATATATTGGTTTATTCAACTTTAGATTTGTCTTGCTGTTCTTAATTATCTCCAGATTTTCACTTATAGGAGCTGATCCAGCAAAGGTATATGATGCGATTAATTTACTTAATCGTTTTTGTGAGTTAACAATTTCAATGTCGGTACTAAGTCAACCTTAATAAGAGTTCATACCGATTACATCATTGGCCATTTGCCAAGAGGTAAAATATTAGACACAAATTACAATATGCTGCGATTACAAACCATTATATACAAATCAGAGTCATCTTATTTTCAATAATGGCTGTGAAGACAAATCCATATGAAGTTAATCGATTCTACTGGCAACGCAATTCTGCAGAAAACTACCCAACCAGAACACATTTCAATTAATGCAATTGCTCCCTTCACATAACAACCTATATAAAGATTGGTTTTTGCGTTCTTGGATCAAATACTTAAAATGTTTGAAGACTTAAGTTAATTTTTCCCAGCCAAATTCCTAATTACTATATTTTCCGAAGGTTTTGTTTGTAACGTTCCCTTCTTACACTATGTAAAAGTCACATAGGTCTAATATGCGCTAAACAAGGTCATTTCAGTAATAAATTTTATTTTAGAATTTGATTTTATATCTCATTACATCTTTAAATGTTAAATATTCACTTTATTGGATCCTCTTACATCTACATTCCTTTAGAAGGTAAGTTATTTACACGCACCGAGAAGTACAATCGGCAAAATCAATCTTAAAGTACCTGGACTATTTTGGATGAGATCAACATACAGGTGTGATCCAGTCCAATCAGGACTGGTTGTCTCGAGATGTGATTTCACAATCTTGGCATGCTGTTAAACAATTAGACTCGACGTGCTGCTTTCTTGACCCGGTTTTGTAAATAAAAATTCCATAGCAATCGATAATTTTCGCCTGGAGGTTTCTTGATGACACTTAAGTGCTGAACATTTCAATAGTTAGGATTGAATAGACTTTGGATAACAAAATCATTATTAAATTTTAAAACAACAATGTATATTTAAGAGGAATTGTGCATAAAAGAACTGATGATGCTTACTACAACTGTTTATGGCATTCTATTTGTGAACAAAACTGCGTTAAAGGCAAGATGTAACAACATCTTGATAATCACACCACAAGGATGACACGTTATCTCTTGAATTGTAATGATTCTTGATAGGGACACTGTCACATCTATGAGCCCAATAACTGAATATGTTTATAAATTAGTGATCGCCGGGACACTTATGATTTATTTCCGGTAATGGAATTCATGTGGTAGCGATAACGTAGTACCAGCCATCTACCCAGAGCCGATGTAATGGATTAAGTTGACCCCCATAGAATAGTGACCCCACGGTCGAAATTTTAAATACGAAAATAAACCCCCGGTCATATACAGAATAAATATTAACCTCTTACAATGACTCTACCAATTCATCATATTATTAAACGCTTTAAAATATATTGCAGATGAAAGACCCTTTATCACAATGTTGTGTGGACAAATAACATTATTTTTGTCTGCATATGGCCAGTAATAAGTATTCATCTTACTAGTTTGTTCAGAAGAAATTTTCGATTCCTCGATGTAGCCTTCTGATACTTACCAATTAATCCAAGCCAGACTACATACTCTACAAAGACATTATCAACAGAACTTCAGTGTTTTAATGAAACTTCAAGTGCTTTATTTTAAAGTTGATGCTGACCTGACTTTGACGGCTAAATCAAAACATAAATTATATATCCATTTGTTACCTTAATCATGTATCATAGTGGATATTATCACGTATATGCCTTCTTTGAGAATGGAAAATATATCACGATTTCAAAAGATAAAGATAGAAACGGAACTTCAAAAAGAAATATATATGCATGACAAGTAACTACATGGCTAAACAAGAGTCGCCAAAAAGGACTGATGCTCTATCCAAAATGAATTTCTAGGAATTCAAGATAGTACTACTTTTAAGTAAAAAGTGCTGAATGAAACTCTGATATTCTTAAACAATAAAAAAAATTTATATTGGCCATGGCAGCAGTAATTTTAATGGATATAAGACTTTTATTAGGTCAAACCAGATATTGCTTGGGTGATACTCTATATCAGTATGACCATCTTTACAGAAGGAACATTGGTAACAAAATTTTCAAGCTAACCATCATGGCAGGCATATTGGATGTGAGACTGTCATCATTTTCATTTAGAACCAACTAGATAAAGTAAAATGTCTTTTATAAAACCGCTATATCAATATGACCATACTGGATATCCCTACATCAATATGACCATACTGGATGTCCCTACATCAATATGACCATACTGGATGTCCCTACATCAATATGACCATATTGGATGTCCTACATCAATATGACCATACTGGATGTCCCTACATCAATATGATCATACTAGATGTCCCTACATCAATATGACCATACTGGATGTCCCTACATCAATATGACCATACTGGATGTCCCTACATCAATATGATCATACTAGATGTCCCTACATCAATATGATCATACTGGATGTCCCTACATCAATATGACCATACTAGATGTCCCTACATCAATATGACCATACTGGATGTCCCTACATCAATATGACCATACTAGATGTCCCTACATCAATATGATCATACTAGATGTCCCTACATCAATATGACCATACTGGATGTCCCTACATCAATATGATCATACTAGATGTCCCTACATCAATATGATCATACTGGATGTCCCTACATCAATATGATCATACTAGATGTCCCTACATCAATATGACCATACTGGATGTCCCTACATCAATATGACCATACTAGATGTCCCTACATCAATATGACCATACTGGATGTCCCTACATCAATATGATCATACTAGATGTCCCTACATCAATATGATCATACTGGATGTCCCTACATCAATATGACCATACTAGATGTCCCTACATCAATATGACCATACTGGATGTCCCTACATCAATATGACCATACTGGATGTCCTACATCAATATGACCATACTGGATGTCCCTACATCAATATGATCATACTAGATGTCCCTACATCAATATGATCATACTGGATATCCCTACATCAATATGACCATACTGGATGTCCCTACATCAATATGACCATACTGGATATCCCTACATCAATATGACCATACTGGATGTCCCTACATCAATATGATCATACTAGATGTCCCTACATCAATATGACCATACTGGATGTCCCTACATCAATATGATCATACTAGATGTCCCTATATCAATATGATCATACTGGATGTCCCTACATCAATATGACCATACTGGATGTTTTATATCAATATGATCATACTAGATGTCCCTATATCAATATGACCATACTGGATGTCCCTACATCAATATGATCATACTAGATGTCCCTATATCAATATGACCATACTGATATAGTAACATCCAGTATGGTCATGTTGATATAGGGACATCCTCTGTTCTTGCTCCGACCCTGTTCAGCATGATGTTCATAGCGATGCTAAACGACACTTTCCGTGAGAGTGACATTGGCATCAATATCCGGTTTAGGACAGATGGGAACATCTTCAACCTGAAAAGACTGCAGACTAAAACCAAAGTCCAGGAAGACACCATCCACGACCTCCTCTTTTCTGACGACTGTGCTTTAAATGCTTGTACTCAATCTGACATGCAAGAAAGTATGGATCGCTTCTCCAAAGCCTGCACAGACTTCGGACTCACAATAAGTACGACGAAGACGGAAATCAAGTACCAGCTTGCACCCTCATTCCCCTACACTGATCCAAACATTACTGTCAATGGGCAAAAGCTCGCGTTGCTGACAAGTTCATCTACCTTGGCAGCACCTTGTCACGCACAGTCTCCATCGATGAAGAGGTCATCCTCAGTATTGCTTGTGCAAGTGCAGCCTTCGGCAGACTCCACAACTCTGTGTGGAATAGAAGAGGAATCAGCCAGAAAATCAAGATCAAGGTGTACCGCGCAGTAGTACTGCCCCACCTTCTTGTATGCCTATGAGACATGGACGGTGTACAGTCATCATGAAAGACAACTAAACTCCTTCCACATGTTCTGCCTCAGAAAACTGCTCCACATCAAATGGCATAACAAGATTCCTGACACAGAAATCCTCCAGAGAGCTGAGATGACAAGCATCCACGCCATGCTCAGAAGATCACAGCTCTGCTGGGCTGGCCATGTCTGCCATATGCCTGATGAACGCATCCCAAAGAGACTGTTTTATGGGGAACTAACTGAAGGCAAGCGTTCCAGAGGAGGCCAAAAGAAGCAGTACAAGGACATGCTTAAATCCTCAATGAAGTCCTGTGACATGATCCAGACAGCTGGAAGAAACTTGCCGAAGACCACAATACCTGACGCAAACAGATGAATTCAGGCACTGCTGCTTTTGAAGAGCAACGGATCATCAAGGCCAAACATAAATGCCGGCATAGGAAGAGCAGAGACAGCTACAACCCTCAATCGATCCAGGCCCTGGCAATTCCCTGCCTTCATAACAAACCCATTTTGATAAGACCATCCAATTATGAAGAGTTGCAATAACAATATTTTCAAAATGGCCACCACTGCAGCCATCCTGGAGGTCAGATCAACGTTAGTTTCAAATGGGACCAACTAGGTATCAAAAAAGGCTTCTGCTGAAAACTATATTTGATACAATTTTCCTTTTAGAAGACATAGCAATAACAAAATTCTCAAGATTACTGCAATTGTAGACACAATGAATGCCAGATCATCATTTTCACTTAAGAATAACTAGACATCATATGAAGTCTTCTGGTGAAAGTCTAATGGCAATATAACCATCTGTCAATGAAAAATAGCAATAATTAGTATCCTGTGCAGTAATTTATTCAATAAAGGTGTTGACACAATGCTATGCAATTTTACATGAATGCATGTATTGCCCATATTATTAAATAGTGTTAATTTCTCCCATTATATTGACACGCCGGCCTTTATACTTCTTAGAAATTTCTTCCTCCATCTGCAAATACACAGAAAAATATAACTAATACCATTAACAGTTAAACATTAACTAAAATAATTATTATAAAATATTAATAAATCAATAAAAGAACAAATTTATAAACTTATACTAATAAGAGAAAATGACCACAAGTTGAGTGCTAACAAGTATGACATTTTGATTTAATAAAACATGTTTACTATAGGATTATATGATCATGGTTTTGCATTTATTGACTTGTAAATTTTACCTATCACACACATTAATAAATAAAGTCCAAATGACTAATGTTAATTTTATGAGTGACTAAGTAACAATTTACACTTTGATAAAAATACGACTATGATCATAATCCTTATAAATCCAATTTTCCTCCATTCTGCCATCAAGTCAGTGATCTCATGTACTTTTTCACATTGTATATTTTGTGTTATACTACCGGCCTACTGCTTTTTATCAACAATAAATGGGCATCCAGTATCTGCATCTTTAAGCATTCATTGTTCTTGCCTTCTACTCATTCTGCTCTTTCAAAATTAAATTGTATTCATTTTTAGTGAGATCCCTTGCTCTCACCATGACCTTTAGCAACTGCTGCGAGACAAAGTGTTGACCCCCAAAATGCCATAGTTTATGAATATTGAGTAGCTTATAACACCTGTAATGTGCTTGTTTGGCTGAAGGGTTGAGTGTTAGATTGCAAGAAGGACTCTTTGATTACAATGCTGTGATTTCTAATTGTCAATGTTATCAGTAGCTTGCATATTTTGACCTGAAGTCACTGGGCATGGCTTTTTGTTATTATTATGATGCAAGGCATTATCATAAGCAAAGCTTTACCTAAAGTGTATTGGAAACTGACTGGGAATCAAAAGTAGTCCCCAAAATTGCTGATATCTAAAAATGCTGGATTAGTATCAAGTAACTGTAGATATTTAATCACATAGCAGAAAACTGTCAGTTCAGAACAATTCTAATCATTATCATATCATACTTTTTTAAAAAGTCCAGTTCATATTTGCAATACATAAGGGCCTTCTCCACATGTTTATCATAGCCATTTGTATATTTTCTATGAGATGAAAGTTTGTTTTTAGTACACCCCATTTGTGCCAGAAGCATATTTAATGATATAAATCCGGATTTTCCATGGTAACATAGCCATTTCATCTGGAGTTATAGTTTGGTCTTAAACATAGGTATCTGCCTTGTATTTGAGTTTTAACAACCATTCTATCTCTCACAAAGCAGGATGTAAACATTAGGATATATAATAAAAATACATTTTTTTAGACAACACATGATACTCAATGTGAAAAAGAAACAATTCTATTGAAACAAATTTAAACCTGTTTCTGCATTTCTTTAGTCTGTTGCCTGAGTACATCCAGTTTGGGGTGTAACTGGCCTTCTTCCTCGATTGCCTCTCTTGATTTCATTGTCATCTCCTTTTCATAAAGCACCATTTTGTCAGCATGCTTTAATGTCTGTTGAAGACTCTCTTTCAAACGATCTACATATCTGCCAGTAGTAGACGTTAAAGACAATGAGAAATATATTAAAATACACTGTTTTATGATCATTCCCACTGCACATATCTCATGATATCTGGAGTTGCAAAAAAGCCCATCCATTTTATGCTGTGGAGAGAGTCCTATAGTATGGTGGATCAAGTCTAGTAAAAAAATCTTTGGGAACCAGTGGAAACTTGTGTTTGTAAGAAATCTGTTGTTCTAGTAAGACAATAAAATAACACCCCTTCCAAAACAATATCAAACAAGAAAAACAAAATTTAAAAAATAAAGAAATGAAAACAGTCTGGTTCTTGAAATTGTGGCTGCAACAGAAAAATGTACAATATTGGAAAACAAATCCCATTTTATCACAGGAATAAATTTGATCTTTGCACTCAAACACTCTGATCAAGTGTCTCTCCCAATTTGTTTAACAAAATAATATATTTTCTTAGTTATTTATTCTCTATTAACTAGATGTTTGCAGTATAACATTATCCCCATTCTTTTTTTAGTCATCAATTTTGGTGACAGTGACCTGAATTTTATGTATGTGCATACCTATGTGTTATCCCAGAAATGCACACACAGCTCTAGCCCCATCTACACTTATATGTAAAAGTTTCAAGTATCTGTCTTAATTGGTGTAAGAGTTCTCCTTAAACTCCTTAAATCTACAAAAAACTGAGAAGTAATTCAGTTACAAAAAATTGCCTAATCTCTATAGCTTCTTCTACAATAGGCAGATCGATTTTTTGAATCATGGTGCACACCTAAAGACCATAAATGGGTTTTCCTCAGTGAGTTTTAAGTTGTACATGCAACAGAAATTCATGTTTTTCAATATGTGACAGTTGTTTCAGCTGTAACCTTATAATCAACTCTCATGAGATTTGCTTCTTTTTACAATAGATTATTAGGGTATAATCTGCAATTTCAATAATGCATGTTAAAAGGGATTGCTGAATGACAGCGAAGAGAGCATTTACTCAAGTTCAGACCTGTTTAAGATAAATGAGTAAATCTTGCCATTAAAAATTGTCACAAGAAGGTATGTTGCATTGCATGTTTAGGTTTTTATCTTCAAGATAAATGTCAAAGCTCAATATTTTGAAATTTATTTAGTTTTAACTTTATATCATAAAAGCAGTACAGGGTACATGGATGAACCATCTAACACTTATGTTTATTTGTTTAATGGTATCTCATGTATTAATCAAGGTTCTATCTTGTAGGTCAAGGTCACTGATCAGTTTTTTAAATGTTTTATGTAGTTTTCCTGTAATGGTGGCGCTCTCGAGTTTCATATTTTGCTTAGGGTTAGAATTCCCAGGTTTCCTCACTGGTTATAATGGCTATTTAAATAAGACCTTGTATATATTAAGTACAGTTTAAGGAACCTTTAATTCCCTTTAGTTTGGTGTATGATTGATGGGTGTACAGCTTGGCCTTACTCCAGATGTGCACCTTTCAAAAAAGTGCTAGCTCCACTTGGTCATTTTCACTTCCTGAACTTCAGAGGTAATTGTAAAAAACAGAGATGACAACATTGTTTACAATTTATGTATTTGCTAATTCATTCATTACACTTTGAGAAACTGGTAATGTCTAGTCTGGCAAGATTAATTTTCCCTATTTAATAGCTAATAAGGATTGTGTACTTTAAACAAATTCAGACTGATTTTTGGAAGCACAAGGAAGTAGTCAATATAGTTAGCAGTTTGCTAAGATCATTTACAATTCCAAGAGTACAATATCCAAAGGAGTGTCAGCCACATTACATCAAAGTAGCATAGAGGTATGCCAAAATTCTCTCCAATGTGCACATTTTAAATGCAAACTACTTCTCCTTACATATATCATTCTCTCAAAAGTACATAAGAACTGCCTTTGAAATGGGCAATGAAATTCAGTTTCCTCAGTACCTTTAGAGCTGTGTCTAAAGGGTCATAGTCAGAATTCATTATTGTGAACTTTTCTGATCTCACCATTATGTGTGTTGATGGTGGGGTGACTCCTGAACTTGCTATTGATGTTTGTTGCTTATGTATTCTTGTGGAAGGTTTAAGATCTTGTCCCCCTAATATATTCATAAATTAGCCTTAACATAGTCAAGTTAACTTGACTATGTGGTGGCCAAGACTGTATGCATCTGATGTGCCATACATACATACATACATACATACATACATACATACATACATACATACATACATACATACATACATACATACATACATACATACATACATACATACATACATACATACATACATACACACACACACACACACACACACACACACACACACATACATACATACATACATACATACATACATACATACATACATACATACATACATACACACACACATACACATATGTATATACTCAAAACTTTTGTACATAATCTGAAATCACTTTTTGTAGCACAGAAAAGCAAGCCCATTACTGTCTACATCGTTTCTAATAAGTATACTACTTGTAATAAAATACCTGTATTACGAGTTCAAAATAGAGTTTTTCGAGAATAATAGAAAGCAAAATAAAAAGCCAGCTTGTATACAGGAAAAAATTAAAGTCTGTTAATTTTATTTAATTCCATATTTCAATATCTGATTCAGTCATAGTTATTTATCTTCTAACTTTTCAATTCTAATGCATTTGTATCAAACTAAAACATATATTGCAAACAATGTATATTATTAATGATTGCTACTTTACCATGTTATATAAGTTAATTTTAATTCTGACCATCATGTAATTGTCGAGTCATCTTTTTTTTTTATAAATAAAATGTTTTAACACATTTTTGTGTACCTTTAAAGAAATTTTTCAAAACGAAAAATTATGTGACACACGATAACATGATCTGGATGAAAAATTCCATATACAAGTTGGTTTAGAGTATTAGATTTTCTAGTCAAAAAGTATCATCTTATACGCCTGGAAATACAGTATATCAATCAGAAAAAGTAAACTGCTGGCTGTACATCAACTTAATTGCAATGTAAATGATACTTATATGTAAAACAAAATGATGATGCTTTAGATACATCAGTGGCAGATGCAAGATGATAGCATGACCAAACAAGATGACAACTCCAACAATGACAGCCAATTCAAGCAGAAGAATCAATACATCTGGAAAACTCTTTATTTGCTAAAGGAATCAAGGTATGTAGTATCTTAAATATTATGCCACTATAGAATTTATAAATGCCATGTATTTTGAGGAATGTCTTTAATACATTTAATTGTAATACTTACCCTACTTAATTTCAGCTGTAGCAATTTCATTATTTTGCATGACTCTTCAGTATCCTACATCTGATTCAAATTTGTTATCATTTTCTATTTGACCAGGGTGATGAAGGCAAAGACACAGGCCTTGTGGAATGGTGACTTTTATATAATTTATAAGATTCTTTTTGTGCCATCATTTTGTTCACTGTACTGGCATATTCTCATCAAAGTAATGCAGAAATATTTATCGGTTCATGTAATTGGCAGTTAAAACATGCATTTCAAGCCTCAAAACTGGGAACTATATGCGCAAACCGGCTCTCTTCATCATCATATAAAAGTTCACTATGTCAGATATTTATGATATTGTAACAGTTCAGTAATTTATTCATGTAATTCTGGCAATATAGCCATCATTAAAAGGCATAGACAATTTAAAATGCTAGAAGAAAGTGTAATAATAACAACAACAACAACAACAATAATAATAATAATAATAATAATAATAATAATAATAATAATAATAATAATAATAATAATAATGTGGACTTAGTAAAACTCCTAATCTATAGAAGCTCTAAATGCTTTATAATATTAGATAACACATAAAAACAAACACAATGACAAGATTATCAATATAAACATCAAGAAATTAGAAAACAAAAACATGCTAACAATAATTAAGGAAGAAATTATTTTTAAATATTAAATTCTGTTCTTGAGGTCAAAATAGGTGAGTTTTACGAGCATTCTTAAATGATATCATAAGATCACAGTGTCCTTGTGTCTAAAATTTATGGGCAATATTTTGTACATGGCTTGACCCTGGTATGCAAAAGAACTTTCTATGACTTTGGTTTAACAGTGGGAACAATGAGAATATGAATATTGAAAGATTTGTGTAAGTTTCTTGAAGGGGTGTACACATGGGTATGGTCAGATATGTATACTGGTCTAGAGCCAGGCAAGGAAATGTAGCATACTGAACAGATTTTGTTTGATTTTGGACTGAATGGATAACCAATGAAGGTTACAGATTCAGGGGAAGGTGTGCTCAGTTCTTCTTACCTTCAGGATGTCACCTAAGCAGTCATGCTTTGAACTTTTTGAAGCCCATGTAGTAGACACTGAGACAAACCAAGTACAAGTGAATTACAGTGACAGATCAATGCCACATGGATCACAGCAATTTGTAAATTGCAGAATAAATATCAATAAAGTCACCAGGAAAATAAAAATATTGTATACACCAGGTATACCAAACTTCAGACTCACTACACCACTGAAAATAAATGCTGGATGGCTAAAGCAGATTATAAATTACAAGAAGTAATGCTTACAGTTGCAAGCATGATTAAACTCGTAATATCAGGGATACTGGTGATCATCTAGATCATCTAAGAACTACAATGGGAGTTACTTTCATTCATCTACATGACATAGATGGAAAGACATTTTCATCTTTCAGTGAGGGTGGGATTTTGGTGAAGTAAAATTTCCTATAATCAGTATGTAGCTTTAATAAATGATTATTTTGCCATTAAAATACAGCCAGATCATCCTATTCATGGGAATGTATGTGTGTGTGTGAATAGATTTTAATGTAGCTTTAACAAGTTTAGTCATAGTCCTATGATCTCTGCAATATGGCAGTTTATTGTGATGTCTAGCTCAGGGGAACCATGTCAGTTTATTGTGATGTCTAGCTCAGGGGAACCATGTCATAGACATGTAGCATCATGTCATATCATGTCACAGTACCCGTAGACATGTAGCATCATGTCCCATTGAATCACAGTACCATGAAACCTTGCTGACCAATCCTTCCACTAACCTCTTAATGCTGACAGCCAAGCAAAGCAGGTGATATTATCATTTTTACATGTCTCTGGCAATACTTGGTCCACAGTACAAACCTGCCACCTTCCATTTTTGTGGTAGATGCATGGACTGCTTAAGCCGCTGGGGTGGTCTATTCATGGGAGTAACTAAGCAATTTTCTAAAATACACACGATCATTGAGGTGGGAGTGTGGACATGAGACAAATGTTGGCACTGCAATCTATCTCTTAGAAATATAAAACATGATATTTTTACTCATCTATGTTGTGCATGTGTGTCTGTATTTATGCCTTACTTTGTCACTGATAGTTTTCCTGTTTCTTTAGAAGAAATCTTGGTGCTACAGACTAAAAGCAGTGTTAACTATACTCAGAGATATGTTAGTTTTCCATATGAGCTTAATATCAGGCTTAATTTGGGAATTGTAACAACTCATTGTATTCCTTTATTGCTCCTAATATACCGATAGGTAGAGGAGTCCCTTCATTTACCCACCCACCCCAAAACTTGTTCATATCTGGCGTGTATGTCTTTGCCAAAA
Organism: Potamilus streckersoni; assembly: GCA_016746295.1. Classification (NCBI taxonomy): domain Eukaryota; kingdom Metazoa; phylum Mollusca; class Bivalvia; order Unionida; family Unionidae; genus Potamilus; species Potamilus streckersoni. Next base: position 194,783 of record JAEAOA010002274.1, on the reverse strand, counting down.
AATTTTATTAGTTTTAATTAGCTACAGAATAATGTCAGTTTTCATTCATAATAACCATAACCTGTGAGGACATGCAAATGTGAAAAGGATAACTGCCATCAGCACACAGCTTCCCATGTAATTACTATACCTTGGTGAGTTTCTGATCAACATCAGGTGTTGAATTTTTACCGAGGTCAACTGCTCTATAATGTCCTTGACTAATGTCAGCATGACCTCTACACCTTCCCTGCTAAGTTGAAGGTCATTTGATGCTGTCTGGAATAAGCTGCTGGCAACCATATCATTCTCTCCTCTAAGTTCATTTACATGTTGCAAAAGGAATGATTCCAACTGAAGTGGTAACATAAATAAAATTCAGAATTTACTTAACATTTCTATTGTTTGGTGATGATATTTAAATGCACGAATGAAGAAAATGGAAAATTCTAAACAGTTTGAAAAATTATTAATAAAATATAGAATTCAAACTGTTCTTTTTTTAAGCCATTCTGTGATCAGTTAAACAGTCTTAAATGTGTTAATCTTGATATGATAATGGCCAAGTATTTCACCTTTTCTGCTAAAGATCACATTTATAATGTTCACCTGTGCAGAACAGAAAATTGAGTGCAATTATGACTTGCCCTTTCAATATGGTCTAAAAAAGATATAAACCTATTTTAGGTCTATTTACCCTCAGGTACTTATTATCACCTGGCAATAGTATACATCATTTTATCTTCCCTCTATCCTTCAACCTGTCTATATTTGTTTCATTACATTATCTTCTGATCTGTGCTTAAGGGTACAGAATAAACTATACAGACCATGATCTGCCATTGTATAATGTGCCAGCAGATTAGGGTATATGTTGTATGTTTAACTGTATGATAAATGAATACTCCTAGCAAACTTCATAGACCTGGATTTGCCAGCACACAATGTAGCAAAAGATCTGGGTATATGCTGTTGCAGTTGGACCCAAGATATAAAAGACTACGCTCATCCAAACCTCACCTAAAAAGCAATGGTATTAAAAACTAAATATCATCCAAACCTAACCTAAAAGTAATAGGATCAAGGACTACACTCATCCAAACCTCATCAAGAGCAATGAGATGCAAAGACTAATGTTATCCAAACCTCACCTAAAGCAATACTATAAAAGTCTAATATCATTCAAACCCCATCTATAGCAATAAGATCAAAGACTACACTCATCCAAACCCCATAACAATCAATGGGATCAAAGTCCAATATCATCAAAGAATACACTCATGGAAACCTCAACTAAAAGCAATGGAATTAAAAACTAATATCATCCAAACCTCAACTAAAAGCAATGGGATCAAAGACTATGGTCTACCATGTCCATTCTATTTAGAAAGTAGAGACCAAGATGTTGCAGAGTGTGGTGACAAGTAAGGGTCTATATTTACCAGAAATAGTGGACAGGTCTGTATCAGTGTTTTTGGTAATTATGAACCCTTACTTGTCACCATAATTTGTAACATTAACATCTTGGTCTATGCTGTTTAGTCTAATGAGGACTTTTATTAAACAGCATGGACATGGATCTTCCAGACTATTATTGTATTGCAGATCTTGTCTATGATGTGTAGTCTAATGAGGACTTTTATTATACAGCATGGACATGGATCATTCAGACTATTATTGTATTGCAGATCTTGGTCTACGATGTGTAGTCTAATAAGGACTTTTATTAAACAGCATGGACTTGTATTTTTTAGACTAGTACTGTATTGCAGATCTTGGTCTATGATATGTAGTCTAATGAGGACTTTTATTATACAGCATGGACTTGGATCTTTTAGACTATCATTGTATTGCAGATCTTGGTCTATGATGTGTAGTCTAATAAGGACTTGTATTAAACAGCATGGACATGGATCTTTCAAACTATTATTGTATTGCAGATCTTGGTCTATGCTGTGTAGTCTAATGAGGACTTTTATTAAACAGCATGGACAAGGATCTTTCAAACTATTATTGTACTGCAGATCTTGGTCTAATGAGGACTTTCATTAAACAGCATGGACATGGATCTTCCAGACTAGTATTGTATTGCAGATCTTGGTCTATGTTGTTTACAATGTACAATGCATTACATATAGATACACATGGTACTGAAGTCTATACAGTTTTTATTATGATCATGCCTGTCATGCAACAGTGAAAAGGGCTGAAATAATTTGCAATTGAATAAAATTCACACCTGAAAAATTTCACATAAAAAAAATTTAAATTAATGCTAATTTTAAACTTGTACTGGTTTGCAGATGCATACTGTTTAACACAATCAAAACTGGTCAACTACTATAATATAGAAGTGATTTCAAACTCAAACTGCAAACCACATAGACTCTAATCTATCATTGCATAATATAATGGCAGATTAGGGTCTATGTTGTTTGTTTTACTAATTACTCCTACCAATATTTCTAGATCTGGGTATCTACAGTTTGCAATTGGAATAAATTGTACCTCATAGCTATAGAATCATTCCACTACATTTTTGGTGGCAATAATATAATACATTTCACTACACTGAATGTAATATGTGTTTTGTATCAAAGTAACATCTGATGTTCAATCCAAATTTCCATCACAAACTATACAGGTCTGTCTGTATGTCTGTCTGTCTATCTATCTATCTATCATCCATAGTGATAGATAGATAGATAGATAGATAGATAGATAGAGAGATAGATAGATAGATAGATAGATAGATAGATAGATAGATAGATAGATAGACAGACAGACAGACAGACAGACAGACAGACAGACAGATAGATAGATAGATAGATAGATAGATAGATAGATAGATAGATAGATAGATAGATAGATAGATTCAAATTTTATGATTTTTTTTCTCATTATATAGCAGAAATGTTTGTTAAGTAAAGTGTAATAGAAGCAATATGCACAAAAAACACAAAATTGGGGGGGGGCAGACCTGGAAGAACTCATCCAATTTGACATATGAAAATGTCTTAGCCTAAAGACCTTGCATCTCTACATCATATCAAGCTCAATCTTTCCCTGGACTTTTGACTAAACACGTGTGTGTGTGTGTGTGTGTGTGTGTGTGTGTGTATATATATATATATATATATATATATATATATATATATATATATATATATATATATATATATAGTTATTTAATTAGATTGAATGTGGCAACTTTCATATCTGAAGAAACGTGATGAATGTTGTCTGTTTTCTAAGTTTTTATGGAAATGATTCTTGCACACTAGATTAAATGGAATTTGTTATTTCCTTACACCTGCACACAATTTTAAAACTGATATATCAAAGCATATAAGCTTGACACAAAAACTGTCAAGACAATGACTGGCATAGCAGGGTCAACATGGTAACTATTGGCATACATTATGATTCCCAAAATCTACAAATGGCACTTAAACAATATCAGTTATAAAGTCAATAATGTCACTGTCTTCATTGAACAATTTTGCGTTTTCATAAAAATCTTTAAATACTTTGCAGCATCACTGATTATTCACAGATGGTGCTACTAAATATAATTTATCCCACTTCAGCCATCTATTTATCAGATTAAGCAATAATTGAATTTTACTTGATCCAGATAGACCTATTGTTATCATTCTGATAGAGTTTAGTAATGCGGGGTGATGCTTGAGTGGCTCCTGTTTTTATGTCACCAAAAATTAAATTATATCCATATGATAAATTATATGAATCTATATTGTGTTTGATGCAGAGCAGCCACATCCACCACTAGAATAACAGCAATAACAAAAAATAAAAAATGCACACTGACAGGTAAGTGTGAAAAGTGTGGCACTAAAAATATAAATTTATTTCAAGTATAAAGATGGGGGTGATACTGCTGCTTTGTTGGGAAATATACCAGGATTACCATGGGCAAAATGTCCTGTGGAAAAAACATTTACTGGGTTATAATTATTGTAGGTCAGGAACTTGTTTAGATATTTATCTTGACAATCAAGATCAACCTCTGCCCTGTGAACATCCCGTAAATGGAATTGATAAAGAATGTTACATTTATGACATTGCTTATTGAGATAAAGATTTACAACATTGACATCTAGCCAATATCAAATTAATTCCTGCTTTAAAAAAAATGTAAAAAATAAATCACTTTGAGAAAATATAGCTGCTGTTCTAGCTGGAATGAAAGGTAAAATTATGTTAGGGACTGGGTAATTAATTATACAACTATTATAATGGAATCCATTTATTATTCTCAGAGAGGATATTGGAGAGACAGAGTAGCTATTAGTAAACTTGCTGAAGCAGCAGAAGTCTCACATGCTGTTGCTGCAACATAGTTAGCATGACAGGCAATATGGCAAATCTATCTACCACCACCTAAAAAAAAATTCAGTATGTAAATTTTCAGGTCAACACTCCCAATGAAGTTCATCCAGCAGATATTGTTTTTGCCACATTAAAAAAACATGGGTGGAAATCATGCACATACAAATAGGTGTTCACTGTTGTTGATGTTGCAAGTAGATATAAAGAAGCGGAACCACTGTCAACAATGACAGTAACTGAAGTTGCATCGGAGTTTGAATGAATTTATCAACATAGTGGTCTACGATGGCCATAGTTGCTACAAGTTGATCCTGCCAAAGAATTTCTTGGTGCATTATCATCATTGATGAAAAAGCATAATGTCACAATCAGATGAGGGCACACTGAAATTCATCATGATCAAGAAAAAGTTGAATGATTTAACGGAACACTTGCTGAGTGGTTATTTGGATATCAATATGCAAGCAAATATCCATTGACCTAAAGTCTGGGGAGATATTTCATGAATGGGATGCAAGGTTACCAAATGTGATAACTGCATTAAATAATGAAATTACTCATGTAACTTCTATGAAACCTTCTAAAGCAATCACAAAAAAGTATATACCAATACACCAATGTGAATCTTCCTCTCAACCAGTTTCAGGTAATATAACTGTAAGGTATTTATATGAACCTGGTGAACTTAAAGGGGGTAAAAAAAGAGCAACTGATCCTATCTGGAGTGTGACCACACATAACATTTCTAGGGTGGTTAGATCAATGGGTAGACATGTCATATACAGACTAGATTCAACTGCTCCTCAATGTGGATTTGTACAATACCACCATGTAGACTTTTGTAAACTAGAGCCTCATCATTGATTGCATTCGAGACATGTCAATGTGACATTATCACGTGTATGACCAAGATCACTATTAATAGCAGCCATTCTGAGCAGGTTTTTGTGGCACCACCTTCTGGGAAAATTCCCCATAAGATACTACATACATTGGTGTGAATGACCATTATGCCAGATCATGTGGTCACTGTTTATGTTCTGGTCAAAATCTGCTTTTTAAAGTAAGTAGGTTATAACTGTGTCCCTCCAAAATGGCAGTCACAGATTTCGTTCAGTACATGCTCAAATTTTCATGAATAGAATCACAACTATGAAAGCATAAATAACTTAGGTAAAGGTTTTGATACTGATGTAGAAAGTCATTAGTTTTTATAAACTATCAAATTCAGCTGACTTAGCGATGTAGATGCAGACAAAGAACTTGTTAATTTTGAGTATGAGAAATGGCAGCTATGGTTGGTCATGCAGCTTCACTGACTGGTGAATGAATTCTCTCAAGATTTTAATGTACATACAAAATTCTGTGAAAAATAATTATACAGCTATAACGACCATATTGTACTCTTAAATCTTTCCAAACATAATGTATGTGTACTAAAAACGTAAAATGATTAAAATTGCTGTTAAATGTAACATACACTTCACTGCTTAACAGGCCTATGTGTAGTGCACTACACTGGGTACCTTTGCTACATGCATATCGAAGGGCTAAAAAGCCATACACTCTATGAGGGAAAGGGTTAAGTCTGTCTACTGTGACTTTACACAACGATTATTTTGATGTTGTTATAGCATCATAATAACACATCAATATCAAAATCACAATACAGGCTCATATAGGCTCAAGTTTGTCATGTTTGTCACAAATAATCCAAGTGTCATCTGTCTGCACAATAAAGTTTACTAGAATATATAAATGATAGTTGACAATATTTTTACTTCATTCATCCCTCATTCACTGCTGATGTTGTTCATGAATCTGAATGTTGACCAAGTATTAGCTGCGCCATCATTGCAAAATTCTTTTATACCTTCACAGATATGATCGATTATATCGCTATTTACCGATTCCACAACAATTATAAAAACCTCAGTGTTAAAATAATCCTTTTATGTGGCCCATTGTCTCATGAATTAAAAAAAATATTTTATCTGATGACAGTCATTGATGTATTTGACATTTCGTTTTGCTTGATGTTTTCTAAGATCTCACATACAAATTTATATTCAGCAACTCAACCTATGGTCAAGCAAGTGGCCATTATGGTCAATAAGTCTGAAATTTATCCAAGAAACAATTGTGACAGCATAGATAAACAACAGTGATTGGTTCTGATAAAATCAAATAATCTGGAAAGACCTGACTTGTAAACGAATACAGAATGTATCCTTGTTCCGAAGTTCCACTACAATGACTCGATTTAGCAGTGTGAACTTGATAACTGCCATCCATGTCACATTCTAGATTGACTGCAATCGATGATATGATATTCACGATGTTCAGTGAAACATGACAGCCTTCATTGTATAGATTTTTATTGTATCAGAGGATATTTGATGGTGAGTTTATTTTTCTCCATGACTGAAGGATCACAGAAAATAAAAATGCAATGCTAAATTCAATTTTTTGGATGATATATATATACCCCCTCTAAATATTTTTATACTGAAACATGCAAACAATTTATCAATAACATGATTTTTAATAAATACAATTTCAGCAAATTTAGCATTTTCGTGTACCACATGTATGCATTATTAATGTATAGTCAGATATTACTTCGTTTAGAGCTGAACATGGCCAGCCTATACATGCCAGTGATCTCCTCGGCATGTTTGATAGTTATTTTGCAGTGTCCACGTCGATGACCTGGATGATACTATGTACACAATATTGTTAGCTCCTCCATGAGGAATCTTAATCAGATTGGTTTTTTGACTGATATTAGGAATTCCACTGGCAATATCGGTAATCCTCGTATTTATATTTTTGAGATTTATGTCAATGGATTGCGGACTTCCAAACAATTCATTATTGGTTCTGTTCACATTTCTGTAAAAATTTAGGAATAGTTCTACTTGGTTAGTAATATCAGTTTTTAGTGTGGTCATTTTATCATTGATGATACCTAACAAAGTTGTCACTGAAATTTCTTTTTATCATCAACATATTTCTTTGTTACAGCATCAAGATTATCCATCAGTTCTCCTATGTTGGTAATTTTAATATTATTTATGTTGAGAACACTGTGCATGATATCACCAAATGTTGACAACCTATCATTAATTAACACTGCAGTAATACTACTAGGAACAAGTTTACCTTCTCCATCATATACAGCAATAAGACCTTTTCATAATATTCAACTGCAAATAATAATGTAAAATAATGATTTGAGATATTACTCATCTTCCTTCACAGTTTTGAAAATTAATATAACAAATTAGTTTGGATCAACAGTGGTAAAATAGCATTTTAGTCAGATAATTCATCATTGATCTGCCTTGTTACTCACTTGAGTAAATCTTTGGATGGTGCTTGCTGAGGTTTGGTTTTAGCTGATCTACCATTATATTATTGAGATTATTTAATGTATATTCATGTACAACTTTATGAGGTGGTTTCGTTGATCATGATGATGCAGCTGAAAGTATTCCTAATGTTTCACAGTCACATTTTGGTGGATCCATTATTTTTTTTTGTGTTGGTAGCACTGAATACCAGATTGGAATATTTTGAAATCTGCCTAAATATTCATAAATTCTACATGTGGCACCAACCTGTACAAATCAAACTAAACAACTGCACATGGATCAAAGGCTTAAGCAACCCAGTGAGTGACGGGTCACGATGATGAATCAAAATTAGATTTGGATGTTTTGATAATTGATCATGCATAAAAACACCTCTAAAATTCTTTACACACAATCAAGCAGCAGCATCAAGTGAATCAAAATTTGATAATGGATACCATGTGTTATTATCGAGTCCCTGGAATTCTTAATCCCCAAATGTTGTTTGTTCGAGATTCTTGAAGTTTTAATCAGAGTCTGACTCGTAATTTTTTAAAGTCCTTTTCATGTTGCTTTCTTTAATGCCATTCCATCAGCTGTCTCAACTGCACCTAATGCAGCAGCTCTTGCAACAGCTGGAGCAGCTGTGACTATTTATGCTGGGATAGCTGTGAGAAGTGGAAATATTCCTCTGGTTTTAACCTTTGATAGCAATCATGGAAATATTTAATCATATTCCTTTATTGGCATTTTTAGCTTCATTAATTCTCTTAAACTGATGCTCAATGATAATTTATTTGCACCGCAAATTTGTTCTTGTTTTAATATTTTTGTTCCACATCGTGATGCTAATGGTGACTGTAAATTGCTTAATCTGACCCAGAGTCATACCGACACTGACATGATAATATGACATTTATTATATATTTCTGACTTCTAAATACTGATTTGAATCAGAGCTTGCATATTCTTTATGGGAGCATCAACAAAAAAATCTCATGCAACCAGCAACTCCTTTAATGAGCATTTTTTTTTATCTGATAATTTAATGGCAATTGCTCTGTACTCAGCAATAGCTCATTGCATCACACAAGCTAGAAAATGTAAGCCAATGATGGCTGTCTAAACAAATCCAAATACTCCAGAGAAAAAATAATAAATTGGATACAGCATTGTAAAATCTAGCTGTGATATTTGTAAACCAGTATCAATATTTTGATCACATTCCATAATGACATCAAACGATGATCACATATGCTATATAATTTGACTCCATATTTTAAAAAAATATCCTCAAATGATGTCCATTTATTCTCAATGAAACTTCTAAAAAACCAAGCAAGTCAAATATCATTGTGGAACGTGTTTGATCATTTGATCATACAACATTCTGAAGAGCAACGAATACATGTTGCAGTGCAAAAACAGTGTTGTGATGCTATTTGCTATGTAAATAAACTGTTAGCATCTGTGGTTGTTGTTAACCATGATAACGTTGACTTGCTGCCAATGTCCATGAAAGCGAGTAACCAATTTTCTACAGATATCTATGGTGTCATTACAGGCATCCACAATGAAAGTTTTGTAAGAATTACTTTACCAGCATCATCAGCTGGTTGCCATATTGCATCATTGTTGGATCCTTTGCACGAGTACAACTGTATGCTTGGCTCCAAAAATAAATTTTCTAACATGTTTGCAGATCTTAAAGACGTGTGATAGCAGAATTGCTCAAGAAAATCTTCCGTTTCCACCTTTCAACATTTCTCGATGGGACTTAATCTGAGGTACAAATCTACATCGACATTAATAATCATACTTTGCATGTCCGCATCGGCATTTCTAGCAAAGTTCCTTGGTCGTCCTATTTCATACTGGTTGTATTCAGGATGATCAGAAGTAAGCTTGGTAAACATCATTGATGGATTAACTGATCTTGAATAATCGCTGTATCTTGCAAGTACAAGAATCATCATGGCGACAGCAACATCTTTTTGAATCGATTCAATATTTCTTCAGGTGATCATGTATATGGCACCTTCAAACAAGGCCATAATACCATTGTTAGCAAAATCAACACTGACTTCATCATATTCAGTATTATTTTCCCTTACAATTTCACCTCCTACTACAACAAATGCTTCAGCAGGCAAGAAATATCTACTTGTATCATGAACTTGTAATTTGATTCGCCCACGCTGATTTGTTTGTCATGCATTGTAAGAATAATACTGAAAATCATGCACAGACACATCTTTGAGAAGTGGCTCATATATGCCAAATGTGGGGTTAGATATCTGTTTAAACATCGCTTATGCTATTGATCATCATCTAATACAAAGGCTCACTCTGCTCATTTTCGATTTGCAGCTATTATTTTACTTACACTTGCAGGCATAACCTCAGTGCTGGGTAATTTTATTGGCTGAGGTTTTCGTCTTAATAATTGTGATAATCTATCCTTGATTGCAGAGAATGCTTTATTAGTTAGGTCACCAACAGTAGTAACACCTTTTTCACAAAAATAACATCAATAGCTTTTGCGCCTTATTGCTTTGCAATCGGTATTACTTTTGGGGCTATCCTCGAAAATAAGCCCCTAACATACATCACAGAGTCAATTTCCATAAAATTTATTGTATACAGGTAATCTTGAATTTAGCAATTTATCTGTAACCCAATCACCAAATTTCAACATATTAATATTTTTAGATTTCACATATTTTTCTCCTTAATAAGATCCATAAGCAGCTATCTTTATTAATTGTTTTGGGTCTTTGATGGTTGCAATACCTTCAGGCATGAACTTATCTACTATTTTTACTTTCATTTTTGATGGTTCAGGTTGTGGTTGAATTTCAGGTAGTGGTTGAGGAAGTTGCATGGGTGGTGGTTGAGGGAAGGATGACCCAGCAATATCAGCATGCAATATTTCAAGAGCTTTTTGTGTTGTCTCAGTTGCTGAAAATTTTTTTTTTGTTGGTTCAGTAATTGGTTTAAATAACAGTTTGGCAAGTTTTGCAAATTCTTCTTGTGTCTGCTGATGTGTTTGTAATTTTTGTCTGATAGAATCAGAGACAGGTAAATATTTCTTGATTGCTTCTAGTCGCTCTTGAGCCAACCTTGCTGAATGAGCTTCACGGATCATTATTAATATAACAATGATTTAATTACAGCAGTAGAGAGGGTTCGACCAACAAAAGCAAAAACACATGAACGAATATATGTAGCGATGAAATACAAAATGACTTCATTGAAGTTAAGAACCCAAGCTAACCCAACCCTGATGATGTGACAAAGTTAGAGGTGCTGGTTTAACGTGGCTGACATTCAGATTTCTTCACCATACGAAACCTTATTTTTCAGAAATAAGATCTCAGGCAAATGGTCTGTTCACCCTCTCTGCTGCTGCTCTCCCTCATTATAACACTGTACATGGGATTCATAGTACTCTGCCATGAAATAAGATTCCTTCATTATAATATTGCCCATAGGAGCCATGTATACAGCCTTGTAATGACTCCCTCATTTTAACACTGTACAAATATTCAATGTGCTCTGCCATGAAATAAGATTCCTTCATTATAACACTGCCCATAGGAGCCATGTATACTGCCTTGAAATAAGACTCTCTCATTATAACACTGTCCATGTGAGTCATAGTACTCTGCCATGAAATAAGATTCCTTCATTATAATACTGCCCATAGGAGCCATGTATACAGCCTTGTAATATGACTCCCTCATTATAACACTGTACAAATATTCAATGTGCTCTGCTATGAAATAAGATACCTTCATTATAACACTGCCCATAGGAGCCATGTATACTGCCTTGAAATAAGACTCCCTCCATGGGAGTCATAGTGTGCTGCGTGGTCTACTAAGGACTTTGGTTTAACCACATGGACCCTAATTTTCCAGACCATTAGTTGATGACAAATATGGGTCTATGCTATTTGTGCTACTAAGGACTATGAGATGCAAAATCTTGGTCTATGTTGATTCTACTTTTCTGTGTGTCTATATATAAAAAATATGATATTGCAGTCAACACAGTAATGTATGCATGTGTAACCTTGTAATGACAACCCCATAATGACACTGTCCATGAGTGTCATAGAGTGTACTACCTTGTAATGACAACCTCATAATAACACTGTCCATGAGTGTCATAGTGTGTACTACCTTGTAATGACAACCTCATAATAACACTGTCCATGAGTTTTATAGAGTGTACTGCCTTGTAATGACAACCTCATAATAACACTGTCCATGAGTTTCATAGAGTGTACTACCTTGTAATGACAACCTCATAATAACACTGTCCATGAGTTTCATAGAGTGTACTATCTTGTAATGACAACTTCATAATAACACTGTCCATGAGTGTCATAGTGTGTACTACCTTGTAATGACAACCTCATAATAACACTGTCCATGAGAGTCATAAAGTGTACTACCTTGTAATGACAACCTCATAATAACACTGTCAATGAGTGTCATAGAGTGTACTACTTTGTCTTCCACCAGTTAAGTATCTGTTTCCCCAGCACACCAAATTCACATTCGGAAGCACTACTGTTTTTTTTTTTCTTCTGCAAAGTCTATAACCTGTAACTTAATTCCTCCATCATAAACATTAAGTTTTCTTTTTCCTGTATTGGTAAAAGTACCTATGTTTATCACTTTGTGATATCTAAGTCACACTGTATATTGTAATTGACAGAACAGTGAGTATTCATAAACTTGGACCATTATCTTGGCAATCCTCCATGACCCTAGAGAATGTCCTCTTAACCCTAAATTGGGTCATGACCTGGGGACTGGGGGCTATTGGCCTATACTGGTCATGGTTTAATATGACTTATATCGGTAGTTATGTTAATACAGCAAGTACTGGACTGCAATATTTTCTTCCATCTCAAACCATCAGCATTAAAAATGAATGGATACCTGATGTCCAATGAAATCCAATGTTGTATTTTCAACTAATTAAATTTTTGGTAATATGCCTTGAGTGTGATAATATCTTAATAAAAAATTTATTTTTTATTTATTCACAATATGTAAAGAATGACCTTGTTTTTATTAACCACTTTGGGGATATGTGTAAGTTCCTTGATAAATGGGATTTGAAATAGATGAAATGGGTATAATTATCAATTTGATACCACAGTGAGAAATTAAAAAATGGTTTGGATAAACTCTATGCTATAATCTGAAGAAGTGATTTACATTTTTAATGTAGCTTTAATAATTTTAGTCATATCACTTCAATAAATGTCCATGTCATAATCTGAAAAAGCTGAATGCCATAATCTGTACAAATCTGACACCCTAATCTGGATAAATCCAATACCATAATCTGGATAAATCCAATACCATAATCTGGATAAATCCAATGCCATAATCTAGTTAAACCCAATGTCATAATCTGGATAAACACAATACCATAATATGGATAAATACAATGCCATAATCTGGATAAACCCCATGCCATAATCTGGATAAACCCTAAGCCATAATCTTGATTAGCACAATGCCATAATCCAGATAAGCACAATGCCCTAATCTGGTTAAACCAAATGCCATAATCTGGATAAACACAATACCATAATATGGATAAATTATTTGAATAATAGCTATATTTAAAAGCAGGTATTATTCTGCCATTGAATTTGATTTGGGGTTTTTTGCACAGAAAGGTTATTTAGTAACATGGCAAGAAAGTGCCTTGCCAAAGGAAATATGTGTATCCAGTCTGAGCTAAACAGATTGTATGATTCAAACCGACACCTTTCAGTTGGGAATCTAGCACGTTAAACTGGACTGAAGAGTTTTCTCCAGTGACACAACATGGTGCTTGATCCAAGACCTTTCTGGTAATCTGTTTGGGTACCTACTTTCTTGACCTACTAAATTTTTGATGTCATTGAACATAGCTGGGATCCTTATTGAAGTACCTAATTTGGAGGAACAAAGTCTGGAATTTGACTGACCTATCTAATCTGGATGAACAAGATCAGAATCCTTATTGACCTACCTAATCTATACAAAGTCTGGAATTTGACCTATCTAATCTGGATGAACAAGATCAGAATCCTTATTGACCTACCTAATCTATACAAACAAAGTCTGGAATTTGACTGACCTATCTAATCTGGATGAACAAGATCAGAATCCTTATTGACCTACCTAATCTATACAAACAAAGTCTGGAATTTGACTGACCTATCTAATCTGGATGAACAAGATCAGAATCCTTATTGACCTACCTAATCTATACAAACAAAGTCTGGATAAACAAGCACTTACTCCATAAGGATATTACCGATTTTACTTGCTTGTAAGTTGACTCCAACTGCAAACAACACAGACCATCCTGTGCTGTCACATAATGTGCTGGAAGTTCAAGGTCTATGTTATTTGTTCTATGGATTAGTCCTAACAAACTGTAAAGATCCATACTATTGGTACATTATGCAACAGCAAATTTGGGTTTATGCAGTTTGTAGTTGGATTCAACTTATAAGCAAGTATATATGGTATGCACAATATCTTTATATCATTGGGAAAGTACAGCAACTGCATAACACAGCTCTATAGCATTTGGAAAGGACAGTATAACACAATATTTCTATAGCATGTGGAAGGTATAGTAACTGTATAATATACAATATCTCTATATCATTTGGAAAACACAGTAACTGTATAACACACTATCTCTATATCACTTGAAAAGTACAGTATCTGTATAACACACAATATTGTTATAGCATTCAAAAGTATAGTAACTGCAGTCAGTAATAACATACCTCATACATATCATCCAAGAAACTATTTCTGGTTCTTGGATTGTCCAATATTGTCAAGGCATCTTCCCCTTGGGCAACTCCTTCCTCTGCCAATTAAAAATAAAAGAATAACAGCAAAATAAGTGGCTCAAGCATTACTCACATGGCATACACTGGTCACTCATAAGGCTTACACTTGTCTAAACATATGGCATATACTTATCTAAACATATGACATGACATACACTGTCTACATGTATGACATGGCATACACTGGTATGAAAGAATCACTCACATGGCATACACTGGTTTAAACATATGACATGGCATATATTGGTCTAACCATATGACATGGCATACACTGTCTAAATGCATGACATGGCATACACTGGTCTAAAAAGTATCACTCAAATAGCATACACTGGTCTAAAGGTATTACTTGCATGGCATACACTGGTCTAAAAAATTCACTCTAATGCATGCACTGATCTAAAGTTTAAGTATCACTCACATGGCATACACTGGTCTAAAATTATCACTCACATGGCATAAACAGGTTTAAAGGTATTACTCACATGGCATACACTGGTCTAAAAGTATCACTCATATGGCATATACTGGTCTAAAAGAATCATGCGCATGGCATGCACTGGTCTAAAAGTATCACTCAAATGGCATACACTGGTTTAAAAAGTATCACTCAAATAGCATACACTGGTCTAAAAGTATCACTCAAATGGCATACACTGGTCTAAAAGTATCACTCAAATGGCATACACTGGTCTAAAAGTATCACTCAAATGGCATACACTGGTCTAAAAAGTATCACTCAAATAGCATACACTGGTCTAAAGGTATTACTTGCATGGCATACACTGGTCTAAAAAATTCACTCTAATGCATGCACTGATCTAAAGTATCACTCATATGGCATATACTGGTCTAAAAGTATCACTTATATGGCATATACTGGTCTAAAAGAATCATGCGCATGGCATACGCTGGTCTAAAAGTATCACTCAAATGGCATACACTGGTCTAAAAGTATCACTCACATGGCATACACTGGTCTAAAAGTATCACTCACATCATGGCATATATTGGTCTAAAAGTATCACTCACATCATGGCATATATTGGTCTAAAAGTATCACTCACATGGCATACACTGGTCTAAAAGTATCACTCACATGGCATACACTGATCTAAAAGTATCACTCACATCATGGCATACATTGGTCTAAAAGTATCACTCACATGGCATACACTGGTCTAAAAGTATCACTCACATCATGGCATATATTGGTCTAAAAGTATCACTCACATGGCATACATTGGTCTAAAAGTATCACTCACATGGCATACACTGGTCTAAAGGTATTACTTGCATGGCATACACTGGTCTAAAAAATTCACTCACATGGCATACACTGGTCTAAAGGTATTACTTGCATGGCATACACTGGTCTAAAAAATTCACTCACATGGCATACACTGGTCTAAAAGTATCACTCACATGGCATACACTGGTCTAAAAGGTAAATGTAATAGTAATTATGAAAGTTTCTTCATTTATAGCACATTCATGCTTAGATAATTTTTAGCTACAAACCATGAAATGGGTCATTTTACCAATGGAAAAAAATGGAATGCAGAGCAAAACAAGAAAAATGCTAATAAAATGCAGAATGAAAGCATATACTTAAAAACAAAATGAGTGCTGATCAAATGATGAAAGCATATTCTAAGAAAAAAAATTGCTAATGAATGATAAATAAAATGAAATGAAAGACACAAATTTCCCAAATGGAGCTGAAAATCAAACATTTTCAAGTTGCTGGTAAATTTTGATGGCTGAAGGCTTATGATAAGACTCCAGGGCAGGATCCTTTCCACTATCAGATAGTTATCTCACCCCTTACAAGTCATGAAATAGTTCCTGTCCAGGCAGATACAAACATCTACTATTGATCTGAGAACATAATTACCAGTGACTGTGTCTGAACAACCTTGATTTGGACAAAGTGACATAATTACCAGTGACTGTACCTGAACCTTGATTTGGACAAGATGACATCATACCAGCGATTGTGCCTGAACAACCTTGATTTGGAAAAGATAACACCAGTACTAGTGATTGAACCTAACAACTTTGATTTGGACAAGATACCTATAACTATATATGAACAACCATGATTTGAACTAGATGACTTCTTACTAGTGACTCTATCTGAACAACCATGTTTTGGACAAGATGACATCTTAGCAGTGACAGTGTCTGAACAACCTTAATTTGAATAAGATGACATCTTAGCAGTGACAGTGTCTGAACAACCTTAATTTGATCCAGGTGACATCTTAGCAGTGACAGTGTCTGAACAACCTTGATTTGAATAAGGTGACATCTTAGCAGTGACAGTGTCTGAACAACCTTGATTTGAACCAGGTGACATCTTAGCAGTGACAGTGTCTGAGCAACCTTAATTTGAACCAAGTGACATCATTTCCCGTGATTGTATCTGAACAATCTTGTTAGGACAAGATGAAAACTGTTGGCTTCACACACAATAGTGACAAGTATTATTCATATACCCTTACAAGGGAAGCTACCCTGGAATAATTCTGCTATCATGGCATATCTAAAGTAAAATTTCTACCAAGCTATAGACAGACAAGTGTATTATATTATTATGTATATTTAATTTAATTATTTGTTTGTAAGTTTTAATTTTTTATTCCATTACATGCAATTATAAGGTAACTTTGTTTACTGGATTTCACATTGTCCAGAAAGTAAGTTCAGTTCTGTTTGACATGACCTTTTAATTTTACTGATAAACAACCAGTAAATAGAAACAATGCATTCAGATTTTGACCTTGATTCAGAACCAGTGACAGTTGTGGTAAACAACTTTTTTTTATTTCTATTTATTCTTTCTTATAGATTTGTTGAGTCAAGGCCATACTTTGAAGTATGTGATAGGAAATATGTATTTATTGTTACAGACTTCTAGAAAGGTTACGCTCATCCAGGAATCTATTTTGCATCTTAAATTAGTGTATAACTGTTGTCTTGATAGAAGTTAGTTCAGTCAGGCTCAAAACAGATGTTGCGATCAGTTTGAGTTGAATTTTTATTTTATTGATAACCAGAAGTCTATATAGGATGGTTTGAGACATAATGCATCTTTAGGTTTAAATCATGAAAAAAAACCCAACCATGTAGAGTTTTACAAACACAACATTTTCTATGTTTTATTTGTTTGTTTTGTCACTGTGTTGTATATGCCTGTGAAAAAGACTCATTAAGAGTTGAAAGCAGTTAGGCTAGTTAGATACTAGTTTTGAACTGTTCGTCATCAGTTTATTGCATCTATATATATCTTGCTATGGAAGCCACCCCTGGAAAAATTCTGGTATGGCATATCCAAAGTAAAATTTGTACCAAGCTTCATCCAATCTTTCTAGTCATGCTGGAATCGATTGGCTTTTGGATGATGTCATAAACAAGTTTTCTGCCTGGCTGCTACAGATGCCATACAGTCAAGTGAGCTAACACTCTGGCTTAAAAAATGTAGTAACAGTTTGCTCTCTTTTCACCTCTGTAGGTGCAGGTTCAATTCCAGGTTCTAGTTTGTTCAAGGTTACAAGAATCTCATCTGTTCAGAATAATTATTAAGTTCTGTATTAACATTAATTTTCAGGGTATTGTAGAGTCTGCCCTTAGTGACTTCTGCCAACAAAATGGGTCTCTATTAACAGGTTTGTGCGTGAAGAACCACTTTCAAGGTCTAAATTTAACTGAGTTGTTATAAGATGGAAAAGTATCAACAATTATTATCCATTCTTTATTAATAGTTCTTGACAAAATATTACATGCCATCCCTTCAATATAGCAATAACATATACATCTATCATAAAGCATTATTCATTATTATTAAAGTTCACATGTATTAGCACACAATTGCATAAATTAAGTGAGTAAAACCTCCACATTCTATCAGGCAGTACCTTCAATTGGCAGAACTGATCTATCCTGTCTATCAAGCCAAAATTAAAATATCACACACACACACACACACATACACACATATAGTATTATATCCCATCCAAAAAGCCAGAATTAACAAAGGTAACACTTGTCTATCCTATCTATGAACCAAACATAACAACAATAACACTTGTGTATCTTGTCCATGAAACCAACAATAATGTTGTTGTTGTAGTTGTTGTAGGGTTTAACACCATATTTTAACACAATATAGGCTATAAATGGCGGCCAGTATTAATGGTGGAGGAAGAACCCTGAAAACCCAGGGAAGAACAACCAACCCACGAGAAGCTACTGGCAGGCTTTCTCACTTACCCACATTAGCAGAGTCTGGACTCAAACTCAAGCAGACAGAGGTGAGATGACAGTAATCTGTAATGGTCAGCACTTCAGACCACTCGGCTACTCGGGGCCCCTCCAAAATTAATAAAAATAACACTTGTCAATCCTGTCCATGAAATCAAAATTAATAAAAACACCTGTCTATCCATTCCATGTAACCAAAATTAATAAAAATAACACTTGTCTTTCCTGTCCATGAAACCAAAATTAATGAAGATAACACTTGTCAATCCTGTCCAAGAAACCAAAGTCAACAAAGGTAACACTTATCTATCCTGTCCATGAAACCAAAATTAACTAAAATAATACCTGTCTCTCCTGTCTATGAAACCAAAATTAACCAAGGTAACACTTGACTATCCGCACATGAATTCAAAAGGCAACTACTGTGAATTCACCATATTTATGCGGTAAAATTTTCTCAGTTCCTGGGTCTGCTACAAGATCATAAATTCAAAGACACAACAAACAAAATGGACTTTATGTGAAGAAAAGAGGACCACTTCCAGAATCCACAAAATTTAAGCACTGCTGAACATGTAGATGCCAAAGTAATAAAACTGAAAAGGTAGAAACTTTATTATTGACAAAAGATCAGAAAAGTTTGAGTTTTATTGATGATAATAGATAATAATATTAGATAATATGATAGATGATAATTCTCTATGAAGAGGAAACTCTATGATATGCTTAGAAGGTAAATAGCTTTCCAACTGTTGGTATAGATTTCACAAGGTCTCTATTTCGGTAGAGTAGTATTTGAAGAATTTACATCATTATGTGCCAATAGGAAGGTTTAATCCCTCTAACACATCCAAATGAAGGCAACTAAGGGTTACCTGTTTGGTTAATTGTTGTTGTTGTTCTGCGGCTTAATGCCATTTTTCAGCACTCAATAGGCTATATATGGCTGCCAGTATTAATGGTGGAGGAAGAAACCAGGAAATCTGCGGAAAGAACCACCGACCCATAAAAAGCTACTGGCAAAACAATTTTAGCCTGAGAGTGTAAGGTAGTGGTATATTTCCTGATCAGGTAACATATTCAAAGAAGAAACTAAACGTTTCATTGACTTTGTGGATAAGGTCTCAAAATGCAATGTAACATATAGCCTTTTCACATTATCCATGTAAACTAAGCTTCATCAATGTATCTTAAAAAGTTATATAAAGCATAATGGAAAATGTGACTGAAACATTATTAAACTGTGACTTTGATCTTAAAGATAGATGAAAATATATGGCTGTACCAAGTTTCACAACTTCATCTTAGAGTGGAAAGAAAAATTCAACATCCATCAGCATTGCTCCAATGTGGTGCATAAGATACCTGTTAATCATGATAAAAAATTGTGAAAGAAAACATAAAATACTGACATGTTAATTATGATCTTGATGATACGACTTCCAATGCAGTATGTGACACCTTGAAGTGATGATGTAAATATGTACCAAGTTTCATCCTTAAATTTCAAATTGCTTTTAAATTATAGGGCAGAAGGAAAATTGCAACAGAAAAAGTACAATATGGAATTATGACTTTCAACTTGATGATGAAATTCTTTATATGGCTTATGATACATATTTTACTGAGAATGTACAAGTATATTAAGATTCATACATTAATCTCAATAAGCATTAAAGACAGGGAGGGAAAGTGGGACAGAAATGTAGACAACTGAGCCGTGACTTTTTGACCATGTATATACAACATGGCATGACCACTCTGGTGGCCTAATATTTAGAATGTCCACCTTGGATGCAGAAGGGCACAGGTTCAAATCCCACCTTAATCATACCAAAGATTTTTAAAATGGTACTAACAGTTGCCATGATGGGTGCTCAGAATAAAGAGCTTAGTGTTAGGATGGTCATCCTGGTTTCAGGATAATGTGACTGGATGGGACATCATGCTACATGTCTGTGGCATGATTCCCCAGTGCTAAACATCACAATAAACTGCCATACAGGACTTTTAAGTTACAGAATGGGAAGGATAAGTGCAATGGACAGAAAACCTGAGTTATGCTGATAACAAGGATATGCTGCAGTGAAGATTTAAAGGGCAATAACTCCATCAAAACTGAATCAGCATAAATGAATCCTTTGATATGCTCATTTACATGTAACAGACACTTCACATGAAGGCATCCCATTATATGCAAGGGTTGTAGAGCTTTTTTATTCATGCGCATGTGAGTTTGTGTGTGTGTCTGAGAGAGAGAGATCTGGATTTTAACATAGTTTTAAAAATTTTTGAGTCATATTGTTACAAAATCTGTAGTGTAAACGGAAAGACAAATGGATGTACAAAAGCATGAAAACTACATGGCTCCCACAACTGAAATACATGACACTTAGAGAATGCAAGTGTACAAGACCAAAGTGTAACCATATTTTAAAGCAGCCTTGAAAAAGAGTTGGAAATAGTGTTATAAAATTTAATTTCCACATTATATTTTGTAAAAATGTTTTCTATGTTCATTTAATTAAACATGTACTCATGTTAATTTTTATCCCACAGGATTGCATGCACACCTATGCTGGCATTATTAGTTACAGTATTTGTATAGGAAAATATGAACAAGTTTTTTTCTGAGCTACCATTGGGGTGAGGTATTAGTCCAGACAAAAATGATTTCATATTTTCCCAAAAAATGTAGTAACTATTTTATTATATACTCATTTTGTTTTCCTACCTAAGGATTAAAAATAAAGGAATATGCTACAAGAAAAAAATTATTTGAATTTATGCTGTATTTTAAAATACATACATAACTGTATATTCATCAGTAAACAGTGATAATATTAATGTACACATAACAATGCCCATCAACCTCTGAACTTCTTTGCACACTCAAATTTAGTTTTTTAAAATGTTCATGTTTTGGTCTACTTAAAATTGAAATATAGTCATATTTTAAAATGATTTGCACTGAAAAAACTCTAGGATTTGGTCTGGAATGGATGGATTTTGTTTTTCTGCTGATCCAACTCAATTCTGCTTTTCTAAACATGATGGCTTGAATTTATTGGGTCAATTCAGTGCTGTAAGGAGTATGTGATTTCAGTTAGAATGTTACAAATGTAGTCAAAATTACAGTAAAATTTTGGTGTGCATCAGGTTTTCCATGACATGTTTGTTGATCTTTCAAATTTGCAGAACTATGAAAGTACATTTTGAGGAAATTCTAGATGCATAAATGTAATTATATTTATTCCCATTTGTATTCCCAGCTAAAGACGACATATGTTTATGTCCTGTCACTTGCATGCTCACTATTGGAGAGACCCCAGCTATGATTTGTATCATACAGTGCATATCTTCTATTACTTGCTTAACACTGTATCAAAATAGTTAAATAGGGAGAATTGCAAAGAAACTGTTGTGTGACAGTCCATTTAGCCAATGGAAATAACATCAGTTTTATTGCATTAGCTTATTGGCTCTTTGACTCTAACTGAAAACATTATTTTTGTGTTTTGACTGACTAGTCAAATGGTATGTCTTTGATAGATATGCAATGGCCCTTGGCCTCAATATGCTTTTCTCTGCTACTGTAGTATATGGTATGTCTTTGATAGATACCCCAGGGAGCACTGGTAATAGTATGAACCATTTCATTTCCTGTTTAAATAATCATAACAGTAATTTAAATACTCTGTCTCTCACTTATGTTATGGACATTGTGAATATCATTTTCATTCATTTGCTTGTTTTAAAGTTTTATTTGTGATTCAGTAAACTCTTCCACACTGTTCATAAAGGTGTTCTGTATCATAACATACTGCATAATTATGACAATGAAAAGTTAATAAAATAAATAATAATAATAGTAATTACTGAATACATATATTGTCTACCCATCAAAATATACCCACTGTCACAAGTTATGGGAAATACACAGCTGTGCTACTTTATCACCTATATGCGTAGACCATCTTAAAAGCTATTGTGTGCATGTGTACATTTTTCTTTACATTGTGAGCCATGACCTTTCACGCCATCTAAATAAGCCAATCAAAGTTTCTCTACCAAGCAGTCACTGATAGACCTATAAAATGGTCACATCCATTGCTGCATATCAGACTATTACACTGGTTTTTTTGATGATGTATTTTTGTTAAAGTGCAATAATCCAACATTTTACTATATTATTCTCAAACAAAGGGAGAAAATTGTGCCTAAATCTGAGAGCTGCTGATTAAAATTATTATCTTTGAACTACCTTGATACTTAGATTTTCTCTGCAAAGTTTGGCAAAAACTGCTACAGTGTTGGTCTGTTTTGACTAGTTGAAAACAGCAAAATGTTGATCATATTCTACACTTAGTATTGGGGCTAAGACAGCTAAAATAATAAAAGGCTTTTATGTCAGAATGTCTAACAAATTTGATTTTAGCAAAAAACTAATTTTCAAGTAAATATTGTTTCTCCAAGAATACTTACCCAATAACATTAGGAATAATAGCCTGAATCCACCAATATTGAAAGATGAAAATAGTCCAAACTAATAGAGAAAGGGCAATAACTCTTAGCCATTACTTCCCCTTGGCACTGGCAGGTGTTGAAAGTTTTTAGGTGAGCAAGATACAAATAAGGATGCTAGCATGATGGGTGGTTGGAGGGTTTTTAAGTAATGTGTTTTGGTAAGTATTCTTAAAGAAACATAATTAACTTAATTTTTGCTTTCTCTTTGAGTATGTTCCCAAATCACATTATGTTCGGAGAATAAGTAATAGGAAGAAGTGATTCTGAGCTTCCGAACTCTACCTCAGGTATGTCCAGGAAAGAATAATCTTTGGATTTCCTGTGTGAATGATAACCCACTGTCCTAATTACACAAGCAACACAGCCTGGGATCACTTTATCTTTGACCATTATCTACAGTTAAGAATAAGAAAATTGAATCTTACCAATAAAATTTCACTGGTGAATCAAGAGAAACTAACAAGCTGTGTTGACAGATTTAGATGTGTCAGTTTCATGTCTGTACTGCCACCAAAAGACCTACCAGAATCTAGGTTTGTGTCTGCAACAATAAATCTCTGAGATGAAGGCTCAAGAAGAGTGACTCTCGTTACCAGCCAATAGTTTTCTTTTTTGTCTCAGATTGAAATGAGCGGTTAAGTTCAAGGTTCGCAGAATTGGTTGTTGTTGTTGTTGTTGTAGGGTTTAATGCCATTTTTCAGGTGACCTGTATAAATGGTGAAGGAAGAACTTGGGAAAACACCGGAAACAACCACTGACTCAGCTTTCTCACATAACCACACTGGCCAAACCTGAGACTCAAACCCACACAAGCAAAGGTGAGATGTCCATGATCAGTAATGGTCAGCACATTAGACCACTAGGCTGATTGGGGGCCCCATTTGCAGAGATGGCTTGAAGCTTCAGAGCAGTTATCTTTGTGAGGTGATTGATGAGATGTCCGAGTTCAAAGAGTAATAACCTATGTTCCATCTCACAATAAGGAAGAGACATTTGCATGTGCCGTGACTTGTCTATGTATGTCTCAAGTAGTGCTTGAGAGTTCAACAGGATCTTGCTATGCTACAGATTTTGAACTGTCTATAGAAGACAATGAGCAAGTAATGGCTCTTTGAATACTAACAGTCAGTAACTTATTTTCGACTACAAAGCTCGGTTGTGTCATAAGAACCACAGAACCCTCCAATATGAACAGAGGAGAGTTTAAATCAACATAAAAGGCATGCAGCTTGCTTACCCTGCAAGTTGTGTGTGTGATTTGGATTTTTAATTTAGCATTAACAATTTTTCAGTCACACTGCTACTATGTCTGCAGTGTGTCAGTTTATGGTGCTGTCTAGCACTGGGGCATTAGGCCGCAAACATGGAGCATGATGTCCTACCCAGCCATATTATCCTGACACCAGGCCAAACAGTCCAATTACTAACGTCTTAATGGCTGAGCACCAAATGAGGCAGCATTCAGTTCATTTTCTGTAAGTCTTTGGTATGACTTGGCCAGGGATTGAACCCATGACCTCCCACATCCAAGGCAAACAATCTAACCACTATGCTACCAGAGCTATCTCCTGCATGTGGGTAGCTAAAACTATAAGGAACCATAACTTACATGATAGTTATCTTAAAGTGTGGACTAGAGATTTGAATGGATTCTGAGTCATATTAAAACCCAAGATTGGTTCCATTTGGAAACAGTATGTGATTTTGGTCCATTGAGAACAAAAAGGTCTAAAAGTTCTGATAGGTTGATATTAAGCACAAAAGCATAATTGCCATGATACTGGAATGTGTCCAACATCGTGGCGTGTTAGCCTTTAATATTAAAATCCTTTCCACACAGCATGAAATGGGCGAGAAGCTACCCCAGAATGGAACACTGCATTGTGTAATTCATGTATTCATCTTTGAGTCCATTCAGTAAGGGTGATCTAATCCATCTGAAATCATTTGAGAAACATTTTTGCTGTAACATATGCATTCACTAGAACAAATCTGACTTGACTTATACCACCACATACCTACAGAATGGTTCTGTACCTCATATAATTTCAGACCTGTTTACACATACACTTTCCTGTCAGTATTTTAAGCAATGCCTGTCAGTATTTTCAGA
This sequence comes from Potamilus streckersoni, assembly GCA_016746295.1. NCBI lineage: Eukaryota > Metazoa > Mollusca > Bivalvia > Unionida > Unionidae > Potamilus > Potamilus streckersoni. The sequence goes on along the minus strand of JAEAOA010002274.1, from coordinate 169,303 downwards.
CCACAGTCAGTATTTTCAGCACACAAATAGTAGATGCTATCAATATACTATAATTATCATTATGTAGTATTAAACGACATAATGACTATACAATATTGTGTAAATAACTCTTAGTTTGCAAAGACGCTGGTATTCAGTTAATTCTGTGTTTCAAGGCACAAATATGCAGAAATTGAACACCACTGACTTAAACATCCTGTTCATATTATAGTGATAAAAACCACAAAAAAATACCACAACAAAACCAAATTTATTGTTGTTTACCTCCGTTACTTTCTCTAGAAATTCTGATAAAAACCACAAAAAAGTACCACAACCAAATTTATTGTTGTTTACCTCCGTTACTTTTTCTAGAAATTCTGTTTTCTCAGCTTCACATATATCCATAACATTTTAATTAAAGCCAATTCTCTATTTTACATGGTTAAGGACGACTTGATATAAAACATGACAGACATTGTTACCACCCATCCACTTAGAAAATAATAAGTTTATCTAGATAGGTGAAGGCAATCTTATTTATCTGATAAAAACTAGTATTGCTTCCGTTAACTTGTCAGCTGTACTCAATGACAAATTCATATTTGCGATCAACTCACATAGAATCGCCTCAGCACGTGTTATTTGCTTTTGAAGTATGTTTTGATCACTGACTTCCTTTCCTTTCATCATTGACAAAATGTTTCTATTTCTATTCACTAATGATTTCAATTTTGTATGATTTTCCGATTCCACATGCCATGAACAGTCATTCCTTCCACCATGTGCACAGGAAAAGTCTAAGTTGCAAACAGTGCAATGCACAAAATGTTCTCCTTTTGACGATGGTTTAAGGCATAGCCACAGAGTAGAATAAACTGGTAGAAAATGCTGCTTTCTGTGTTAGACTTTCCATTTTCATCATTAGTTTCGTGCTGAAACTTTCTTATTGGCGGCATTTTCCTTTGTTTAAACAACCAGATGTTGAGAATGTCAAAATAAGTGACGTGGCACAAAATGCAGACGCGGACCGAAGAGACAATACAACGAAACGAAAAAAGAAACGGTTAAAAAAATTAATTTTAAAAAAGTAATAAATAAATGCAACCTTAAATCGTATTTTCAGTTTAATGACCGTATGACCATACGGATGGGCTTTATTCCGTACAAATACGGTCAAATACGGTCGGGTAAACAGGTCTGTAATTTATAGCAAAGAAAATAAGAGCAAAGATTAAAAATTTGAAAACCGGTCTGTTCTGTCCTAAGTTTGACATCTGCTATAAACAGAAACCAAGGTCAAACATTTGAAAGTACAAACCTGCATATTTCTTGGAAATAGGGCAGCTGCTATAAATAGAATGTAACACTGTTAGGAAAATCTCCGCAAGTCTAGAGACATGTGTCATTGCCCTTTTCTCTATTGGAAATAGACAGGAAAAGACTATATTTGTCTTTTAGTAGAGTTGAATCACAAGGTAAAGGCTAATATTCCTAACATAATGTTATTGGTGAATGTATTTGAAGGAGAAATATATAAATGGGTGTCATGCAAAATAATCTATAAAACAGCATAAAACTGTTAGTGCGTGAATGCAAGCATGTTGACTAAAATCAGAAGATCTTATAATATGAACAAGATTAAGATAAGTCTTTTTGCAAGCAAGTACGATAAATGACTGGGCAAATTGTATACTCTTTCAAATAAAAAAAAAAACAATATCAAATTAAATGTGAAACAATGCAGAACACTACCTGATTCTGAACTGGTTACATCAACCTGAGTTGCCTCCCCTGAACCTCCCCAGTCAATTTCCTCCACTAGGGGCTCAATACTCAGATCAATGTCCACCTGTTAAATAAATTCACTGATCAAACAACCAATCAATTAACGAATCCACATCTTGAAAACTTGTCTTCTCCTAAAGAACTTTCTCCTCTAAAAGGTTTTATGCAATATTTTACTTTAAATTTGTAAAACATTTACTCAATACTATATAGCCAGGATTGTGCTGGTGAGCCACAAAATCTAATTCACACATACACAGCATCAAAAATATTTTCTTTCTGAACTTATATTTGTGTCAGTTTATACAATTATCCCAGATACACACAATACATACAGAAACAGTTTATACAATTATCCCAGACACACACAATACATACAGAAACAGTTTATACAATTATCCCAGATACACACAATACATATTGAAACAGTTTATACAATTATCCCAGATACACACAATACATAAACAGTTTACACAATTCTCCCAGACACACACAATACATACAGAAACAGTTTATACAATTCTCCCAGACACACACAATACATACTAAAATAGTTTATACAATCATCCCAGACACACACAATACATACAGAAACAGTTTATACAATTATTCCAGATACACACAATACATACAGAAACAGTTTATACAATTATCCCAGACACACACAATACATACAGAAACAATTTATACAATCATCACATTCAGCGGAAGCCCGTCCGGAAGACCATATAATCAAAGTTCTAGGCAGGTGGTCTTCCGATTGCTACACAAGATACATTCGTACACCTCACAGTACTATTCAGGCAGCTCAGAGGGCCATGGCCATGGATGCAGATAGCAGTACACAGCGACCATGATCATCCTACATTCAACATACAAGGACAATCCTGCCATCCTGTACCTCATCCTGTGTGCATTTTTCTTGTTCCAGTTTTACATATTCTGTTCTATGGGATGTAAGTGTTGTGCTTCCAGTTTCAATAGCTATTCATAGTGGTCTATATTCATTACATGTGCATGATACCAGCGTTCATTGTGTGGCTGTTGTGCTAAATATTCATTATGTTTGGAGTTCTGCACGTGTGTGATACCAATGTGCTTAATGTGGCAGTTGTGCATTGATTGTTTTTACTGCCATATGTGCTTGTGGTTTAATTCATGGAAGTGTTTGTGCATTTTCATGGTATTCTTCTACTCATTTCATGGATGTGATCTTCTAGATTCTCATCAAAGTTGCAGGTGGTACAGTTATACAGGCAGCTACTCCCAGACATTCACTCCAGACTTGACATTTTCATATATCATTGACCTGTCGCTTTTCATGTGGCATTGTAGTGATAACATGAGGTTCCTTGCAACTCTTGATTTATTCCTACATTTATACTTTCTTTACATTATTGTAGATATGCTACTGTTGTATCTAGAAATATTTAACTTCATTGAACACTGGTGGCTTCCCCAACTTTTTACATTCTTGGGGGGAAAACATCTGCTGCGCATATGTTCTCTTTGGGCATTCACTTCATTCAAATTCAGTTTATTCACCCAAGAATCTAATGTCAGCAATATATGGCTTATTTAAACTAAACCCTTTGAGTGAAGTCCACACGGCTGCCGCTGTCATCTCAACCTTCGTTGGACAACCCAGTCATCGCTGGGCCCCTTCAGTTTCTGCTGAAGAAACTTTACTCAAAGGTTATCCATAACATTCAGTCAGGGAGTTTCACAGACTATCTGTGACCTCTGTACAACCATGTTGTGCCATTCAGTAGCCACTGAATCACTCACTGACAGAATGAAACAAAACAGTTTCATCAGTAGCAGCAGGCAGTCCCCCAAGGAAAACTGATAATTTTAAATAAAAACTTAACTTGATCTGTGTTTTTGTTGTGTATAAACACAATACATACTGAAACAGTTTATACAATTATCCCAGACACACACAATAGATACAGAAACAGTTTATACAATTATCCCAGACACACACAATATATACTGAAATAGTTTATACAATTATCCCAGATCCACACAATACATACTGAAAAAGTTTATACAATTATCCCAGACACACACAATACATACTAAAACAGTTTATACAATCATCCCAGATACAAACAATACATACTGAAACAGTTTATACAATTATCCCAGATACACACAATTCATACAGAAACAGTTTATACAATTATCCCAGACACACACACAATACATACAGAAACAGTTTATACAATTATCCCAGACACACACAATAGATAATGAAACAGTTTATACAATTATCCCAGATACACACAATACATACAGAAACAATTTATACAATTTCCCAGATACACACAATACATACAGAAATAGTTTACACAATTATCCCAGACACACAATACATACTAAAACAGTTTATACAATCATCTCAGATACAAACAATACATACTGAAACAGTTTATACAATTATCCCAGATACACACAATTCATACAGAAACAGTTTATACAATTATCCCAGACACACACACAATACATACAGAAACAGTTTATACAATTATCCCAGACACACACAATACAGACAGAAACAGTTTATACAATTATCCCAGATACACAAAATACATATTGAAACAGTTTATACAATTCTCCCTGATGCACACAATACATACAGAAACAGTTTATACAATTATCCCAGACACACACAATACATACAGAAACAGTTTATACAATTATCTCAGACACACAATACATACTGAAAGTTTATACAATTATCCCAGACACACACAATAGATACAGAAACAGTTTATACAATTATCCCAGACACACACAATAGATACAGAAACAGTTTATACAATTATCCCAGACACACACAATACATACTGAAACAGTTTATACAATTATCCCAGACACACAATACATACTGAAACAGTTTATACAATTATCCCAGATACACACAATACATACTGAAACAGTTTATACAATTATCCCAGATACACACAATACATACTGAAACAGTTTATACAATTATCCCAGATACTCACACAATATATACTGAAACAGTTTATACAATTATCCCAGGAACTCACAATACATACAGAAAAAATTAATTAGTTTTTAGCTTTATCCATGATATCCCATAACTCGATTTTTTTTATCAGCTGTAAATAGAAATAAAAATGACTGATTTACATTCAGCATTTCCACTATGTCAAGTAGTAATTGGTTATGAAGTATTGTCTATCACTGCTAATTATGTGACATACATATGCACAAAAGTGTCAGTATGATGTCATAATTATATCTTGTGCTAATTTTTGCACAACTCAATATAATAAGCCTGACATGATGATGCAAGTTTCTCTAAATCTACAAAGTATGATTAGATCAGAAAATAAAATAAATTTCACATGAAAACATGAAATTAACCATCTGCATCATTAATTATAGAAAAGGTTAACTGAACAAATTGTACAAATTGTACAAATTGGTACAAATTGGTACAAATTGCATTTAGTATGCATGGTTTTACTGTTCACAGTTCAATTTACAGCAACAGCTATGCAACACTATCCTTTTTTAGTAGACATACGAAAAATAGCAAAGGTTAGCAGTACATAAAACATCATCGTAAAGTTGTGCAGAATTTTGCATTTGCTGATCATTGTCAGTTACACTGTAAGAACAAACCTTTCCCTCCTCTGTCCCACCACTCTCCAGAGTTATTCCTGATATATCAAAGTCCAAGTCATTACTGGAGTTAACATCTACAGTTTGGCCTCCATCACCCCAGTCAATCTGAAAAATTATATTATTTTATAATAACAGAACTGTGAAAGAAAAATAATACATGTAAATTTCTGAAGGTTGACTTAAATTTCATTTGCTCAATCTATCTGGACTATGATGATTTGTCCATTCATAATGGATCATTCTTTTAAATCACAGGTTTAAAATTAATGTAGGATAACCCATCTTTATAACAACACAGAGTTGCAATTCTTCTTGGAAACATAACCTTGTTCAAGATGTTTGTTATATGCTTATGTATTGTTTTCATTATATATTACACCTGTATTGTGTTTTTGTTTCCTATTTCTGGATAGAATGTTTAAGATTCATTTTCTTCATAAAAGGGGACAAAATATTACATACTGAGTCTGTGTTTACTGATTGGTTCACATCTTCTTCATCCTTTGTGTCAATAACAATGCTGGTTTCCACCACAGATACAGGTTTACTTCCAGTCCGCCACTCATAAGTTGTCACATTGCTATGTTTTTGTATGAATCGCAGAAATGGGAGAGATTCTGACCCCAAACTCTTGCTAAAATTAAACACAGTACAGTATATCTTCAGGTGCAGAATGGGACAAGAAAGAATAAATACAGATGAAAATAATTAACATAAAACACATATTTATCTGTAGTTTCCCAAAGTCCAATCAGCAATTTTTTTTCATGTTTGTAATTTGCCATATGAATACTAACAGCTGGTCTAACCTAAACATTTTTTACAAAAAACTCACAGAAGTATATACCCCCTTCCACTTTCTATGCTAACAATAGTTTGCACATAATGGCTGGTGAAGGTCACAATCCTTCATGCATACCTTCAGATTTCTTAATCTGATAATTAAAGTGATTATAAATCTCACTGATTCATTTCATTTGTTAACAGTTCATGATGTCATCAAATGTGGGCTGATTCATCTGAAATGGCTTCACCCATGCTCATATAGATACATGCTAGCATTCTAAAGCACTTCAGTGACTGAGCTGAAGAAAAGAAGAGAACAAAATGACTATGCCCCTAATATCAAGCAACTTCTTAAAAGGAACTAGCTTCTTTGCTGCATGTGTTATATGAACATTATATTTTCTAACAGAATGATCTTTACAATGTTAACACTGATGTTACACTCCTTATTTTAAGAAAATACTATCTTACTATTGTCAAGTATAACTACGTATCAATCAAGAGATTTAATATGGATTGGTCAACATAAACCAAAATAACTAGAACAGGCTCAATTGCCCCATCAACCCATATTTAACTAAATTAGGTACTTTCCAACATCGCTGATTCATTAAAACCTGTAGTTCTGGAACTGCCTTCCAATAAGATGAAAGATGTGTTTCATTTTCATAGTTAATCTAACCTGTTTGTAACAAAGTCAGTGAACCCTGCATAAAAATCAACAGCTTTCTGAAGGCTTGATGTTGATGCTGCAATCTTTGAGAAAACTGAGGGTAAATCTTTTACAAGTGCTGCCAACTCAGACTTTATTTTCTTGCCCTGCAAGTAAATTTCATCTAAACAGTTAAAACTAATTTTAGCATTCAAATATATTTCTTCACTAATACATCTCTTATCATAATACAGAATTTAGTAGTATATACTCTAGCTCGCAAATCCTGCCTGTTTTAGCAACAGAAGTGCTAAACAGTTATCATCTACTTGAGACAGGAGTGGTCTCATTAGAAAGAGGGACTGGTGCCAAAAACCATGTTTTTGTCAGTTACTACATGAAAAGATGTGCATTCTCTTTTATGGAAGCAATTGTATGGCAGGGGATAAGGAAGTTATGCCCATATTAACTGATGTACTTCTAATGTAATGCGATCAGGTGACTATCTGAAGAGAAAACCCAAACCACTCTAAATGACATTGTCATATGCTTAGTCTTTTCTTCTGCAACTGAGTAAATTCAACACAAAAGAAAAATACAAACAAAATTCTAAACTCCAAGCACTGTGAGTTTCTAAAAATAAATACTCAAATAATTTTTACAAAGTTACAGATCTCCTTCCAATCTATCTTCACCTCCACATACAAATTATCGATTTAAATTCATGAAATATTTTATGTTCCTGAATATTCCATGCCCCAAAGCTCTGAGCTATTACAAACACTGAACATGTTTGAGAAGTTTCATAAAATACATGTATCATGCCTTAATGTAAAAATATTTTTACAAAGCATTCATGAAATTAATGAACCATGCATTAATGTGATTTTAGTTTTACAAGAGTTTCATGAAATATACTTGTAGCAGGCCTTAATGAAATCATATTTTACAAAGGCTTTATAAAAAAACAGTTGTATCAGGCCTTAATTTTTAATCATATGTTTAAATGGGCATTATATAAAATAGTTACCATGCATTAATTTATTATTTGTATATGGATGTCATCAGGCCTTAAAGCAATTAAAATTTTACATGGGTAAAATGAAATAGAGTTGTGTCAAACCTTAATGTAATCATATTTCTACAATGCCTTCATGAAATATGTTTGTAGCAGACCATTATATTGTCATTATTTTACAAGGTTTTCATGAAATGTAGTTGTATCAGGTCTAAATCTGTCATGGTTTACAAGGTTTCATGAAATATGGTTTACAAGGGCTTCAAGAAATACAGTTTATCATACCTTAAAGTTTTCATGGTTTTATAAGGGCTTCAAAAAATACAGTTTATCATGCCCTAATGTTTTTTATGGTCTTACAAGGAATTCATGAAATACAGTTTATCATGCCTTAATGTTTTCATGGTTTTACAAGGGCTTCAAGAAATACAGTTTATCATGCCTTAATGTTTTCATGGTTTTACAAGGGCTTCATGAAATACAGTTTATCATGCCTTAATGTTTTTTATGGTTTTACAAGGGCTTCAAGAAATACAGTTTATCATGCCATAATGTTTTTATGGTTTTACAAGGGCTTCAAGAAATACAGTTTATCATGCCATAATGTTTTCATGGTTTTACAAGGGCTTCAAGAAATACAGTTTATCATGCCTTAATGTTTTCATGGTTTTACAAGGAATTCATGAAATACAGTTTATAATGCCTTAATGTTTTCATGGTTTTACAAGGGCTTCATGACATACAGTTTATCATGCCTTAATGTTTTTTATGGTTTTACAAGGGCTTCAAGAAATACAGTTTATCATGCCATAATGTTTTTATGGTTTTACAAGGGCTTCAAGAAATACAGTTTATCATGCCATAATGTTTTCATGGTTTTACAAGGGCTTCAAGAAATACAGTTTATCATGCCTTAATGTTTTCATGGTTTTACAAGGGCTTCATGAAATACAGTTTATCATGCCTTAATGTTTTCATGGTTTTACAAGGGCTTCAAGAAATACAGTTTATCATGCCATAATGTTTTTATGGTTTTACAAGGGCTTCAAGAAATACAGTTTATCATGCCATAATGTTTTCATGGTTTTACAAGGGCTTCAAGAAATACAGTTTATCATGCCTTAATGTTTTCATGGTTTTACAAGGAATTCATGAAATACAGTTTATAATGCCTTAATGTTTTCATGGTTTTACAAGGGCTTCATGACATACAGTTTATCATGCCTTAATGTTTTTTATGGTTTTACAAGGGCTTCAAGAAATACAGTTTATCATGCCATAATGTTTTTATGGTTTTACAAGGGCTTCAAGAAATACAGTTTATCATGCCATAATGTTTTCATGGTTTTACAAGGGCTTCAAGAAATACAGTTTATCATGCCTTAATGTTTTCATGGTTTTACAAGGGCTTCAAGAAATACAGTTTATCATGCCTTAATGTTTTCATGGTTTTACAAGGGCTTCATGACATACAGTTTATCATGCCTTAATGTTTTTTATGGTTTTACAAGGGCTTCAAGAAATACAGTTTATCATGCCATAATGTTTTTATGGTTTTACAAGGGCTTCAAGAAATACAGTTTATCATGCCATAATGTTTTCATGGTTTTACAAGGGCTTCATGAAATACAGTTTATCATGCCTTATTGTTTTCATGGTTTTTTAAGGGCTTCAAAAAATACAGTTTATAATGCCTTAATGTTTTCAATGTTTGATAAGGAATTCATGAAATACAGTTTATCATACCTTAAAGTTTTCATGGTTTTACAAGGGCTTAAAAAAATACAGTTTATTATGCCTTAATATTGTCATGGTTTTACAAGGGCTTCAAGAAATACAATTTATCATGCCTTAATGTTTTCAAGCTTTTACAAGGCTTCAAGAAATACAGTTTATCATGCCTTAATGTTTTCATGGTTTTATAAGGGCTTCAAGAAATACAGTTTATCATGCCTTCAAATTGTCATGGTTTTACAAGGAATTCATGAAATACAGTTTATCATGTCTTAAAGTTTTCAGGGTTTTAGAAGGAATTCATGAAATACAGTTTATCATGCCATAAAGTTTTCAATGTTTGATAAGGGCATCAATATTGTCATGGTTTTACAAGGGCTTCATGAAATACAGTTTATCATGCCTTAATATTGTCATGGTTTTATAAGGGCTTCAAGAAATACAGTTTATAATGCCTTAATGTTTTCATGGTTTTACAAGGCTTCAAAAAATACAGTTTATCATGCCTTAATGTTTTCAAGGTTTTACAAGGCTTCAAGAAATACAGTTTATCATGCAGTAATGTTTTCATGGTTTTACAAGGTCTTCAAGAAATACAGTTTATTATGCCTTAATATTGTCATGGTTTTACAAGGGCTTTAAGAAATACATTTTATCATGCCTTAATGTTTTCATAGTTTTACAAGGAATTCATGAAATACAGTTTATCATGCCTTAATATTTTGATGGTTTACAAGGGCTTCAAGAAATACAGTTTATTATGCCTTAATATTGTCATGGTTTTACAAGGGCTTTAAGAAATACATTTTATCATGCCTTAATGTTTTCATGGTTTTACAAGGAATTCATGAAATACAGTTTATCATGCCTTAATGTTTTCATGGTTTTACAAGGGCTTCAAAAAATACAGTTTATCATGCCTTAATGTTTTCATGGTTTTACAAGGCTTCAAAAAGTACAGTTTATCATGCCCTAATGTTTTCATGGTTTTGAAAGGGCTTCATGAAATACAGTTTATCATGCCTTAATGTTTTCATGGTTTTACAAGGGCTTCAAGAAATACAATTTATCAAGCCTTAATGTTTTCATGGTTTTACAAGGCTTCAAGAAATACAGTTTATCATGCCTTCATATTGTCATGGTTTTACAAGGAATTCATGAAATACAGTTTATCATGTCTTAATGTTTTCAATGTTTGATAAGGAATTCATGAAATCCAGTTTATCATACCTTAAAGTTTTCATGGTTTTACAAGGGCTTCAAAAAATACAGTTTATCATGCCATAATGTTTTCATGGTTTTAAAAGGGCTTCACAAAATACAATTTATCATGCCTTAATGTTTTCAAGGTTTTACAAGGCTTCAAGAAATACAGTTTATCATGCCTTCATATTGTCATGGTTTTACAAGGAATTCATGAAATACAGTTTATCATGCCTTAATGATTTCATGGTTTTATAAGGAATTCATGAAATACAGTTTATCATGCCTTAATGTTTCCATGGTTTTACAAGGGCTTCAAGAAATACAGTTTATTATGTCTTAATATTGTCATGGTTTTACAAGGGCTTCATGAAATACAGTTTATCATGCCTTAATGTTTTGATGGTTTACAAGGGCTTTAAGAAATACATTTTATCATGCCCTAATGTTTTCATAGTTTTACAAGGAATTCATGAAATATAGTTTATCATACCTTAAAGTTTACATGGTTTTACAAGGGCTTCATGAAATACAGTTTATCATGCCTTAGAATTGTCATGGTTTTACAAGGGCTTCAAGAAATACAATTTATCATGCCTTAATGTTTTCAAGCTTTTACAAGGCTTCAAGAAATACAGTTTATCATGCCCTAATGTTTTCATGGTTTTACAAGGGCTTCAAGAAATTCAGTTTATCATGCCTTAATGTTTTCATGGTTTTACAAGGGCTTCAAGAAATACAGTTTATCATGCCTTAATGTTTTCATGGTTTTACAAGGGCTTCATGAAATACAGTTTATCATGCCTTAATGTTTTCATGGTTTTACAAGGGCTTCAAGAAATACAGTTTATCATGCCTTAATATTGTCATGGTTTTACAAGGAATTCATGAAATACAGTTTATCATGCCTTAATGTTTTCAATGTTTGATAACGGCTTCATGAAATACAGTTTATCATACCTTAAAGTTTTCATGGTTTTACAAGGGCTTCAAAAAATACAGTTTATCATGCCATAATGTTTTCATGGTTTTAAAAGGGCTTCACAAAATACAATTTATCATGCCTTAATGTTTTCAAGGTTTTACAAGGGCTTCAAGAAATACAGTTTATCATGCATTAATGTTTTGATGGTTTTACAAGGAATTCATGAAATACAGTTTATCATGCCTTAATGTTTCCATGGTTTTACAAGGGCTTCAAGAAATACAGTTTATTATGTCTTAATATTGTCATGGTTTTACAAGGGCTTCATGAAATACAGTTTATCATGCCTTAATGTTTTCATGGTAATAAAAGGGTTTAAGAAATACAGTTTATCATGCCTTAATATTTTGATGGTTTACAAGGGCTTTAAGAAATACATTTTATCATGCCTTAATGTTTTCATAGTTTTACAAGGAATTCATGAAATATAGTTTATCATACCTTAAAGTTTACATGGTTTTACAAGGGCTTCATGAAATACAGTTTATCATGCCTTAGAATTGTCATGGTTTTACAAGGGCTTCAAGAAATACAATTTATCATGCCTTAATGTTTTCAAGCTTTTACAAGGCTTCAAGAAATACAGTTTATCATGCCCTAATGTTTTCATGGTTTTACAAGGGCTTCAAGAAATACAGTTTATCATGCCTTAATGTTTTCATGGTTTTACAAGGGCTTCAAGAAATACAGTTTATCATGCCTTAATGTTTTCATGGTTTTACAAGGGCTTCATGAAATACAGTTTATCATGCCTTAATGTTTTCAATGTTTGATAACGGCTTCATGAAATACAGTTTATCATGCCTTAATGTTTTCATGGTTTTATAAGGGCTTCAAAAAATACAGTTTATAATGCCTTAATGTTTTCATGGTTTTACAAGGGCTTCAAAAAATACAGTTTATCATGCCTTAATGTTTTCATGGTTTTACAAGTTATCAAAAAATACAGTTTATCATACCTTAATGTTTTCATGGATTTAAAAGGGCTTCATGAAATACAGTTTATCATGCCTTAATGTTTTTATGGTTTTCCAAGGGCTTCAAGAAATACAGTTTATCATGCCTTATTGTTTTCATGGTTTTACAAGGGCTTCATGAAATACAGTTTTTCATGCCTTAATGTTTTCATGGTTTTACAAGGGCTTCATGAAATACAGTTTATCATGCCTTAATGTTTTCATGGTAATAAAAGGGTTTAAGAAATACAGTTTATCATGCCTTAATATTTTGATGGTTAACAAGGGCTTTAAGAAATACAGTTTATAATGCCTTAATGTTTTCATAGTTTTACAAGGAAATCATGAAATATAGTTTATCATGCCTTAGTGTTTTCATGGTTTTACAAGGCTTCAAAAAATACAGTTTATCATTCCTTAATATTTTCATGGTTTTACAAGGGCTTCATGAAATACAGTTTATCATGCCTTATTGTTTTCATGGTTTTATAAGGAATTCATGAAACACAGTTTATCATACCTTAATATTGTCATGGTTTTACAAGGAATTCATGTAATACAGTTTATCATGCCTTAATGTTTTCATGGTTTTACAAGGCTTCAAGAAATACAATTTATCCTGCCTTAATGTTTTCATGGTTTTATAAGGGCTTCATGATATACAGTTTATCATGCCTTAATATGTTCATGGTTTTATAAGGAATTCATGAAATACAGTTTATCATGCCTTAATGTTTTCATGGTTTTATAAGGAATTCATGAAATACAGTTTATCATGCCTTAATGATTTCATGGTTTTATAAGGAATTCATGAAATACAGTTTATTATGCCTTAATGTTTTTATGGTTTTACAAGGGCTTCAAGAAATACAGTTTATCATGCCTTAATGTTTTCATGGTTTTATAAGGAATTTTATGAAATACAGTTTTCATGCCTTAATGTTTTCATGGTAGTACAAGGAATTCATGAAATACAGTTTATCATGCCCTAATGTTTTCATGGTCTTACAAGGGCTTTAAGAAATACAGTTTATCATGTCTTAAAGTTTTCATAGTCTTACAATGGCTTCAAGAAATACAGTTTGTCATGCCTTAATGTTTTCATGGTTTTACAAGGGCTTCAAGAAATACAGTTTATCATGCTTAATATTTTAATGGTTTTACAAGGAATTCATGAAATACAGTTTATCATGCCTTAATGTTTTCATGGTTTTATAAGGAATTCATTAAATACAGTTTATCATACTTTAATGTTGTCATGATTTTACAAGGGCTTCAAGAAATACAGTTTATCATGCTTTAATATTGTCATGGTTTTACAAGGAATTCATGAAATACAGTTTATCATGCCTTAATGTTTTCATGGTTTTACAAGGGCTTCAAGAAATACAGTTTATCATGCCATAATGTTTTCATGGTTTTACAAGGGTTTCAAGAAATACAGTTTATCATGCCTTAATGTTTTCATGGTCTTACAAGGGCTTCAGAAATACAGTTTATCATTCCTTAATGTTTTCATGGTTTTACAAGGGCTTCAAGAAATACAGTTTATCATGCCTTAATGTTTTCATGGTTTTACAAGGGCTTCATGAAATACAGTTTATCATGCCATAATGTTTTCATGGTTTTACAAGGGCTTCAAAAAATACAGTTTATCATGCCTTAATGTTTTCATGGTTTTACAAGGGCTTCATGTAATACAGTTTATCATACCTTAATGTTTTCATGGTTTTACAAGGGCTTCAAGAAATACAGTTTATCATGCCTTAATGTTTTCATGGTTTTACAAGGAATTCATGAAATACAGTTTATAATGCCTTAATGTTTTCATGGTTTTACAAGGGCTTCAAGAAATACAGTTTATCATGCCTTAATGTTTTCATGGTTTTACAAGGGCTTCAAGAAATACAGTTTATCATTCCTTAATGTTTTCATGGTTTTACAAGGGCTTCAAGAAATACAGTTTATCATGCCTTAATGTTTTCATGGTTTTACAAGGGCTTCAAGAAATACAGTTTATCATTCCTTAATGTTTTCATGGTTTTACAAGGGCTTTAAGAAATACAGTTTATCATGCCTTAATGTTTTCATGGTTTTACAAGGGCTTCATGAAATACAGTTTATCATGCCTTAATGTTTCCATGGTTTTACAAGGGCTTCATGAAATACAGTTTATCATGCCTTAATGTTTCCATGGTTTTACAAGGGCTTCATGAAATACAGTTTATCATACCTTAATGTTTTCATGGTTTTACAAGGGCTTCAAGAAATACAGTTTATCATGCCTTAATGTTTCCATGGTTTTACAAGGGCTTCATGAAATACAGTTTATCATGCCTTAATGTTTCCATGGTTTTACAAGGGCTTCAAAAAATACAGTTTATCATGCCCTAATGTTTTCATGGTTTTACAAGGGCTTCAAGAAATACAGTTTATCAAGCCTTAATGTTTTCATGGTGTTACAAGGAATTCATGAAATACAGTAACTTAGTACTCATAAAGATTTAAAAAGTATTGAATTCTGAAACATAGAGAACTTAACTCAAATCTACCTCTATTCCAATCTGTTTACAGCTTGTTTCATATTTCTTCCTCAATTCTGCTGCTTTACTGACATATTCTGCTTCCTTTCTGTCACATTCCTGAAGAAAAAACATAATCATGAACATAGTTCTCCACATGGAAATTTCTGACCTTAGTCTTTGACCTTATCGCTAAAGATTTACTTGTAAGCTTTATCTTTTTCAAGCAATAAACTATGTAATCTGATAATCCAACAACACAAAATATTAAATTGAGCTTTTTCAGAATATTTTTGAAAACTTTGAAATTTAAAGAAAATGACACAAGAGAAACAACTGACAAAGAGAAAGCATGTGACTGCTGCTTTATGTTGAGCAACACATGTAGCAAAGAAAAAGCATGTGACTGCTGTCTTTTGTTCAGAAAACCTTTGCTAATGGAACTGAATGTAATTGCCATTTCATGTTAAGCAATATCTGTGGCAAAAGAAAGCATGTGACTACTGTCCCATATTGAGAAACACGTGGCAAAAGAAAAGCATGTGACTACTGTCTCATACTGAGAAACACCTGTGACAAAGGGAAAGCATGTGACTGCTGACTCATGTTGAGAAACACCTGTGGCAAATGGAAAATGTGATTGCTGTCTTGTGTTGAGAAACACCTATAGCAAAGGGAAAGCACCTGACTGATGTCTTATGTTGAGCAATATATATGTTAAAGGGAAAAGAATTTGACTGGTGTCTTGTGTTGAGCAATACCTGTGGCAAAGGAAAAACTGTGACTGCTGTCTTGTGTTCAGCAATATATGTGGCAAAAGAAAAAAATATGACTGTCTTGTGATGAGCAATACCTGTGGCAAAAGGCAAAAATATGACTGCTGTCTTGTGTTGAGCAATACCTGCTGTTTTGTGTTGATAATACCTATGACAAAAGGAAAAAACATGTGACTGCTGTCTTGTGTTGAGCAATATCTGTGGCAAAAGGAAAAAAAATGTGACTGCTGTCTTGTGTTGAGCAACACACCTGTGGCAAAATGAAAAATGAAAAAAATGTGACTGCTATCTTGTGTTGAGCAATACCAGTGGCAAAAGAAAAAAAAATGTGACTGCTGTTTTGTGTTGAGCAATATCTGTGGCAACTGAGCTCTAAATATTAGGTAGTATGCATGCATTTGCATTCCAAGTACAATATGCATGTGTGTGAGACTGGATCTTTAATGTACCTTTAACAATTATTGCTATGATGTCTGCAGTGTAGCAGTCTATAGTGATGTCTAAAACTGGGACATCATGCCACAGACATGTAGCATAATGTCCCACCCAGTCACATTACTCTGACACCAAACCAACCAGTCTTAACACTTAACTCTTAATACTGAGCAACTAGCAAGGCAACTGTTTGTATCATTTTTATGTCTTTGGTAAGACTCTGCCAGGATTCAAAACCACAACCTCCCACATCCGAGGTGGATACTCTAACTACCAGGCCACCAGAGCATTAAGCACAATATTACTTATAAGTCAAGTGCAACTGCAAACAACATATTGTGAACTGCTGTCATATAATGTTCAATCAGATCAGGATCTATGCTTTTTTTGCACAGATTAATCTTAACAATCAGCACAGATCTGGATTTTCTGGGATATAATGCAATGGCAGATTCTTTCTAATGGATGTTCCACTAAAACATACCTGGGACCCAGGGAATGCACTTTTGAAGTTGGGTACTCACCTATTTATGCAATTTAGATTTTTCTTATCATTTTAATAAGAACACTGTGAAATTAAAATACCCTGACATATTATTTTTAAAAACTGCCTTCTTTGGGAACCATGAAATTGTAAAGTGTAATTCCTCTGACAAAAGTCAATGTTTTATTAAGGCATATTAAATCAATATGATTCCTGTAACTGTGGAAACATCAGATTTTCTGTGCACACCTTGAAATGAAGTAAATATATGTACTGCAAAGACTCATCATTAGTTCCACAACAATCCAGTGCACTTTGAAACAATCTTTATCATTAACCAGCTTGATGTAGTCTTCAAGGCATCATAACCATTATCAGGACTTAGTCTGGTTTGAAAATTTTATGCAAGTAGCTTATAATACCTTTGTGGTATTGCAGTCATTGTCTGTCATTTTCAATAAGTTACATGAGAATGCTACTAACTTAACATTATATAGAAAACCAAAGAAGTTAATCAATTTTTCATGACTTCATTTTCAGTCCTGCTCCAATTGTAGTGCTTTTTTACGTCAAGTGCTAGCATAAGTCTGAAAATCTTCTAATCCTTTTTGTTAACAGTGCTACATAAAATGTTAGATGTTGGTATTGAGGAAAAAGTTTCCAGAAGCTAATTTTATTTATTTAAAGATAACTAAATCAACATCTTTCTAGCATAAGGTTTCCTTTTAAAATGAATAAGGTTAACACCAGTAATTTGGAGAGCTACAGTAAATAAAATGTACAGAACTTGGCATCATTAGCCTAATTGCCGTGTCTGATATTATGATGGTTCCATTAAATTATTTTCCCGTAATGTCTTTAATCTGTCTGTTAAACTGCTGTACATTTGGAAACAGACATGTCTCTTACTGAACAGTGCAGACCTGGTAATTTGTTCAAGGCACTTGATAAGGCTATCATGCTCACAAAATACCCTATTGAAATTTCAAACTCAAACATAACAATTGCAAAAAAAGTACCAATTATTTTCTGGCCGGGGAGTAAAAAAGGAATTAATTAAAATCTTCTATAGCATGATGTGGCAGGTCAAAACAAAGAAGTATTTAAGGAATTTGGTTTGTCATACAATGGTTGGATAACGGACCTATCTGACATTAAGCCCACAAAATAACTGAGCCTAGAATAGAGTTCATTCTTTTGTGGCATTATGAGGTTGAGGATGCAATCTTGTTAAAATGGGTAACAGCTAAACTATAGAAGTTAAATCTAGTTAAATATCTGTGTTGGCTAAGATGCTAATTAAACAAATAGGTCAGAGATTCATTATGAAGAAGTATGCTGTAAACATATTCAGAAGAACTAAGGTGAGTTGGTGACTCCATATGCTATATATATATATATATATATATATATATATATATATATATATATATATATATATATATATATATATGTATATATATATATATATATATATATATATATATATATATATATATATATATATATATATATATATATATATATATATGTGTGTATATGCATATGTATATATATATATATATATATATATATATATATATATATATATATATATATATAAGTGTGTGTATATTAGTATATGTATATATATATATATATATATATATATATATATAGATATAGATATATATATATATATATCTATATCTATATATATATATAGCACATATATACTTGCTTATAAGACAAGTGCAACTGCAAATGACACAAAATCTGATCTAACATTGCATTATGTGATGGCAGATCAAGTCATTTGTTGTACTGATCAGCTGATTACTCCTAAAACTATGCACTGACCCAGCATTTTAAAGGACAGCAGATCTGGGTCTGTGTAGCTTGAAGCTGGAGTCACCTTACATTTATCATCTGATAAATTGAATCTTATACGTTTTTCAGTTAAAAGGCAATTTATCACATGTTTACTCTATTACTTTTGTTTTCCAGTTAATATAATCACATCATACATTTTATATATGTAACATGCAATAACACATCATGATTTCAAATGTGACAAAATGACATGCAAAATAAAAGGTATCCAACTGAATTTCAAGGTCATTTGCTTGTATTATTCGGGTCATTTGACTGTATTATTCAATTCATTTGACTGCATTATTCAGTAGTTTGGTCAAATCAATTCCATATTTTTCATCATTTGACAAATACATTCTTAAACAATTGTCAGTTTTAAATGAAATTTATGAAGTTTATGCTCACCAAGGCTTACTCATGAAGGCGTGCAAAAGAAGGAAACTTGGGCTGCATTTAAGTACCTCATAATGTACAGGATTAAAGAAGTTATGTAATTTGAAAATCAATAGCACCCTGAATAAACAACCATAGAGAAGCAAAGACCAATCAAGGATAGAGTGTAATTGATTTGCAGACTTCATGACTCATGTAAATTATGAAGTTAAATATTTAAAATGCAAATAGTTATAACAATTTCAATCAATCTCAAGAAATAAATAATATAATTTAAATTTAAACACTGTTTAGAAATAATGGTAAAGCACATTAGACACATACGTAAATACAAAAGTAATTTCTCTCTGGTGCTATGAACTAATAAATATTAGTTTTCTGTGTCACATGTGATTTTACCCAATCCAAACACTTCTTAAAATGTATAATTACCGAAATGTGGTCGATTATAGCCCCATCATTATTATGCATTCTTACCTTTTGAACCTGTTGACACTTTGCCATTTGCTTTTTCAGAGCAGGTATTTCATAATTAACATTTCTCATTAGCATCTGTGCTGTGTCCGCTGTATTGATAATAAGAAAAAGAAGATAAACATTACTTCTCTTTCATTAGTATTTTTGTTGAAAGTGAAAAGTTATGTTGGACTTTTCAAATATAAGCTTATATGAAGAGAATTACAAATGTAAATCTGAATCTGTTCAACACAGCAGCGGTTCTGAATTCATGTGAAAATATAAGAAATAATTTACAAAATGTAAAAAGTAATGGATACTTATAGAAATTAATGAAATTTTACTTGGAGAAACCACTTAAAGGAGAAAAAGTGAATGTTTTCCATATATAATTCACGACCCAGTTTCAGTGACCAACTTGTTTTGATGAACTTTGCGTCACACAAGAATATTGCCTACTAAAAAGTCACTGGACACCATCTGGTTTGGTGTGTTTAAAAAAATGACAGTCATTTGTCATAAGAACTGAAAAATGCACATCCAACTGTCAAGTTAAACAAATACTTTTGATCCCACCGACAAAATAAACAAGGATTTACTTTATCTCCTATCTAGTTGTGTATCTCCATTTACATGTGCAAATATAATTTCATAGTCACCAAAAACACAAAACATTTCATGTACAGTATTATAGACTGGGATGAGACAAGTTCTCTGAAGCATATATAATATCACTATAATAAGAGTTCTAAGACAAAATCCGAAAGAATCTAGCATCACCATTAGTGGAGTATCCCTAACAGAACCAGATATGAACAAGCAAATTGAAAGTACATACTGAAAACAAATGGTAAAAAGGATGAAAATGAAGATTGAGAAGGAAATTACCATGAAAGACATGTAAACCAACCATAAATTTTAAAGTCATGACAAATAGTCACCATCATTTATTAAACCAATCCCTTCAGTATCACAGAGAGTCCCTGGTCGACATAAAGTAAAGCAGAAGATGGAATTGAGGAAAGTGAACAGTGCTGTGTTTGCACTCGACCAATTTAATATACTATTGTAAGCAAAGGGAAAAAAGGAGGAATAACATATTTAAAACTCCATGTTATCTGGATGAGTAAAAACATTCTTGTGTAAATATGTTTATTTCAGATATTTCATAATTCAAATCAAAATTACTTTCAATGTACTTGAGTTAAAGGCTTACAATTTTGACTGTACTGTAAACAGAGTGGTTTCAAAAATTATCACCAAAACAGGTAGTCATTTGCAACTGATTTCTATCACAACATGGATTTTTTTTTAAGACTGTTTTCTCAATGTCTTGGAGTGGACAGGTGAATTTGTGTTTGATACACTAATGAAGCTTAATTTTCTATAAAAGTAGACTGTACCAGAGTCAAAATGCAAGACTTAGTTTTATTTGGATTGAAGCACATTTATAATTGATCTTAAGGGTAAACATAATAAAACTGTATCAAAAAGAACAAATTTCAGATCCATGTAATAATGAAAAAGGAAAAATTATACTGTTTAATCTGCCATGCTACTGCAATAAATCGCTGTTAAGCTACTTTACAAAAAGTCTACATAAAGTGTTTTAATGCTACTATATTATGGTCTAGAAATTACGATGTTCTGAAAACTACAAGTATATATTATTCTTTCACAATAAAAATGTAGAAGACATATTTCTCTCCATTCAATCTTACCCAAATATACTCCGTCCCTTTCATAGAGCTTAATAATATCTGACCAGTCCTGAAAAATAAAACCAGCTATAAAGACATATCACCTCAGTCCCCAGCTTAGAGAAAGACTTCAGCACTCTCAATTGCTATACTGCTTATTATAATTCCCTATGGTGCAAATCTCAATTTTCTACACTATGTATTGCACTATCCTATGGTACCACACTGAATTTCTGTACTATTACCATATGATGCAACACTCAATTTTGATACTATTTATTGTAATACCATATGATGCCACACTTAATTTAAACACACCACTCCCTTGATAACTCGCACCCTGATAACTCATAAACCTGATTATAACACAGAGTCAGGCATAGATTCAATTTTTTAAACTAGAAAATACCCAAAAAATTGATCCCTATTTATGGAATTTGAAGAAAATTGCAAAATCAGTAATGGAACCTTTTATATATTGCTCATTTTATTGTCAAAAACGGTAGATATTATGAAGCATCAAACTTTAAAATAAGTCATACAATTTTTACATTTTCTTTCCAAATGGTCACACACTGCAATTAACAATATGCATGAAAATTTTGATCAATGAAAATCCAAGTGGATGCAGTACTTCAGTAAAAAAATACAAATTAAATAATTTTTGTATCAGTTAAAATTTATTTTCTGGTTCTATCTTTTAGTTCCTTTTAAGTGTAATCATCATAAATGCAATGTATCCTCCCAATAAGACCTCTAAGTTCTCAAGCTCTGGTGGTCTAGTGGTTAGAGTATCTGCTTCGGATGTGGGAGGTCATGGGTTCAAACTCTGGCTGAGTCATACCAAAGACCTTTTAAAGCTGTTACTAACTTTTATAAAACTCTGCCCATAAATATATCAAAACTAGACAGTGTGTCACATTCCATATACAGGACCCCTGGACACAATGAAAAGTTCCCTGTATATGTATGTGTGTTCCTGCAATAGCTCAACATACACAAATATTTGAATGAATAATAAGCATGCAAGCCTGTTTTCAAATTAGTTATGTTTTGTGTACCAATTTGTTTATATACACTTGTCATTGATATATGCATTACAACAACTGTACAGTGTAGATGACATAACTTTGGAAAATAGAGAAATAAGGGAAGCTAACAAAAATGAAAGGAAATAACAGAGTAAGCACCCTTAATTTGTTAAAAGTGTTCAGTAGAATTTAATTTTATATTTTCAACTATTTGTATTTTTTTATATACATGACATGCCCTGAACAGACCCCAGACCACCCGTATATATTTTACTTTACCTACAAAAACATGTGCCTATTTTTATACTGTGCATGCTAACTATATCTCATATAAATGTCATGCTATTATCATAAACTTTTTAGACTTTTATAACTGCATTAACAATGACTAAAAATATCCTTCTTAAAATGGGTAAAACTAAGTTTCTTAAAATAACTTAATGTGACAAGAGAAAGATTCCATGTTGACTTTTATATAGTTACTGTACCTTCATTCTCTGTGATGTATATTGTCCAAATATATTTTTCTTATTAGATTCTGTGCTTTCCAGCAAGTTCAGTATCTGTTTACAATGGGAATAATTCAAACCTGGAAATATACAAATACAAATGTATTATATACTGTCAAAACTATTAAAAGGGACAATGAAAGACCATCATTCTTTTTCTTCACCACAAATGTGGGAAACATATTAGACCATTTAAACAGTCTAGAACAAGTAATCAAAAAAATATTAACCTAGTCAAACAGTCCAAAGCTAATAATCAAAGAAATATTAACCTAGTCAAACAGTCCAAAGCTAGTAATCAAAGAAATATTAACCTAGTCAAACAGTCCAAAGCTAGTAATCAAAGAAATATTAACCTAGTCAAACAGTCCAAAGCTAGTAATCAAAGAAATATTAACCTAGTCAAACAGTCCAAAGCTAGTAATCAAAGAAATATTAACCTAGTCAAACAGTCCAAAGCTAAGGAAAATGTGTAAAACTGTGCCCACCATTAAGAAAAGTAAAATTTGTGTTCTCATTTTTTATGGTTAATTAAAGAATATAAACTTCCAGAAAACTCAAAAGGAGTGTTGTACCAATAAAGTATATTTCAAACATTTTGACTTATAAAAAAAAAATTTAAGTCAAACTTTCAGATCTGAAGAGTATCAACATTGTCTGAGTTCTATAAATGAGGTACAGAAATAATGTATACAGATTAAACCACTTGCCGCTATTACCATAGAAGCTGATGACTCCATGTAAACTTGTATGGTGAAGAACCACATCACAGAACAAGAAATGTGTTTTGTGGAACAACTGCCTGAATAGATGTGATTAATTGGAATAATAAGACAGAAAGAAGAAATAGAAGACAGTACAAAGGATACAACAAAGCCAGATGCTACCAACCTATGGAAAATGGCTTAAAATAAGTTGATATGAAACTGCATAGGAAATGTAATTATTTTATTTTGAGCACTTTGTGGAGGACATGTCATAAACAAATGCAAATATTTTAATGAAACTTGACGAACCATTTATTCAGCAGGGTATCATACTATATGAATTTGTTCTAGTTTGTCTTCATTATTTTTCAGGTATCACATCACATAAAGAACCTTTAGTACATACCATTCTTTAACAGAATTATTGAAAAGTCTTGAACAAAAAGCCCATATTTTGCAAGATGAAACTGATTCTGTTTACATCAATTAAAGTCTGATAGTGTTTCATACGCCACTTTTATCTCTATCTTAAGGCCACTTTCATCTCTATCATAAATGTTAATGTATTCAACATTTAGTATCTAAGCTGTACATCTGAAGCTATTTAACATATTAGAAAGAATGTATGTATAGTGACAGAGTGTGCAAATAATATTCTTTGTCATTTCTCAAGGTCAAGCCAGGAACACCTGTGATGTCAAGGTAAATCATGACTATTGATACACGACTTACAAAATATCTTGTATAAAGTAAGCACAATGTCTGTCCATCCATCTGTTAACATTTGGTTGTCCAGCCCATAATATTGTGACAGTTGCAAGGATTTCACAAAACTCTACTCATGAATATATCATAACTAAATAGTGTCATATACAAAATACATGACCCCTGTCACTGGATTAAGTTTAAAGCAAAGCAAGGGATATTGAATTATATGATTTTTTTGCATGTTCTGGAGAATAACTTATAAATTACTTAAGGACATTTTGAGAAAACTGTAACTATATTTATATATATATATATATATATATATATATATATATATATATATATATATATATATATATATATAATGATTAGAGATACCTTTACCATCACTACAGTCTCAAGACTAAGGTCACGGCCACAAAAAATATAAATTAGCAACCTATTTCCATGTACATGTTGAACATTTGAATGAGTGAAGGTATTTACATGCAAGTTTTTTCTGCTGTACATCTGGACTTAAGAGTGTCTCATGTATTTATAGTCAAATCCTCTGCTCCCATGGTTAAGGTCAAACATACTGTATAGCTCACATGTGTTTTTGGAACCGTACACATCACAATTGGGGGCTTAATCCCTCAAATGTGATGCAATAATGCTGAGTGAAGGATCAATAAAATTGTAACAAATCAACATCATTCCTTGGCCAGCACACCAATGGCATCTCCACCATGAAGCAACTTTTCGGCTTCTAAATAGCATATCAATGAAGACCACCCAGGGAATGACTGACACATCATGGATGATTAACAATCAAATGCCATTTCACCAATCTGTGATCTTTATTTTGTTCATATGACAATAGAAATTAATTTGAAAGTCTTGAATATTTTGCACATCCAGAAAGTGCTAACTTAACAAGAACATTAAATTCCAGATAGCAGCAGTTACTGTTTAAAAACACCAACAACAAATAGAAAACACTGAATTTACACTTCAATGCAAAACCACATGTTTAGTCCTTAAGCCGTAATGGCCCTGTTACAAGTCATCAACAACAAGTTCAATTCTAAATGCATATGTACTGTATAGGACTCTCTATTTAATTTTATGGGGTTAAATTATTAATTCTGACAGTGGTATTGATTTTTATTTCATTCATCAAAAAATAAGTTTGTTTCAAGTATGGCATGGCAGTTTCCTTTTTTATACCACAAATCAGCATAAGACAACAGTTTCAAGCATATACCCCACCCAACCCTTTAGAAACTTAAATGGTTTCTCCCTAATAAAGATGTGGCTTCAGTGGGTGTTTGGCAGAAATCAAGACAGTGAACAATGTAAAGACTGTTATAAAATGTTCGCACAAGAAGATGTCAATTTAAGCTTGGGAAAGATGCATTTCTATCACACAAATGACTTGGTGCACTGCTCATAATACAAGTATCTCAAATTATGGTACTGTCATTGACAATGTAGGTTTTACTGACTGTCATTTGAATAGTAAAATGAGCACATTATGAAATTAAAAATCATGTAATGACCCAATCACAAGGCTGAATATACATACTTGTTCAGTTTTAACTACAAATATGTTGCAAGGGACTGGTCATTTAATTTATAAAGCTAGATTGTTCTTTCTGATTAGGATATTTTTTGTTATTTGATTCATCACTGATAAATTTATTTCAAATAAGAAAAGGAATGGCATGATGTCCATTTTATAATATAAATCTCAAGTTTATATCACCCTTCTATAATCCTGTGATTGGAAGTCAGAAGACATAGTACAAGATATTACTGAGAATTCGTCACACACTTGACCTGATCCAGATGTGCTCAGACATTTTGAAACTATTGGAACTTGCTTAATATTGTTTCACATCAGTCAAATATGAATGTGATTTGTTGTAAATTGCTTGACATCTAACATTCATTACCACTGCAAAGTGCAAAAACAAAGAATTTCATATGACACTTAACAAAGTATATTGCACAAACTGCAACATAAATAAGGAAATGACTGTGTCTGTACATTCCAATAACATAGTATTGAGATTTTTTACAAGATTCATCAAGCAAAATTTACCTGAAATAGAACACTATGAAGCTTGTGTTTTGTGTTATGTAGAGGATTCTGTAATAAGCAGCAGAAAGCACTAAACAAATTTGAGATAAGTATAGAGACCCAACATGGTATTAGTTGTCCTTATAAGTCTTTTATTTTTTCCATAAAGTCATCACATCATGTTAAAGATAAGTAAAGTTTACAGCTATCATTATATTGATCAAGAGAGATGAATCATTCACATTTTCCACTGAATACATTTTAGCTGCAAAGCAGTATACTAAATAAAGAAATCTGCTAAATTCTATAAAAAGATATTTGGTTTGCATGTTTTATTTTGGGGGAAGGTTTCAACAGCCAAACACTCCAATAGCCACAAACAGGAAACTGCATTTAAATGTCTAAAATCTATATTATGATTAGGTTTCTTTCCATATGACTGATCAGTTTTTTCTATCATGATAAAAAATTTGCTTTTATATTTTTCATTACAGGAAGGATCAAATAAAAGCACACATCTGGATACAACCATGCAGAATGAACATTTAAGATGTGACAATTTTCCAGATTATTACTCATGCTAACAACACTGATTAATAAGAAATGATTACCAATCCTCCACTGATAATGATGGAACCATAATTTGAGCTGTAAACTACAATCCACCAAGTCTTATGGCTTTGTGTGAAAACGTGCCTTTCATCCACTAAAACTAACATCGACTTTAGATGCTAATTTTATAACAGTGTTTACAATGGTCACTATCTTTATTTCTGTAGAACATTCTCTCAAACTAATTCTCTACTGGGGAGACAACTTTTAAGCTTTCAAGGGTAATACTATTTGAAACAATTTTATCCTGTGATAAATAAAAAGAATTTTTAAAAATTCCAAGTTGGAAAGAATAAAAATTAAATGACCCATCCCATATAGTAATAAATAAGTGAACTAAAGTTCATAGCTCTGCTCATGTACATTCAGTCTAGTAAATGGGTCATTAGTTTTCAAGGATGTGGTTCACATTTAGGTGTAGATTTGGTTGCTTTTTAAATCTTTTTTGTTATTTGTTTTTAACAGAAGCAGTTGTCATCTGGAGTTTAAATGTACGAATCTCAAAGGACTAATCTTCATGTTTATAGAAAAGCATAACTTTGCACCATTCAAGAGATTATTAACAAGGTTGTGACAAGTCAGTACGAAAGCTTGTTAAGATTTCTTTGAAAAAAAAGTACAAGCATAAACTTGTTGCAAAGACATTAATCAGCTTTTTGAAAAAGAAAAAAGTACAATGCAACTATATTAATATTATCTAAAAAAAACTGTGTGGTATCATATCTGTTACATAGCATTCATTAGAACTAGGAAATGTTTACAATCATCTGATTCAAACATTGATACATTGGCATCTCACTCTCAACCTCTAAACAGCATGCTCACAGTGGTTATGCTAATTTTGATTGAGACCACACCAACTCTGCAGTCATCACCCTCAATGACTCAAGAACTTGTAGTGTGCAAAGCAATTTTCCATAAGCTGCCACAGCAACTCTGCCAGGACATATGGAGAGATAGGTTTTGTTTTTTTAATCCTCTCCACTCTATCCACCACTATCACAATGTGTGGAGTTCCAAAAATACAAGTGTTTTGTACCATAAAAAGTAGAAATTTTTATCTTGAATTCTTATTGCAGTTACTGTAAGATATTCACTTGATGTTCCCTGAAGCACTTTTGATAGCTCCTCTGTTTGTGGCATGTCTCGAAGAGCTTCATTAATCTTCTCATGGATGACATGTGCTACAGTCTGCCAATTTTGGTTACAATGACGTCTATTCAGCAGCCAGTCTGCAACACACAAATAAATGACTTTTGATGTATTTATTGGATGTTGGGAGGAAAATACAATATATACAATAAAAATTACAATGTAAAACAAAACAAATAACCAATCAAAACTTTAAAATACAACTTCATTCTAGTAGGATCGTATATGTGTATGTTTTGGGTTTATGGGCACATAAGCAAAGTTGTGGAGTGCTGATTGAAATGTAGTAAAAAATGTAAAGGAGACAAAAATTTTTTAAAAATTATAAAGCACTTATAATAAAAAAGATTAAGTAAAATGGTAGAATACTAACAATGTAAACATTTTAATAAAATACATATTTTTTGGGAGAATGTTTCCCATCATTAAAAAACTTTCCTTGACATTACATCCAAACTTTTTTGTTGCACTAAGGAAGTTGATACCTTCAATAATAATATATTATTATGTTAATGAGGTCTAACAAGGAATGTACTTTGATCAATGTTCACCTGTAAAGGATGCATCTAAAGACTATAGTTATTAATGACATAAACTCTGATAAGTATTTAATTAAAAAACGAAAACTGGGCAACATGGCCATCTTATTTGAAAACATTAAATGCTACAGGTATGTAAGTACTATAGATCATTTTATGATCAATAAATGTTAAGGCCTGCTCAACCATCTTCCAACCCTTATTCCCACCTGTCCTTCATTAGACCATTAATTGAGCTGCAAACAGGCTAAAAAAAAATGAATTTTACAAATGCAATATCCAGTGCATGATCCAAACACCTGTTAAACAAAAGAACTGCAATGTGACATTCATGAATGTTTTAACCTAAAATCGACAGAAATGTCATTCAGGGTGAAATCTAAATTTTCATTTGCCTCAAGTTATTCCAACAACCCATTCAATTCTTTACCATACACATGATTTTAAAGAATTCTGATTTTACTGCTTTATCAGTTTTTTAATCTAGGCAGAAATCAGCACCCTGCATGACATTTGATCATTACTCTTCGAGTACTCTTTTCTGTTCTTATTTAGTACAATGCATATTTTTCTTTCTCAAATGATTTTCTTTCAAAATTTACATTTTGCAAATTTATTGACAAAGAAAGTTCACTGCTGTATTAGTATTACCAATTTTGGGAACTCTGAACATAATCTGATCTCTGAAAGAGGCACAGTCATATCTATGTATCCTATACTACAAAGAATATATCATGCTTCTTTCAACCCATACATTGCCTTTTTTGTGTCCTATATTGCTACCTCCAATCTATACTTTGCCCAGTTTGTGTCCACCACTGTCCATTTCAACCAATAACGCATCTTCTTTGTTTCCCTCATGGCCACATTCAACTCATGCCCTACTCATTTGTGTCCTACACTACCACTCTCAACCCATATCTTGCCCTCTTTGTGTCCTACATTGCCACTTTCAAACCATTCCTTGTCCTCTTTGTGTCATACATTGCTAACTTTTAACCCATACTGTCATCTTTGTGTCCCCCACTGCCACATTCAACCAATACCATACACATTTCTGTCCTACACTACCGCTTTCAACCCACACATTGCCCTCTATGTGTCCTCACTGCCACTTTCAACCCATATTTTGCCCTCTTTGTGTCCTACCATGATACCTTCAAAAAAAACCTTACTCTCTTTCCTACTTTGCCACTTTCAACACATAGCCTGTCCTCTTATGGTCCTACACTGCCACTTTCAATTCATACCTTGTCATCTTTTGTGTCCTGCACTGCTACTTTCTTTGTCCTCTTTGTAATCTATATTGAGATTTTCAACCAAATTTCAACCCATACCTTGCCCTCATTGTGTCCTATACTGCCACATTCAACCCATACCTTGCCCTCATTATGTCTTACACTGCAACTTTCAATCTATACCCAACACATTTGTCTTACACTGTCACATTCAATCCATTTGTATCCTACAGTCGAATTAAACCCATACCCTGCCCTCATTGTGTCCTATACTGCCATTTTCAAACCATACCTTGCCCTCATTATGTCTTACATTGCCACTTTCAATCTATACCCAACACATTTGTCTTACACTGTCACATTCAATCCATTTGTATCCTACACAAATTCAACCCATACCTTGCCCTCATTGTGTCCTATACTGCCACATTCAACCCATACCTTGTCCTCATTGTGTCCTATACTGCCACATTCAACCCATACCTTGCCCTCATTGTGCCCTACAATGCCACTTTTATCCCATACCTTGCCCTCAGTGTGTCCAACAATGACACTTTCAACCCATACCTTGCTCTCAGGGTGTCCTATACTGCCATTTTCAACCCATACCTTGCCCTCATTGTGTCTTACACTGCCACTTTCAACCCATACCCTACACATTTGTGTCTTACACTGTCACATTCAATCCATACCTTACACATTTGTGTCCTAAACTGTCGAATTCAACCCATACCTTACACATTTGTGTCCTATACTGCTACTTTCAAACCATACCGCACACATTTGTGTCCTGTGTCCTACACTACCACATTTAACCCATACTTACACATTTGTGTCCTACACTGCTACATTCAACCCATACTTACACATTTGTGTCCTACACTGCCACATTCAACCCATACCTTACACATTTGTGCCCAATACTGCCACATACAACACATACTTTACACATTTATGTCCTACAGTCCTCTTTGTGTCCTTTACTGCCACTGTCAACTCATACCTTGCCCTCATTGTGTCCTATACTGCACTCTTTGTGTTTCTATACTGCCCCTTTCAACACACAGCCTACTCTTCTTCACAGTTCTGCAGAAACAGTTATTCAGCAATAAATCATTATATTTAGTTACCAAGTAGTTTATTATAATGAATGTCTATTGGAAGATTTTCCATCTCCTGTTTTTGCTGTGCCATCTTCTGTTGCTCACTTTAGTCAGGATCTCTGATCTGAAATATGAAAGGATTTACACTGAAGGAGTTATCAGGCAAACTGATATTTAGTATGTGGATAAAATAAGTTACTAAATTATTTTCACATGGTCAGTAATAAAAAGATCAGGAAAGGAAAATCCATGTGAAAGTTAATGGATAAAATATAAAACTGCTATTGACTATTAGGAAACTTTTTTTTCCAAAGATAAAACCCTGAATCTGTGGCAGCACAAAAAATGTCAAATATAACTAGAAGGCAGAGAAATTCTCTGCTGCATAGGGTTGATTGCTATCCCTGGCATGAATTTAGTAACTTAAATGGCACTGTAAACAATATCCCAAACTGCAACTAGTATATTTGTCAATGACTACATGTACTTTTTAGTCTTTTCTCATGGTATTGGCAGGTCTTGTGAAAAATGAGATTGAAGATATTGTCAGGTCTTGTGAAATATGTGATTTAAGACTTTTTCTCCATCATCTTACAGTTATTTTCATAAAGGAAACATACCGACATTTATCTGCAGTTCAAAGCAAAGATGAGGGATACAAATGGTTAGAGGATTCACCTGCCGAAACTCTTGGAACACTCCACTTTATTTGAGTCTTTTATGCAAACTGTAAGAAATCAAGGTTGTTAAAATCCCACCCACTGCTGAATGTGAACGAGCATTTAGTACAAGTAACTTAATCATCACAATCAAGACTTCTTGAATGAATTTATGAAACCATGCAACTTTACAAATTCTAAGGAACATTTCAGCAAATGGACCAGAGCTATTTGTACAAATGCGAATTTCTTTAATAAATAAATTATTTTGTACATTATTTCATTATTATTTCTTTGAATATAAGTGCTAGTCAAATCTTGGCAAGTGATTACAATTTTAGGACAAGTTAAAAGAATGGTGGGAGAAGTGAATTTCTAGAAACAACTTGTCCTAATCAGAGGGTGAAAACAAAATTTGATAAGCCCTGTGGTGACTTAATAAGCCTTTTACTATTAAACCTGTAGAACAGTAAGGTTCAAGGTACTGTCTGAAGGCAAAGATGGGTATCTGTCAATGTCATTGCTTTTAGATGCAACATGTGAAGGAAATGAGATAAAATTTATTAAAAATGGACTTGATAAAAAGAATCTTTATGTGAGCAAGATACCATATGTCCCAATTCTGTTACCATGTAACATGTATAGTTAGAACAGCTTATTTCCTATAATTCACCTGCAAGGGCTAGAGATTTCAATGCATATCTTTTCTGACTGCCTACCAGAATCATTTTTTGTCATCAGATGTCTTGGTCTATTTCATGTATCAACAACAACACTATTTCAGAAAAATCTATTCATAACAGATTCTGAAAAGGTAACAATTTGGGGTTGGAATGCCATACTTCTTTTCTGACCAATGTCCTAATTTATTAATGTCATTTAGTAGGATTCTAGTATTCTACATTTTAATAGTTCTGTGGCATACCCTGTCATCTGCAGAGTCAAATGCCTGTATCAATTACAACCAACTATTATTAATGTAAATGAAGAAATGCATTTGATCCAGTAATGTGTTCTAAGGTAGTGCAAAGTTTTACAGTACCACCAAACACCAAGCATTGTTCTTGAAAGCATAAAAGCCAAACCGGTTTTGCTTGCAATTCTGTCATGAAATAATTTACTCTACAGCAATTCATGCAGAGCAATGTCAAATGATTTAAGTCAAGTAAAGAAATAGCTACTTTGTCACCCATTTCCAAATGTTTGCCCAATCAATAAATACATAATACAGTTGCAATTCACAAGCATGATCATTTCTAAAGACATTTTAATAGATATAATGAAAAATATGTTTCTATGGCCCATTATGTTTTGGCAGACAAAATTCTCAAACATTTTAAAGAGTGCACTTAGGAGAGAAACTAGACAATAATTACTGACTTTTGTGAGATTCTCTTTTGAACTGTGAGATATATATGTCAAAGACCAATCCTTTTAGAATTGCACAAACATGCAAACAGTATTCCAGAAGGCATGTACATAGTTTTGAGTGCATATTTAATTTGTCAGTAACAGGTCCTTCAAAATCCACTGTGCAGTTATTTCCATGTTTTACTGCTAAGTTTAATACCGGTGAAACCACATTTCCTTCTTAATGCATCCAACTTGGACCCTTACCAGTATCTGAGTTATTTCAAAGTACTTCATCCACTTTTACAGTAATACACATAATCCTAAGCTCATAAAATTCAATTTAAACTAAATATACTTAAATCTGACTTGTCAAGAAATTATCTCCATTCTAAACATTTTCAGTGACAGACACATTTTCTGCAGACATGTGGAAGATCATGTACATAATTCAAATTCATTACACAATATCAATAAGAATTTGCTAGATAGAAAATGTACAGAAACCTTTATATCTTGTAAGCACAAAATATAAAAGGTAAAACTTTTACTGCACTTTAGCAGGGCCTGAAAAAAAGTGATGGTTCTAGATTAAGGGCTTGCAATTTTCCTAGTCATACGCAAGAGATAAACTTCTCAAAAATGTGACAGACCTCCAATTTGTCCAAAAGAATGTTAATTAAAAGCTTTCCTCTCATAACTGTTTCTTACACAAAAAGTAGAATTATCAAAAAATATAGATGCAAAATTATGTGCAAGCAAAATTAATCTACTCTGCAAACAATACTGCTGTGCTGTGTACATGACAGTCAGACTGGTAAAACATATACATGTATAGAGAACAAGACTGAGATAAGAAAAGTAAGGTTAGTGTGAGCTAGTTTTCTTTTACTTCTAAATTCAAGTCTATACAAGCAAAGTCTCAAGTCTTGAAGTTCAAATGGGATTCACCTTATTAATTGGAAAGAGACAATTCCACAGTCAACTGCCTGATGTTTTGTTCAATGAAAATCGAGATGACCATATTTCAGAAGTTGTAATTAGTCAATAACCACAACTCCAAAATACAAACCAATCTGCAAGATATGGTTCCACTCCAAAAAAAAAAAAAAACAGAACAGACAACCAATATGAGTCATGAGTTTATTTAACTTAGACTTCTAATCCACTGGCAAATTTGAAAAGTTACAGGAACCCAAAAAATGAAGAAAATAAAGCAAAACAGAATAAGCCAAACATAGTACAATGAAAACTGTATTTGTACAGTTCACATACACTCGAAATCAAATTGGTCATGGTTTGCATAACAGGTTGAGCAAAGCAAAAAGCAAGAAACATAAGATACCAACTATCAAGATTATAACTTTGAGTAGCCTATTTCCCAATCATTACAGCCAGGATTACACTGAAAAAAGAACAGAGAGATCATATTCTGCACCTATTCGATACTGTCTGTTGTGTTGCATAAGCAGGAAAACCGGTTTTGAAATTTGAATTTTTTGCACTGTGCAGAAATAAATGACAAGTTTGGGTTAAAATTATATCAATTCCAATGAATGTACTCACTTCTTTGCATTTGTTGCAGACTCCCATCTGAATCCAATCCAATGTGGAATAAAAAATGTAAATTTCATTTTAAGTGACAGTTTTAAGTAACAGATCAACAGAATTGCCAATGTTGAAAAAGAAATCTTGTATGAATGTTATCTATCATCTAAGAAAATACCCTTTATAAGATATTGGTTGGGATCGTCATCAGTATAGAAAGAAAACTGAATTGTTAAAAATAACTGCTTTATTAATTTATTACTGCCAATATAAGTCACTATGATTCTGTACTGAATACAATATTCCTTAAAAAAAACCTCAAACAACTTGGATCTGATTATATACAGGTCGGATCTGGCTCCCTGTGAGAGTGACCGGTCTTTTATCTACCACCCATCAACAATATTTTCAAGCCATGTTTGGTCTCACAAGACTGAATTGCAAACACATTAAAATCTGTCATATGATCCATCTTCAAAATGTGAAGCAGATCTGTTCCCTTTATTGGTTGGGTCAGTCCTATGGCTACAGTGTGTTATTGATAGTGTTGCAAGTCAAACAACATGCACAGAACAGAAAAAGGAAGGGAAGAAAAATTCTAATTGTCAACTATGAATTCTTTCTATCTCTTGTTAATCTTCAAAAGCTAAGTGCTTCTGATGGAATTGGCTTGATTTGCCAAAGTCGTAAAATTATGACTTTGCACTGTTACTTAAGTTATACCCGCTGGGTTGTCCAACGATGTAAGGCATCGACGCTGATGTTTATATTCTGGTGGTCGACCCCAAAACATAAATATCACGGTCCATGTCTTACATTGTAGGACTAATCTACTGGAGTGCCGATCAATATATCAATTTTAGCGGTGCGTATTCTTATTAACAGGTTCGCTAGTGGACTTATTGTCGATACACATATTTCTAGACCTGCATGGGTTTAGAAAACAAATACGTTACTACCTTTCAACTTTATTTTGTTCTATATAAGTGCCAGAGGTTGACGAATGCGGTACAGATTTTAGATAAACGTTTCCGTGAGCCACTTCATACTGGTTTGTCAGTTAAGCCATGAATTAAAAAATAAACTAGTTCAATGAATAACTCTCTGATACCTCTAACGACACTAATTTTAGCAAAACTAACATAGCAAGTTAATTGAAAATATACCATATGGTTACAAGTTGGGCTTCGCTGTTTATGTGGACGGTATCCCGATTACTAAGCCGCTGGATTTCACATGAAATAGACAATATAAGCCTCTGTTTAACATGACTTTGAAGCACTTTTCATAATTTTCTTGCATAGATGAAACTCAGTTCCGGAATTATTATTTTAGAATACAGGTCATAAAAGATATTTTTATTCGATATTTTAACTTTAGAAATATAAAGTAGCAAATAATTGACTTACTAAATATAATTTATATTAGCATTCATTTATAAATTTCTTCTCAATTTCACATATGCAATGGAAAATATTACATTCCTCAGAAATCATTGTACTTTAATGTTTTGTTAACACATGATTACGTTTTTGTTCATATCACAAAATTTGTATGTTATTAAATAGTAACAATTTTTTTTTCTAAATTTGAATCTGATTCTGAATCAATACAGTTAATTGTGCATTGAACCTTCTTGACTGTCAGTATCCTTAGTTTTGTATTGGTCCCAGACTACACAACCATATTCTAACATGGATCTGACTAGTGCTAGATAGTTAGTTCATCTACATGTCTGTGGATTCTTTTGAGAAAAGTCCACTGGTTTGTCTTTTTAGTCTGATTGCCAAGTCTTGTTTTATGTTTTACCATTCTCTTGAGTTTGTAACTAAAGCATGGCTCAGACTTTTGTACATATATTTTGTCCAGTACCGCTTTAATATTTTTGTCCATATTGGTGCAGATCATGTTCTTAATGAGAGACAATAGACGATTGAGTGGAAATCAGCATATAGTTTGAAAGAAATATGCTATTGTACTGATTTGTGCAGAAAAAGACAGATCTATATTTGGTAATACAATTTATTTATCTGATTCAAAAGAAAAATCCAGGCTCTTTCTCCTCCCCAGTTAAAATGTTTGTTCTCTAATACACAGGTACATGGAATGCAAGCTTAAAATTAAATAAAAATCCAATTTCACATATTTGTATGAGAATAATTAATACAAATGTTAGATGTGTCTTATTTTTATGAGCTTATTGATCATGTCTAGTTATTTGAACCAGAAGAAAGGAAAATAATTTGTAATAGTTGAACAAGCAAGAAAAACCTGTGCAGAATATCTTCACTATAGAGACCAATGAGATGCTTTTTTGTTTCCTTCAGTATATACAGTGTATATAGATGTACAAATAGTGTATATGCATGTACAGATATAGTGTATATAGATGTTCTGATAGAAACAAATAGATCTATACAAATACTAAGTTTTATACCCTGCCTTTAAATGTTGCAGGGTATTATGTCATTGGAATCTGTTATTTCTTTGTTTCCTGCAAATAAAAGTTATCTTTTAGTGTACATATTTTAGCCAGGGTTGTTTATCGTTTCTTGTAGCCTCAACCTTAATGAAAAAGCCTAATTTTTGTGGATTAGTTGATTTATAGTTGAGATCACTAACATTCTAAGTAATTTATCCACTTGCATGTCATCTCCATACAGAAATTATACTCAAGTGGACAGAAAAAAATATGGTGTATTCTTGTCAGTTTTGATTTAATTGTTTTAAAGTTAAGATTTAAGTTACTAAAATAATATATTTTTTTACAGTTTTAGTATTATTATGCTCAGGGAATAATATACAACACTTTAGTTCACTAATTATTAGTTGATATCATGGCACATGGTACTTTCTTTAGTACTTTGACTAATTGTTATAATAAACATGGCACATACATAATGTGTTATTGGTAGTACTTTGATTAAGTTTCAGCAACTAATACTGAGTCAACATTATGGCATAATGTGCTGTCTGTATTACATTTACTGATACAGAGTCAACATTATGGCATAATGTGCTGTCTGTATTACATTTACTGATACAGAGTCAACATTATGGCATAATGTGCTGTCTGTATTACTTTTACTGAGTCAACATTATGGCATAATGTGCTGTCTGTATTACTTTTACTGAGTCAACATTATGACATAATGTGCTGTCTGTATTACATTTACTGATACAGAGTCAACAT
The DNA here is from genome assembly GCA_016746295.1 of Potamilus streckersoni. Classification (NCBI taxonomy): domain Eukaryota; kingdom Metazoa; phylum Mollusca; class Bivalvia; order Unionida; family Unionidae; genus Potamilus; species Potamilus streckersoni. Next base: position 131,505 of record JAEAOA010002274.1, on the reverse strand, counting down.
TATGGCATAATGTGCTGTCTGTATTACATTTACTGATACAGAGTCAACATTATGGCATAATGTGCTGTCTGTATTACTTTTACTGAGTCAACATTATGGCATAATGTGCTGTCTGTATTACTTTAACTACCATAATTGTTACTCAGTATTATAGCCTAATGTACTCTTATGTACTATTACTAATTGTTAGTCAGTATTATAGAACTGTCACTAATTGTTAGTCAATAGTGTGGCCTAATGTGCTAACTGTAGTACTTTGACTAATTGGTAATGAATATTATGATGCAAGTCTAAAGTGCTTTAGCTAATTTGAAGTTGGTATCTTGATATAGTGTGCTGTATGTTGCACTTTTACTAAACTGTTAAAAGATGAAAAAAAAGGTGAAAAAGAGGAAAAGAGAAATGATATATCTAAACTGTCTTTATGTAAATCGTATCAAAGAAATAATCGCAGATCTTAATTATACTTGAGATTATCCTAATTATATAGAAATTATTTATTCTGATGTAAATATCCAACCTGTAAATATATGAAAAGGTGAATTTACTATTTAAATAGTATGTTTTTTTATTCACATGTTAGCTTCAATGAATATCTGATGCCATCGTTAACAGATAAATGTTCAAATTTATGAAACATAATCAAAAACATTTTGTTTGCAAACTTACGTTAAATTACTTAAATCATTGTATACTACAAGATGATACATAGATCTGAAATTGCCTGCTAATATAATTACAGTAAATGATGCACAAAGAAAGTTCTTTACCGACACCATTCCCCTCAGCTCCTTGTGTCTTTAATTCATTAATGCAGGCAAGTGAGCCTCAACTGTGTCCAATGGAAAAGTTTACAGCTAGACTCTCTTACAGATTCAATACACAGTCAGTAAAACTGGCCAATAAGAGTTCAGCAATTATCATCTCTAAAATATTTATTTGAAATCTTCATTTATACCTACCTTTATCTTCAGAAATTGTTTCATGCATTAAAAGACCAATACAATTACACCAATTGTCTACAACACATCTCAGATGAAATTACTCACATTATCTTATTAACTTATCAATGAATATTGTGCAAATATGCCACTTCATCATTAACCAATTAAGATAAGACATGTGTTTTGTGCCTTCATTTTTACAATGTACTGTGCAAGATTATCAGTGTTTTACACCTTTAATAATAATAATAATAATAATAATAATAATAATAATAATAATAATAATAATAATAATAATAATAATAATAATAATTCCAATAATAATAACATTGTTTTTGAAAACTGCAGCTGTGCAATTTCATCATGCTATGGTAATACAAACATCAATGTTCTAGAGTCCATTTAATAATTTATGTATCAATTCATAAATAACTTTGAAATTCAAACTTGTAAAAAGGATTTCAAAAGTAAGAGTACATGGCCTTGGCTGAATTTTGCAGTTTCTTTGTCCCCTAGTTTGGATATATAGATGAATAATCATGAAAAATCATTTCTTTAACATGAGTGTGTGGTAATTTAAATATTGCATTTATATTGTTTTCCCTACAATATCATCTTTAGACACCATTTATTTAAAAATTGCATTTACAAAAGAAACTGCTTGATTAATCAAAAATGTTTTAGATCTACTTTTATTTTTCTTTTACATAATTATGTATATCTAGTCTAAAGTTTTCTTTCCATATTTCAAGAAACACCATAAAAAGATAAAAAAAGAAAAGGATTTTTTCACAAAGAGATAAGGAATGACAATCTTTTCTTTTCAAAACTGCAGTTTTCAGCCTATTGAGCTTCCTCAAATTTCAATTCCTTCAACTATTATTAATTTTATTTTTATAAATCAGCAAATTTAGTGAGATGGTTTAAGTAACTGTCATAAAAGATGTTTACGAGGGTATTTTGTTTCCAGTTTGCTTGTTTCCATAAAGGCAAATATGTCATGGCAAAGGACTTATAAACATCACTTTAGTTTTATTTTTTTTACAGAAAGCATTTCTCATTTTCTGCCTCCTACTGCAGGTTCATGGATGTAGAACAGGTCCAATATGCCCTAGATGTTAAAAGAGAAAACTCATGGAGGCAACCTGTCTATCAGGAAGTCAAAGATGCATCCATATAATGCATTGCACCCAAGGTCTTGGACATTTTAAAAGTGTTCAGCTAACATACACAAGTTTTCACATTCTATATTAAGGATTTACCATTTAAATATACTAGAAAATAAGTCATGTTTGGCCCTGGATTTGCTGCTGCTTTAGAAAAAGATTTTATTTTTCCATGATTCACTGGGATTAATAGACTTATAGAATTCACCCAACAACAGTATTTGAATCCACTCTAGTGATTTAAAAAAATATGAATTGACTCCAAGCAGACATACTACCTCAGAACTAGATACCATTTAACAGATGGACATTTCTGGTGAAGAAAGTTGGGGAGGGTTTATTTGATGCACTGTTTGGCTAAAGTGTGTCTGAACAAACAGGAAAAAGTGATTGACCAAACAAATGTCTGACAAGAAAACCATGTGTAAACTAGATACAGTAACATTTTAATTAAGTTTGTAAAGCAATTGCTTGTCCAGAAAATAAACATAATCAGTACACTGGATTAGGTGATCTCAGGCCTTCATTATGATGTTCACAGTTTAAGGGATAAAGAAATCAATGACAACTTGACATATCCTATCACTCAGATGTTTTGTTGCTATGAGAATGTGCAGTCAAAATGTTTGATCCCTCAGGTAGGTCAGACAAATACAATGATTTCAGGACTGACCAACCAGACCATCCATATATCAGTCAGTATGGCCATCCATCCATCCATCCATCCATTCAAACATAATTTTTAAACCCCTCTAATTGTTATCCTTATGTAATTTTTCCATTTCTTTTTAGAAAAATGGTGATTTCACATAAGATAGTTTAAGTGACCACTGTCTTCCAGGATTTGTAAAACATGAAATCATAAGCACAGTTGATAAAATATATTTTTATTACTTTAGAAAACACAGTATCCACTAGAAGGAATGTTCATATTGATATTGAAAAGATGCATCAGGGTACTTGCTCTTAAAAGAATAATTACACCTTCAGTAATCAATAACCTTGGCAATTAGGCAACAAAATCCCTACTGGAAAACAGTCATGTGAATGTGATTCCAACAGGTCAGCACTTATACATAGTTTGAGCTACCTTCTGACCATGCCTCTTGAAAATGAGTATGTACATGTGCTTTGAATTTTTAATGTAACTTTAAAAATGTTTTAGTCATAATGATACTATGTCTGCAGTGTGTCAGTTTAAAGTGATGTTTAGCAATGGGGCATCATACCACAGATTTGTAGCATCATGTCCCAACCAGTCACATTATCTTTGCATTATCTTTACACCAGTCCGACAGTTCTAACACTAACCTCTTAATGCTGTATGACAAGCTAGGCAGCTGCAGGTACCATTTTATATGTCTTTGGTTTAACTCAGCCGGGGTTTGAAACTGCGACCTCCTGCATCTTAGACAAACACTCTAACCAATAAACCACCAGAATGGTTGCTTGAAAATGAAAGTTATGCAATCTTTGCAGTCCTTAGGGCTGGTAGAGGATGTAGGTAAATGGATGAAATGGAATATTTGCCATGAAGAATGAAAGACTGTTATTTTAACAAGATAGACTAGGTCAGCATGATACACCTATAATCAAGCCTTGCAGCTGAACCTGACCCAAAGGTCAAACAAAATAATTGAGTATATCCCAGATGGCTTATCTTAGCTTTAAAATGATTCATAAGAAAAAAGTCAACCAAAAAGTTTAGAAAATATATCCAAAGAAAAAAAATTTAAAAAGAACCTAGCACAAATCATCTATGACTGACTTTGAGCCCAGAGACAAAAGGGCATGTGCATGTGTCATAGAATAAATTGACTTACACTTATTATGACTGAATCCATATATGATGAAAAACCTTCAAAAAGTTTAGGAAACATAAGAAAATGAAACATTTTTTACCAAAACCCTAATACATATCTTCTGTGATTGTGACTAAGATCACAATGGGGAATATATCAAGGGCAAATAATTGTGACCTTGACTCCAAAGTCAAAGGGACAAGTGAACATGTTGTGGAATGAATTTTCTCACCCTAAGGACTGAGAAATCTAGCTGTTTTGCTAACCTTCCTTTTCTTATCTCAGTTTGGTTGTCGAGGTCACGTCATCTCAGTCATGGTTGCATGTGCAATAACTAATTTTAAAAAGAAGAAATTGGGTCTTGTTTTCTGCTGTGCCAGACAGAGTTCTTCTAAAATCAAACAACAAGCAGCAAAAACAGATATATAATACATTAAAACCCATATAGCAACTTAAGTTCTCTACAACTATGAAAATAAACCATATAAAACACTTTGAAAGACACACACACAGAGTGGTGAACTTTATCCTATCTGTAGGCTTAACTCAGTAAATTTTCAGGTCCGCACCATTAAATGTAGCTAAAAGTATGTAAATAGTTTTAAATATATGGTGTGAAATGAATTTGATAGTTAGCTACATTTAATGATGCTGACCTCAAAATTTACTTAACTACAGGTAGGATAAAGTTGGTGGTGCTGTGAGGAATGAATTATGACAGAAAACCCTGTTCCAAGTACACAGACAATACACATCATGGATTAAAAGAAATAAAACTCCGAACTTTATCAAGAGCTACCATAAAAACTGCAATGATTTTAAATGCCTTCTTCAAACTTTGTCAAACACCCACAAACGATGACAGCAGAATAAAAAACATTTAACAAATGAAACTCCCTACACTTAAAAATCAGACTGTTTCATTCATCAGTCCACATGCTATTTCACATGAAAGCATATCATTAATTACACTAGTAACAACAGTACTTGCCATATTTCCATGAACAATAATATTATTTCCAAGAATATCAATTAGAAATTGGATCCATCACTAAACACTTAGAACTGTATTGTACTGTGATGCTTCATAGTTGTACCTACCATAGAACTTTTCAGGATTAGAACTGATGAAAGTCAAAAGTTATCTGTATGAAGGATATTAATTACCTATTATTATATCATATGACACCCATCAATTAAATATGATTATACAGTAATATTATCAAAAAGTTTTATGTTTCTATTTTCTTATGCATAGTACTTGTTTACTTAAGTGTCAACATTGTCCGATTGCTCTATTTAAACATATTTGCATAAATGCACAGTACTGTATTTTGAACAAAATTAGCACATGGCTTGAGACATTTGCTGTATAATACTTTTCAAAAGCTTATAATTATAACCTCTACCTTGACTTTTTTTTCTCTTTTCTAAGAATGGCATGTGTAGCTAAATTCTACTTATATAATTATTCACATTTTCATAATAAAAGTACAAAACCTTTTGATCCTTATGCAGAGAAAGAAGCAATAATAATAATACCCGATGAATAAAATTATGTTTTGAATCTGTTAACTAAATTGCAAAAGTGCAGGGTTGTTTTAATTTAGTTGGAAAATACTGGATGAGAAAAATAATCTTGTACTAAGACAAGGAATTCCCAGTTGCTTGGTTACAAATAATGTAACACTGGAATTTCCTTGTCTCAGTGAAAACCCAACGATTGATTTTCTTAGTCTTAGCTTCATTCAAATCAAACATGATGATGATAATAATCTATCACATGGTTTATGCTTATGAAAACTCAATCAATAACCTTGATAAACCACTGATGCCGTGGCTACTAGTGCCACTGCCAGAAAGGCAACTGCTGCTATGTCCTGCTTCATAACATAAGCACAACAATGGATATATTGCTGCTGGGAACACTTCAAGGCAGCAAATATATATATATATATATATATATATATATATATATATATATATATATATATATATATATATATATATACACACACACACACACACACACACCAGCACATTCTTTTCACAAAAGAAACAATAGGACACAATGAACCAATGGTAAATCACTTTTATGGTAAATGGCGCTTACACATAATATCTGCATATATGTAAACAAAGTACACAACACAAAAATATAAAATAAAAGATTTATTTAATTTGTATTATAACCAATATCAGCATGCACCTGTACATATCACATTTTGCCACCATTGCAGAATCTTCAGAGAGGAGACAAGTTCATGCTTATTTTATTAAAGGATAAATGAAAATGGTTCAGTATTTATTAATGTGTAAATTTCACCTAATCAATTAGAAATTAAAAAAGTCCAAAGGACTTTATGTTACCTTTATAAGTGATCAGGTAAATTTACACATCCATAAATACCCAAGCACAAATAATGAATCCTTCTAATTCCAATTTATATCCTTTCTAATATCAGGTCAGCATATTTAATCAACAAAAAATTCAATTTTATGTACATCAAAGTTTTCCTTCATTACCCTCACTGAGGTAGAATACATAGCACGATCTTCACTCACCAAGATTTGTCAATCCTTCATATAGTAATATGGGGTAGAATGTCACAGCAGGTCATGCCATTGGTATATTGTTATAATCATTATTTTAATATATAAAAAATGGTTATTGTGGGTAAACTAGGATATTTATTTTTTAAATTACACTTGCACATGGCACATGTTGTTATAGCAATGTTGTTTATGTTTCTACACATTTTCCGCTTGCTTCCATTTTTAGTGAGATCCCTTGCTTGACATATGACCCTTAATAACCACTGCTGTAACATGTTGTCAAAGTGAAATGCAATAATTTCCAAAGATTGGCCTCTAAAGTCTACAATGTACCCTTTTAGCAAAATGGCAATGGTGTTGTTCTCTACTTCTACTGGCAATTGAAGGCCTCATTTGATTACATTACATATAACTACCTTGATCCTTTAGATTCTCTGCCATCAAAAACAACAGATTAGACTAACGATGTGTGACCCCAAAATCAAAGGGATGCTAACACCCACCTGATTGGTTTAATTTTGACAATGTAAGTATGCTTAGTATACAAAATTCCAATTACATAAAAATAAGATTAGGCAATCTTCATCTCTGAACTTAGGTCAATTGCACCATCAGCTTACACAACAATGGGGATAGGGAACATCCACTCACTCAGAACAACTGGACAGAATTTGACATCCTCCTGTCAGGCAATTGAAAAGAACAGATATGGTACATAAACAGGGTGTTTTCAAGGCATCATTCCATATACATTGACCAAATAAAATAGCTCAGTCAGCATAAACTAGTTGCAAAAGCTCTAAGTTAGCATAGGAAGGTCTGTGCAATTATATTGTTTTAATTTGTAATGGTCCATTATAATCTGTGGTTTGTAGATTTTAATTGGAAATCACAGGAGTGGGTGGTTGGGATTTTGTTGTTGTTACTAGGGTGTAAGGGGTTGATATATATATATATATATATATATATATATATATATATATATATATATATATATATATATATATATATATATATATATATATATATATATATAAAACTCCACCTCAAATAATATGGAAACATGGAATCAAAAGTAGTATGCAGAATTTATTGATGTGTAAAAAAACTTCCAGTTCAGTATCATGTGACCAGTTACATCCAATCAAATTGCAGAAAAAATGTTCAATTCATACAAATTGGAATTATATCCACATAAAATGACACAGATAAAACTAACTTAACACATATAAATAATAGATGACATATTACCTGCATCTGAAAAGCAGTGTAAGAAATAACAATACAGTACATGACACAGATGAATAAACTGTACACATACTGATAAGTGACATATTACCAGCATCTGTAAAATAATATCATTATAGTGTAAGCAGTGTCAATACAGACCATAATACAGATAAACTGTACACATGCTGATAATAAACGACATATTACCAGCATCTGTAAAGCAATATCATTATAGTGTAAGCAGTGTCAATACAGACCATAATACAGATAAATAAACTGTACACATGCTGATAATAAATGACATTACCAGCATCCATAAAGCAATACCATTACAGATGACTATACTGACATTAAACTGTACACACTGACAAATTACAAGAAAATCATTCAATCAATATCATAATCAAATTTAAAACATCCACTATGTATGTGGCAAATTTTATCTGAAATGCTGAATCTCCACCGAAGAATAACATATCAAGCCCAAAGGACTCAAAAACAAGTTTCTCTCTGAGCCATCATTAATACATACTGACATCTGCTACAGTAAGTGATCTTTTATTTCATAAAACAATGCTTTAAAATTCACACAATTAGTGGCTGTAAACACTCTTTTGGTATCTTTGGATTCTCAAATATTAACTTATTTGGATAAAGTAGTCGACAATTCAAGGAATGTGGTTTCGTTTAGGGTTTTCCTCTTTATCTAACTCATTGGTCAACCTTGTGCATACTTCTGAATTAACAAGTTACTGCCCAACATACCTCTAAAACGTTTTGCCTGAATGATTTTATATAAAATAAATTTCATGAACATTTAAGCTGTAAAAAAAGTTAATGAAACTTAGATACTTTTATCTCACTTTTATTAACTAATCACAAATACTCCCAACTGCATATATGTTGTCACAATTGTTTCCTTAATGGAGACCAGAAATCAATGGAAATATAGAAAAATAATAAAGCACTATAGAAGAAAACCTTATTCTGAAGTATCATTTGCAACTGTAATGTCAATATTTAAATATTGGCATATCTTCAAGGTGCTGAATTTCTGTGATCTTGTATGCAAAATTTCTGTGCCTATTCGGTTACTTTCAAGATGTCATAGTAACCAATCCAGCAACCTGAATGGCAGCTGCCAGTGTAAAAGACAATGTCATTTTGCATTGCTTGTGAGTGAAATGGCACATTAGGAAAAGGCTGTGGACAAATCTTTTATTTCTTTTCCAAAAGATAAAGACATAAAAAAGTATGGATACATTATTGTATATGTCAAGTCAATTTCAAACATCCTAAAGCACTCTGTACTCATTACATTTCTCAAAGAACTTTTACGAGAGGGACTCTGAAAAAATGGTCGATCTAGGAATCGCAAATGCTAGGACTAGACTAAAAGTTGGCACTGTTCCAGACATACCATTGGATATTTTAAATCCTGGGAAAAGTGTTAAACATGTGAGTTATGGACATAGACAGACGGTCAAGTAAGTGAACAAAAAATGTAACAATCAATTCGCAGATCTTTCATTTACAATAGTATTAATAAAAAAAAGAATTTGATACCCAGAGAGCCAGGTTCCCTCAAATTTTAGTTCAGGCCCATCCTGTATTCAAAGTGAGGTGCCTATCGGGCTTGTTGAGAAAAAAAAAAACTGTTTGCCTGAGGAAATGAGTAAATGTATTTTCAAGATGATGACATATGTGCCATAACATGGCACAATCTAAATGAATTCACCACTATCCTAGTAGGTGAAATTGAGATCTGATTTTAACAAAATGGAAGCTTTGCTAAAAATAAAATTCTAAATCCCTGACACTTTCATGTTTCGAGAAACAATTTTCAGTAATCTTAAAAAAAATTTAAATATTTTTAAAAAAACAATAAAACAAACCTTTCAATTTATGCCAGTTACATGTAGTATGCATAATCAGTAATCTGTAGTGACTGGATCTGATATAAAACTATCCCTTGGTCAGTTTAAATAGCAGCAATTAAAATAAAAGAGGTCAGGTATAAAATCAAACTTTCACATTAGCTAGCTGTCAACAGAAACTGTGGGTAGGTGACTGTTGACCACATCCCTTGCCCCAACATGCAATAGCTCAAGGAATGCACCATTTCTCCCAGTGATAATCCCCAGGATAAGCCCCTTTTGTCATATTCTGGTCACCTGTGGCTAAACTGCAAAACAGCTAATGTTTTGACTTAAGTACACAAGCAATAATGCCAGTGTGACTAATTAACAGTAATCCATATCCTTGTATTCATCTGGTGAAAAGGACTGTCCTTCAAACCATGTTCAATAGTGTGTGTGTGTGTATGTGTGTGTAAAAGCACCAGCAAATGACAGGCAAATAAATGATTCCCTATTTTGTTGTAACTTGTTGTTGTTGTTGTTGGGCTTAACGCCATTTTTCAGCACATGATAGGCTATTCATGGCGGCAAGTATTAATGGTGCAGGAAGAAACCGGGAAATCACCGGAAAGAACCACCGACCCACGAGAAGCTACTGGCAAGCTTTCTCACATATCCACATTCCTGAATCCTAGACTTTAACACACGAAGACAGAGGTGAGATGGCAGTGATCCATAACGGACAGCGCTTTAGACCACTCGGCCACTCGGGGCTCCCTTTGTTGTAACTTACAACACCTACAGGAGTTCACTTTGACAGTTCAAATCTGCAGTCACAAGTTTTTGTACATGTGGCAACTGTTTTTCGCACATTTTATGTCCCACCTTATTTCCTTACATTTAAGTTGTAAAGCATAACACACTGTTTACTGAATAAAAATATTTATTTTGAATTAGTTTTTTGGGGCACTCATACTGAAATGGTATATTTTGTTTTATTTCTTCTTTTAATTTAATCATGGCAATTAAACTTTACATATATGGTAGAGAAATGTAAGGCGTTAACTGGCTGAGTCTCTTTGGCGGAAATGGAGATGCAATTTTGTCTGCAGAGAAAATTAGACAGCATTCACTGTGATCATTCATGAGATTTAAGCTAATTGGTGACAACTTTATGTTCTTAATTTTTTTAATATAGCGCTCTTGCAGTGGTTTTAAAAAATCTGAAATTTATGTGAATGTTTAATCTGAACATTCTTTTTATTGAAGAAAAGAACTGTCATGTGATAATAATTATATCATCCAGTGCCGGATTTAGACATAGCAAGGCCCTGTTTGGTATAAAATAAATTTGAAAGACCCCTTAAGACTGTGAGGCCCAAAGCTGTAGCCTGTTTAGCTTATGCCTAAATCTGGCATTAATTTCATCACTACAATATTCGCAAGTGATAAAATAGAACATCGTATCTGTGGATTGCATATGTTATATCTATTTATGTATGGTTTGGCTGGTTTTCTTCTGAGAAATGAAATTGACTGACATAATGTAATAATAGGGAGGTTTTTTTCCCAGCTTGAGAGTTGACAGATATGAACTGTCTTTTCTTGTGGAATTTCAGTAAGGGCTTGTGAGTTCATTCAAGTCACCAGCCCGGAGCCTGTTCTTAAAATAATTTTTCTTTGAGCAGTGACCAGTACAGGACATAAACTATTATACAAGATATGTATATATTATCAAATTTGTGAATACCCTAACTGTAGCCTGCATGACACATATGTAATTGAACCTTAAGAATGAAGCTTCTTAATGTTAAAATTAATTACTTATGATTTCTGCTTTGCAAATTTATTTGTGGGGGTTTCTTTTTGAAATACCAAGGCTTAAGTTACGACTGATGAAAACCGTTCTGAATGACTTTTACACCTCCCTGGTAATGGATATTGTTTCACACACAAGTTGGTACCCGTTCTAGTCTATTCACACAGAATTTAGTATTATCTCTGTCTTTCAGTGTTGGATGTATATTTTCAAAGTATTATTCCTCAGGTGGTGTGTTTATGGTTGGCAATGAATATGTCATTTATATATATATATATATATATATATATATATATATATATATATATATATATATATATATATATATATATATATATATATATAATACAATTGAATTTCATCCCTTTTAAATGAATTTATTGCATTGTGGTAAACTTTTAATTTTTACATTGGGCACCATCACTTAGAATCACATTTTTGCACAGCACACAATGGATAAGTATTTATTTTAAAATTACATGGCTTTTTTACATTCTTAACACACAGTTCAACAGATATAGTTAGGAGCATCTGTCGGAAAGAGATTCAACTTTTTAATGTGATACCCAAATCTGGTCTGTTTTGCAAGCTATGTTTCTGTTTCTACTTGAGGACTGGATAGTATTGCATCATGGGACCACTTGTCTCATCAAAACTCAGCAACAATTTACAGAATCTTGGTATCTTACACACAATATAATCAATACCATTCTCCTATATGTAATTTATAAACATTACCATCAAACTAAAATTTGTAGAGAATTACATTCATAAAAAAAATATTTTTATTTTCTGGTCTCCTTTAAGGTTGAAATAAATTCAAAAACTTGAGAAAATCAATTATCTTGAGTGACTACTTATCCTAATATCTGCCAGATCATAGGAGCAAACCTAGAATAACAAAGGTGTAATTCATATGAGTTACCACTGTGATAGCTAGATAACATTAAATGACTTTAGCTGCAAATAAAAGATACTGCTAACAGATGTCAGGAGTAGTTACTGTTTAGGTGGAGAAATTAGTTCTATAAGGATTTTCCTCACAGGACCAGGAGACATCAAATCCAAAGCAGCAACGCCACAGGTCTATTATTTCACACTTTAAATATTCAAATTTATGCATTATAGTTATTGGAGGTAAACATACTGTGCAAGATAATTACTAAGTACATGTAAAACTGATTCAACTTTCAATTATGACCTTCAAGTAATTAAATTATGAACAGTTTGATTCCTCCAGTACCTAACAGTCTTTAATAAACATGTTGATATGCGCTTTACAAAGTTGCATTCACCATGGGGTAGCGGTAAGTGATATCAATTTTGGTATTAAAAAATGCAAATGGAAGTAAATACTGACAAACAATATAAAAAGTGCAAAGGTGATTAACCTAATTGATTCGGTCAACAAAACAAAAACATTTTCTCCTCCACGAACTGCTACAAAATAATAGTCTTCATTGCATTGCAATAGGTTCAATCTTTTAAATTTTTGTCAGCATTTTGTATGTATGTCTGCAAATATATAGAGAAATGCAGAAAGAATGAATTGACTTGAGTAAGTTCGTGTTCCCAATGTGAAAATTATCATAGGCATCTCAAAGTATCAAGAAAAGTACAGCAGTATTCAATTGTCATTCTTTCACCAGGAAGCTACTACCAAAAAAGGCTCTACTCACTAAAATATTCATTGTAAAGTATTAAACAGAGGAAATGGGTCTGGCTAACCCAGAGTTAGGAGAAAGGGGCCATAACTCCTCTAAATAGCAACATGGAATACTTTAAATCCAACTCCATCAAGAACTAATCAATACAATGTCCTATGTAATGATGTTAATCTAATCAACAAGGAAAATATATCTGTCCAAATTGATATTGATAAAACATGCATGGTTCTAACTGAAAACAATATTCCATGTTTCCATATGAAGATAATCTGCTTGACAACAGGCATAACTATGTCTGATGTGGTACAAATGCAACTAAATCCATAAAATGTAAATTTAAGTCACTGAGACAATATCCTCAACATTTATTGACTGGTTCTTGAGCTATGCTGGTTACATGCCATATCCAAAACCTTAAAAACTGAACTGAAATTACATGGGCAATAACTCTTTCTAAAATGATGGAGCTGACAAGATGAAACCCATAAATGGCACATCTAATCTATATGACAAGGTTCACACCAATTTGCAGTGGAATAAGTTAAGATGTTTTAAATAGAAACATTCTCATACAACCATCCATCCAATAACAAGATTATCAATATGGACGTGCAAGCATCACCATTTTTCATCCAGAACCAACTAGACTTTACAAGAATTCAGGTGAAAACCCCATGGCAATATTACTTTTCATTCAGAATGAGTAGCAATAATAAGATTTTCAACAGTCCTAATAGAAAACATATTGGCAAGATTTTCATTTAGGACCAATAGACATTACAAGAAGTCTTTAAGTGACCTAACATTTTGGATGAATGGTGATAATAAGGTTTTCAGGATGACTACTGGGGTGGTCATATTGTACATTAGATCATTTAAAAATAAGATGCTTATCAGTGATTTATGTTAATAGAAGCTCACTGCACACTGTTTACCCATTTAAGAAAATGAAATAAAGTCCATAATAAAGATCTGGTCATTGCATATTTCCATATCAATAATGTCTATGCTGCAGCCTGAAAATGTCTCCCTTTCGTGCCTGTGAGGATTTATGAAGATCAGGTAACTCTCAGGTCTAAGGCCCAACTAGGTGGTTTGCTGTCATACATTATCTTCACATTACTTGGGTATTTGCAGGAGTTCTCTCTCTTGGAAGGTTTAGAACTGCCTGCTGCACCTGTTAAATAAAACATAAGGATGACAATCATGTGCAACAGTTCTGAATATATAAAAAGGGCAAATAGCATACAGTGTAATGAAAAATATAATTTATGTATTATAAAGCACAGTGCTCAATAACATTCTCCAGTTAGGGTAAAATTTGGAATCATTATTTGGAATCTTTATAAAACAATTACAGGGTATTATGCAACTTTCATGCCTTCCTACAATATGGTGCCAAGTGTCCCTATAGCATGGTACCAGGTGTTTTTACACCATGGTACCAATTGTCTCTACACTATCATACCATATATCTCTACAGTGTGGTACCAAGTGTCGCTACAAGGTGGTAGTGTGGTAGTCAGAAGTCAATGGAAGTCTACAAAGAAAAAGGCACGGCCATAACAGAAAGGCTCCACCAACTGAACAGCACCAAAAGATAATACCCTAGGTATTTAAAGATGCTTCCATAATCCATCTGTATAAAAGCATAGGAAACTGACAGGCCTGCGACAACCACCAGAGTATATCCTTGCTCTCAATCGCAGGAAAGATACTTGCCAGAATCCTACTGAACCACCCACTATGCACCTTGACCAGGGACTCCTGCCAGAAAGCCAGTGTGGATTCCTGAAAGAACATGGGACTATCAACATGGTTTTTTCTGCAAGAAAGCTACAAGAGAAATGTCAAAAGCGTAATGCTGACCTTTTCTCCATCTACATCTACCTGACAATGGCCTTTGATACTGTCAGCAGAAAAGGATTGTGGAAGGTTATGGCCGAGTAAGGGTGTCTGAAAACATTTTTATATAAATGGTACGATGGCATGCAGGTACATTTCCAGAATAATTGAGAGACATCTGAACCATTCCCAGGAACCAATGGTGTCGAGCAGGGTTATGTTTTGGCACCGACACTGTTCACAATCTATTGTTCTCCACCATGCTGATTAATGCTTTCAGAGATGGAGATGTTGGAGTCAGCATTAGGTACCGTACAGATGGAAAACTGTTCAACCCCTGAAGGCTTCAAGCAAAAACCAAGGTTATGACGGACACCATCAGGGAGTTCTTATTTCCTGATGACTACGCTTCACCTACCTTGGCAGCATTCTATCACAGAGCATCACCACTGATGATGAGGTGAACCTTTGCATTGCTAGAGTCAATGCAACATTTAGCAGACTGTATGCCAATGTCTGGAATAGAAGAGGCGAGTCTAAGATTCGGCGAATGTGGATATGTGAGAAAGCTTGCCAGTAGCTTTTTGTAGGTCAGTCGTTCTTTCTGCGGGTTTCTCGGTTTCTTCCTCTGCCACTAATACTGGCCACCATGTAAAGCCTATCATGTGCTGAAAAATGGCATTAAGCCCCACAACAACATCAACAACAATAAAGCATCAGCTCCACAACCAAACTAAAGGTCTACTGGGCAGTTGTACTTTCCCAAGCAGATCTCCCCAGCATCCACACCATCCTGATGCAGTCCCACCTTAGAGACTCTTCTATGTTGAGCTACAGCAAGGACAGCAATCCCATGAAGGTCAGAATAAATGTTTCAAAGACAATTTGAAAGCTGCATTGAAAGTGTTCAACATAAACCCTGTTTCATGGGAGCAAACAGCCCGCAACTGAGTCACCCGGCATTCCAACATGCACAAAGGCTCCAAGTTGTGTGAATCTAGCAGGACAGCAGCTGCAGAGCTGAAGAGGACAGCCAGAAAGCATGTGCCATCAACCCTCCTGGAGATGTCCCACTCATGCCTTATCCCTTCTGCAACCAAACCTACTGTGCATTGTGGCAATTTATATCTATACAACATGTTAGCAAGTGTCCCTACAGTATGGAACCAATTGTGTCCCTGCAGTATGATACTAAATGTCCCTAAAACATGGAACCAAGTAAATTATTGTACCAGATGTCTCTATAACATGATACCAAGTGTCTCTACCACAAAGTAAAAACTGGTATATCCTTACTCATTGCCACCAAATCTTATGGATCACTCTGCCCATCCACCACATGGGTTAGCACTTTTTAGCTCCATTGAGCTAGAAATAGTATCTTGTAGGTCTTGATTAATGAACTGGCGTTTGACCTTCTGAAGCAAAAATAATATGGTTTCTTTCCTATCTAACCAGTATGTAGGCAGTTAGTTTGTAATTTCAAGGTGGAGAACAAATGTTTTTTGTGCAGAAGCCAGCTTTTTCTTTTAGCCAGTGACCTTGACTTCTGATCTTTTCCTCCTAAAATCAATATTTCTTCCTTACCATCAATGCAAGTCATCCACAATGATGCATTTGGACTAATGTTATTGTGTATTAAAAAATATTTTAATCACAGTGATGTTTGCCTTAGATCTTTTCAGCACCACATGTTTTTATGTAGGTGTAACCATACCAACTAAACAAAATATATTTCTATATCATCACTTTTTTAGCAAAAATTTTCTTTTATATTTATTTCTTAAAGTATGGATAATTTTGACAATGAATGTGGCAGTGCTAGGAAATAAGACCTAAAATGGACCAGAAATGGTTGCAATAAACATTACACATCATGTGTATTTAATGATAATACTAAGAAGAAATTGTACTTATCTGAAACTTGTTTGTTTACAGAAAATATGATAAGTTAGGTACATAATCTAAAGAAACATCACTGTAAGGCACTGTGCAGGTTCTCGGTCACTGAACACATATGGAAGTAGTGTGACTGGATGCAGTGTTAATTTTTTTTCACTGAATAGTACATAACAATATCCCAATGATTATAAGAATGTTTTATTTAAACTGTCAGATATACTCATCAAGTCTTTCAAAAATGAATTCTGCCATAATATGACACAAAAGACAGCAAACAAAACAATCACAAACTGAATGAAGTGCAGCATTCACATTATCAATGGATTACATATAAATATCTGTTGATTTCCAACTTAAGCTATGCAGACTTGCCAAACTTTTGGAGGCTGTATTTCAAAATTGGTTTTATTAAATAACACTGATTTGATATTTGTAAGACTTTTGTCAACACTGTAGCCATAATAACATCTCATATTTTTACAAGTTTGGTGTGTATAGACAAATCCTTACTTAAAAATTGTGCCCCTTAATTTGGACATTTTGTCAATGGTACATACCAGCATCCTCATCTGCTGTAGACGTGCTAACCTCTGGGGCCTGGGTCAAGTCTCCAAGGTCAAAGTCATCACTGTAGGGATTTTCTAAAATTTTCAAGACCCTTCTCACTTCAGAGTAGTCCCCATTTTCAGCTTTCGCTATAGCATTGTGGGCAATATAGTTTCTTAAAACAAACCTGAAGTGAAACAAGATTAGATATTAAAATGTTTTAGACAACTATATCTGCAATATAAAGTCACAACTTCATTGAGAAATCTGAAAGAATGCACGGGTCCACCATAAAGTTTTAAATGAACTGATCACAAGATGATTGCTGAGATCTGTTGAATATCCATCACGTATTATGTTTTCTTGCAACCATGCAGACTATGACAGTTAAGAGTCCACTCTCCCTTTCATGTTATCTCTCCTTTGTAGCTTCCTGCTTCCCATGCAATCCATTTTGTGGGTAAAAGTGAAAGAAAAAAAAATATTTTAAATTAATGAAATATGAAAATGATGCATTTATTCTGCAAGCTTAATGACTATGACAGTCAACTTCATATTACCTCTACTTCATATGTAATTTAGTTAATTGTGTAGGATGATGAAGATAATCTTCTGTAAATAAAATGATTATGGACTTATTTTTGAAGATGACAACAGTTTTTATAAATGACACATATATGCAAGAGTAGAGCTGGATATTATGTTATTTCTGCCCATCTTTAATTTTCAAGTCAACATATGGTATATTATCTTCAATAACTTTAACATACAATTAGCAACACTGACTACAGTCACAACAATGTCACAGGAAATGTGATACTTGTAATAAGCATGGCTGAAATACCTTGGATTTACAGAGTTCATAAGTGTAACCCTGCTCTGGTTGACTGACTGTATGTCAGTAACTTTCTTCTCTTCTACCTTCAGCCTGTCTACATACTTCTTTAGCCAGTCTTCCCACAAGGTTTTGTCCTTCTGTTTCTTCTCTTCCTCTGTCAGTTTCTTTGAAGAAAGCATTCATATATATATATATATATATATATATATATATATATATATATATATATATATATATATATATATATATCTGGGTGTGTATATAATAAACTCAAAAAACCTGCTTGTATAATATTTCTGTACAACTTTAAATTGTCTTGTTGTATATTGTCCCTAGTGATTCTAACAAGTAGAGTAATGGCTCTTTTATAAAAAAATTTCTTCTTTTGTACATATTGTTTTTTACCGTGATGATGAGCCTGCTTAACTCAAAACATTGGGAAACTGTTTTGAATTTGTGATGTTATCAATGTGTGTGTGTGTGTGTGTGTGTGTGTGTGTGTGTGTGTGTGTGTGTGTGTGTGTGTGCACACATGCATGTGTGCAATGAGTGTAATCATCAGACTACTGCACATGCAGGAAGACAACAGATTATAATAATAGTGTTTGCTTTTCTGGGAGGCAAGAATATTTGTCCTTGCCTACAAAGCACTTATGCTGACTGACAAACAACATCATTGCCAAGCCTTAAAAAACTCTGCAGTTAAATAATATTCACCAAAAAATGAGTCCACATTATAAGATGTTTCTGTCAATAAGTATATAATACAAGGTTATGATTAAGTTTTGAATCTATTAAGAACATATAATTCTGAAAAAATTAGCCTGAAAGTGCTTAAAATAAAACTTATTTCTGCTCATCACAAAGGCTCATACCCAAAGTGTTTGCCAACCATAAAGTCTTTCATACGTTACTGAGTGGAAATTTAAGGAAAAAGACAATTGACAAACAGGGGCTATAACTCTGTAAAATGTTGCCAGCATAGTGAAAATCATACCTGACTTAGTTCTTTTTATGTAAGAAGCATCATACCAAATTTTTTTTCAATCCATAAAAATATTTCAAAATTTCATTACGTGAAAAGAAAAATTCAAATTCCCAAATCAAATAGAAGCCCTAACTCCACATTAATATAGCTGAACGATAAAATAAAAGTTGGGTGTCTTAAGTGTGAAGCCCAACAGCAAATTTTATTTCAATTTATTAAGTCTTCAGAAGAATCTTGCACCAAAATTAAAGTATGAAGTCAAACTAGGGTGATAACTCCATTGCATTTGCCTAACAATGGTAAAATTCAAATATAATCCTGCATTTTATAACATAAAGACATTAAACTTTGTAATATTATGTGAATACCTTCAAAGTATTGAGCTGGAACAAAATTTGCAAAGATCTAAGCCCAACTAGGATAACAATTTTTTAAAAATGTATCAGAAAAATGTGAAAACTGAACTTGTTCTAAGTCATCTTAAAGTTTTGAATTAAATTTTATTCAATCCATGAAATCATTCAAATGATATTTTATAAAAAAAATAAATTGCACAAAAAAATGTTCAAAACTGAATCAAGGTAATCTTAATATAATGTGTTGTGAAATTTGGCTTTAGTTTAAGAAGTTCATTTATAATGGAGTCCATTAGGTCCATTTAAAAGTTATATAATGTAAATGAAACTCACAACATGAACGGATATGGAAAATGCTAAACACACCCTTCCTAGATCTGACATGATATAAAATGGCTGCATACTACAAAATGCTCATCTGCACTGAGTGATATACAATACACTTCGAAAATTTGTTTGAAAAACACATATTATTCACAATGTGTAGATGAAATACCACAAAACTTATATTTAGAAAGAAAAATGTGATAGAACTGAAATACCTTCATGAAATTTAACTGCATTATTTACTTATGCACTCAATTATCCACAGCAAATTTCATTCACCTACCATGTTAACTATGATTTTGTCAAAAAAGTCAGCCCAAAAGATTTGTAAAGATGCAAATATTTTTCAAAGATCTTTAAAAACAATAATTTTATTTACATCTGAATATAAATATGCCAGCAACAATTTTTTTGTCTATCATGTAGGATTTTTTTAATCATGATAACTAAATTTTAAAAAAAATTTAAATGCAAAAAAATTTGAAAACTGCTGTCATAGCCAGAAACTCAAATTGGGCCATCTACTTAAGATCATAACAATAATTATGTGACTCTTGGTTTAAGTTTTTTTGTCACTGCACTAAAACAGACTCAGAACATGTTAAGCCTTAATGACAATGCAGCAAAACATTATGTCCCCACCTGCCTATCATTGATTTGCAAATAAAAAACAAAAACACAAACAAATAATGTAGTCAAACAGATCTTTTGTATTCTAAGAAAAAACCTATTCTGGTTCTAATTTCAATTTTTTGTTTCTTATTTTATAAGTCATATACCATAGCATATATGTCGATTCCAACTGCAAACAACATTAAACCAATTGGACATTGCATAACTTGCTAGCAGATCAAGACCTATGTTGTTTGTTTTACTAATCAATCCTAAGAAACTGCACTGACCCTGAAGTGCCAGAAGTTTATGTAAAGTCAGGTCTGGGTCTGTGTAGTTTGTCGTGAAGAAACAGAAGTTTATGTAAAGTCAGGTATGGGTCTGTTTAGTTTGCAGTTGGATCTGACTCATAAGCAAGGGTACAATGTCACTTTGCGTACAACAAAATTCATATTTTTAAAAACAATATTTGGACCATATTTGATCTTTTCTTCCTATCTGGGTATGTTCTAATTTTTTATTTATTATTACTACCAAAACTTTCTATAATTATAAACACCAGGTTATAAATTCTGTATTAAATTCAACAGAATTTACATGCATTACCTTCAACCTATCATGTGCATTTAAATATAAAATATTGGACTAAACAGCCAATAGAAATTCTTACCTTCAATTCATCAAGTTTTTCCAACCTCTCTAGCTCTTGGGCAATACCTTTCACACCCATTCCCAACATTTCCACAATGGCTGGGTTAGTCTGCAGCAAATTTAGAAACATCTGAAGCTGCCTGAAGAAGAATCATTTATTTATAATGGCATGATTCATTTTAACATTTAAATCAATTACTCCATGGTATAATTCATTTTGAAGTTTCAGTCAATAACTCATTATGGGATAGTTCCTTTTGAAGGTTAAGTTAATAACTCATTATGGGATAGTTACTTTTGAAAGTTAAGTCAATAAGTCTTTATGGGATAGTTACTTTTGAAGGTCAAGTCAATAACTCATTATGGGATAGTTACTTTTGAAAGTTAAGTCAATAACTCATTATGGGATATTTTCTTTTGATGTTTAAGTCAATAACTCATTACAGCATAAGTTCATTTTGAAGGTTAAGTTAATTGCTCATTATGAAAGTTCATAAGTTTAAGTCAGCTATTCATTATAGCAAAGTTAATTTTGAAGTGTAAGTCAATAAACTTATTATGACATAGTTCACTTTTAAATTAAAGTCAATTACTCATTTAGGCATAGTTCATTTTGATGTTTAAGCCAGTTAATCATAATGACATAGTTCATTTTAAATTTCAAGTCAGTTACTCATTATGGTATAGTTCATTCTGAATTTAAACCAAAATAAACATTATGTCATAGTTCATTCTGAAGTTTGAACCAACTATGGCATAAATCATTTTGGAGTACAAGCTAGAACACACAGGAACTTTAGGAGAAACATTTTAAAGACATGGTGCTACCAAGATATGATCTATATTGAAACATCAGGCTACAATGAGTCTCTTCCATTTCGAGTGCATTCAGCCAATAATTTTTCCAATCCTATGCTGTTTTAGTAATAAGTAAAAACTTTAACACATTCTGGTAATAAAATGTATTATTATAAAACAAATTTTGTGAATAAATGAAGAACTTAGCAAACAAATATTGCATTATCTTTGAAATCATTACAATATTTAATCAATTTGGCAAACTTAACATATACACATTATACTACTTAAAATGATAGCAATACTGTTGTCATAGTTGCCAGATAAAAATTACATGAAATATAAATTTAAAAAAAATAAAATCAATCAACCAGTTTTAACAAAGACTGTCAAATTTCACTGATTGTCAAAATAATGAACATCCTTCTAAAAAGTCACAATTTAAAAAAATAGATCAGTGTGACCATTTTGAATTTCAGTAAACAAAATTTTTGAAAAAATATACTGATAATGCTTGAGGACTATATATGCAGCAGTGCCCTCAAGGTAGGTATATATATATATATATATATATATATATATATATATATATATATATATATATATATATATATATATATATATATATATATATATACACATATATATGTGTATATATATTTATATATATATATATATATATATATATATATATATATATATATATATATATATATATATATATATAGAGAGAGAGAGAGAGAGAGAGAGAGAGAGAGAGAGAGAGAGAGAGAGAGAGAGAGAGAGAGAGAGAGAGAGAGAGAGAGATATACACATTCACCAGCTTATATAAGGACTCCCATAGTCCAGTATTCTCAATTTTGTATTCAACAATGGTCTAAAACTCTCAATGTATGTACTACTTATGCTACACACTGTTTACAAAGTAATGTAAATAAGATCCTTTTTTATCAAATCTACCTTTAATTAAGTTAAAAAAGACATATACAAACAAAACCTCCAAAGGGTTCAGTTTCTACTGTATAAAAACACTTTCCAGGAATTCAAGATGAGACCATTTCTTTTCTTTGTACTTTATTTATTCAAAAATACCCAAACTTTTATGACTGTAGCAATAACATGATTTTTCATGATGGCTGTCATTACATGGTGGACACATTGTATATCAGACTTACACCATTTTACAGAACAAACAAGACATTATAAGAAGTATTTTATATATCACACAACATTATATATATATATATATATATATATATATATATATATATATATATATATAATATATAACACATAACATATATATAATATATAACATATAATATACATGGTTTATAAATACATAACATGTATATGAAATATATATAATATTACCAAAATTAAGTTTCAATCTACACAAATCAGTTTGAATGTTTTGTTTGTGTGTGTGTGATTTGGGTTTTTAACGTAGCTTTTAAAAATTTCAATTATGTTGATATGATGTCTGTTGGTTTTGTGCATATAGTGTCATAAGAGTTGATCGACCTGACATGTCTTGATTATGACAACCAGCTGCAGTCACAGGCACCTATCAGCACTCCACCCTGCTTCTTCCCGTGGCATGCTTCTCCCACCGCACCCTACCCCAGAGCAAGAGTTCTGACTTCCAAACAAAACTTAGTAGGCCAAAACATTACAAAAACTAAACATATTCAAGCAAAGTATTATACAAGTCAAAATATTCTCAAGTCTATATATAGCCGTGTCAAAAGAGACACCAATAAAAGGTACAAGTAATGCTTTTTGGGCAAAGCCTGCCAAGAGCCAGTACTGATGATATCATGAACCATAATTGTGCAAAAAACATCCAACAGCCCAATGTCTCAGGCCTCTCTAATTTTAGACTGTGTTCCTTCTTTATTACAAGTGTGGTGCCTTTCAGACTTGCAAAAAATTGTAATTATCTGGGAAAACTTTGATCATGATGATGAAATGAGGAGATTTATTTTCAAGATGTTAAAAGATTGGCAAATTATTAATATTTATCCCCATGTATGCCTTGTGTATGGTGGATCACTTGTTTCTTAAAATGAACCTTTTGTGTTCAAGCAAACAGCAAAATGAATAACTATAGGACTTTAAAAATCCTGTAAAAAGCACATGATATAATTTATGTTCTCTAACTGCTGCAATTTGCTAACACATGAGATACAGATTTGCATGTATCATTTGTAGAAATATGTAATACAGTTTGTATGTTTGTTTGTTTGTTGTTGGGCTTAACGCCATTTTTCAGCACACGATAGGCTATTCATGGCGGCCAGTATTAATGGTGGAGGAAGAAACCGGGAAATCACCGGAAAGAACCACCGACCCACGAGAAGCTACTGGCAAGCTTTACATACAGTTTGTAACAAAATGAGAAAATAACACATCAGTTGTAAAGACAGACTCTCTGTGTAGCACTTTAAAAAAGTGTTAAACTGACTGCAGATTAGAATAGTAATTTTACTGATGTGACATGCCAATGCTTCAAATTGTATAAATATATCACAGTATCTAACAATTTATTTTTAAAATTTCTCGGAAAGTCATAATTCTAGGGTATGATAAAGACAACATTGATAAGACTACGAATTTCTTTGTAAGTAAATATTACAGATTAATCTTCAGAGCTTGTGATTTTAAATCAATTTTAGAATTCGACACAAACTTCACCTCAAGCTGCTTAACCATTCTTAAAGATAAATCCTTCAAATACATGCAACCCCTATCCAAAAGCCATGTTCACTTTATGATGGAAAAAGCATTTAAATGAATTCTCGCAATCTTTAACAAATGTAACTCCATTACTTTTCCAAAACTTTTCCAATTTTTTTTTTTACCAATTTCAACAGTACCTAATGCAATATGGTATACCGCTAATACTTAATACATAAATTTAACATTAAAACATCTGTTTTATATTTGGCTTTGGGCATACTTTATCCTATCACATGATACATTAACTTCTGCACAAAGCATCAAATTAAGGCCCTTCTTTTTTGTGCTGCATTTGCAATGTCTCTAAATGGCACTGAAGATCCCCAGATGTAGTTCTACTGTGAATTTTCTGAGGAACCTACTCAATTTACAATGACTCTAAATGGCACTGAAGATCCCCAGATGTAGTTGTACCTACTCAAGTAAATACAATATCAAAGTTATGTAGGCTGGTAAAACGTTTGCATTAGTGAACGAAAATGTGACCAGATAATGTGAAATAACCAAATTCCATGACTTTCAAAAATTTTGAATGATCAATAAAAATTTCATAACTTATAAAGGCCCCTGAATTGCCTGTTTGAAACTTACAAGGATCCCCATGACCACCGGAACTCTGATTTAACCAAGAAACCACAGCTTTCACACACAGGGATAAAAACAGACTGCT
Source organism: Potamilus streckersoni (assembly GCA_016746295.1). Taxonomy (NCBI): domain Eukaryota; kingdom Metazoa; phylum Mollusca; class Bivalvia; order Unionida; family Unionidae; genus Potamilus; species Potamilus streckersoni. The sequence goes on along the minus strand of JAEAOA010002274.1, from coordinate 106,187 downwards.
TCCATGAATATCCATCAATACTAACACTGACAGTATAAAGTATAACCCATGAAAGTTCTAAATATACAGTAAAGATGTTTCTCCAACGCTTTGCCTATGCAATGTGAGGTACCTGGGATCCATACGAGGCTTACAGGACAATCGGAGTTCTTCCACTGAACAGCATTGTTGCTGTAGATATTCCTCCACTTCTTTATGGTGTTTTTCAAAATCTGGAGAGCTGGGCAATGGGAGGCGACTCAAACATCTAAAGCTACTGTTAAAATCTGCTCCAGTTTTCTGCATTGTTTCAAAGAATAACTCAAACAGCTCTCTTGAAAAGAAAAATATATGCTACATAATATTAAACAGATTTTTCTCCAATTCATCAAAATATGCAAAGCTGTATACATGAAATAGGTGTTGATTTTGTACTTTGTCCCAACTATATAGGAAAAATGAAATTAAATAAACCATGACAAGTATGAGGTTCAAGAAGATTAAATAGGAAATGGAGTTCAGTAATACAACTGTTTAATTTCAGTATGTCAAATGGACAACTTTCAACAAGTAAAATAAACATACTTTGACATATACTAAAGGAACGTTTCTAAATATTTACAATGCTCAGCTGATAATTATGTTTTCATTTAAAGTAAAACAAAATGAATGTTATGTTATTTCTAGGAAAAGTATCATATCAGTACAAAGAATTAAGGTTTTAAGAATACTGACAGCTTGATGAGTCCAAGAAATCCTAATTAACACTTTATCAGATGGAAGAACATAAAACTTGAGACATTGCAAATTATGGTTCAATTTACAATCATAAACAGACTGCTTCATATAATCTATTATTCTAAATTTTCTTTCTATATATTCATGATTGAATTTATATAAACATTTGAAACATTATTTAAGGATTTATTGTGGTGATTTGTTTTAAAAGCAATTTCTACTATTGCTTCAAATATATCATTCCCATGATAACTCACACACAACAGAGTCTACAAACATGGACCGCGCTATAGGTGAAGGTGTGAGTTACCAAGGGACCTCCAATAATTTAAGACAAAAAAAATCATTTGGACATCGAGAACACAGCTGGGGGTCATTTTACATTCACATCAATAATAAATTTTAATAACACACTTTTTCAAATGAAGCTGTTCATTATTGTGTTTAAAAAACATATATTTTCAAAATTTCCAACATGTGAAAGATCATTCCAACTGGCTTCAACAACCTTTATGTTTACACAAAAACATGTTATTACATCACTGCTTTTTATTTTCTTGATGAGTCTGGTTCCCGAAGTGGTATGGTATTGTATCCTGCTAAATTGGGAATGAAAAAAGCAGGGAACTAAGCTTGCTATTGATACATGACCAAAAAAGATTCCTGAGTCGTTCAAAAAGCAAGCAATATTTTTGTGAGACAATCTTCTATGTTGAATCTCAATTTTTGTGCTGTTCAATTAATACAGTTACCATATTGATATCATGATTTCATTGAAAGTAATAATGAAACTTTTTATCATTGTTGAGGAAAAGTGCCAGTTCAAGAATTCTCTCAAATTTGCTTGCCCACAATGGTCCATATCTGTGAAACCAAGCTCTTTATTTTACAAAGAATTCTTTTCACTTGGTTGATGTGCTATCTTTGATCACAGTTACCAATGAGTCTGTTAATTTAAGGAAGTTTATGTTACATATACAGTAACATTTATAACAGTGTTCAATTGATCAAATGAAATGAGTTCACCCAACATATGACCAGGCCAGCTAAGTTTTAAGTTTGTAGGTTTTTCATGCCTTTTAACTTTTCTTTTAATTATTTGATTCAAAAGATATAATTAACATGATAATACAATGGAGGCCAGCTTTTAATTCAGTGCAACAATGCAACAAAATACTTCTGCAAGTCAGTTATCAAAACACAAAATAGGTTCTCAGACATTGTGGCATTTTCATTGTATCATTTTAGGTAATTCCTACAGGGTCTTACTGAGTCCCGTAGATACTTCTTATGCAAAGGGTAAAATATGGAAAGAGCATTCACAACAAAAGACTGATCGCCAGCGAGCGAAAGCCTGTTCTTGGAATGGAGGCAGAGCCAATATTGAGTGAAATCAATCCAACCAAATGGAAGTGCAGATGGTTTATGTCTATCAAGAAGGCATGTACTTTCTGACCTTGCAAAATAGGATGACAAGGAAGCATATCTTAAATGAGAGGGTGAGCCAATAATGCACTACAGAGCAGTGCAAATGGTTTCTTATCCAACCATGTTAAAACCCATGGTAGATTCTATTTCGTCACAGGGTCAAGGTCAATCAAATTTTTCAAGAAGGTCTGAGAGGACTTTGTTCTGTCATATATCCTACCTTCTATGGTGACATAATGTGTCAGAAATTTAGCAAAAACTACCCTTTTTTTGTGATGGATACCGACTTCTTCACCTCAAAAAGCCAAAGGAGGAAGAGAGTTACTAGCCTTAAGTGGAGGAATATGTCCTTGCTCACACCACTGTGAGAAAAGTTTCATTTTCTCCTCATAAGCTTTTAAGTGGTGGGTCTTCTTTAGAGAACTGTTTGCCCCTACAGGTTTATTTTACTTGATCCAGACATGCTGGTTCATCAAATCTGGGCTTGCAACAAACTACTTCATCTAGGGGAGGGTGCCAGATAGTACTGCAAATAATTACTATAGTAAAAGTGGATTTGACCTTAAAGGTACAAACCCACATAGGATTTATTTCCTTAGATGAGAACACATGAATAAATATGTGTGCCATAATTTAAGCTTTCATCCAAAACTGAAGTGAATATGCAAAATTTCATTTCTGCAATTATGTCCTTGAGCTACTGACCCCCATAACAATGGGCTTCTTCCTTGGGATATATATATATATATATATATATATATATATATATATATATATATATATATATATATATATATATATATATATATATATATATATATATATATATATATATATATATATATATATATATATATATATATATATATATATATATATATATATATATATATATAGATTAATACAAACAATACTATCATACAGGTTAGAGAAATTAAATTCATACTCTACCGAGTTTCGAACCCAGGTCTGCGAGTAAATGGCACCCATCGCCTTGCCTGCATGCACCAGCCCATATACAGTCACGACTAAGCACGCATCACCAAAAAATGATGGCACTGAATCAGTGTTATATAAGCTCGTGCGTAGCAGACACACTCGCATGATGACCTAGTAAATAATTCTCATATATATATATATACACAGTCGTTCCAGATTCCTATTAAAGAAATCAAGATATATAGGATTTTTGTATTACAAATAATTATAAATATATACCAGACAGAACAGACTGTGCTATCCCTGGATTCTGTAGTAGAATCTTGATAATATTGGGCAGAAATAATAGTTTAATACAAACAACACTATTATACAGGTTAGAGAAATTAAATTTGTATTCTACCAACTTTCGATCCCAGGTCCGCGAGTAAATGGCACCCATCGCCTTGCCTGCATGCACCAGCCCATATACCGTCACGACTAAGCACGCATCACCAAAAAATGATGGCACTGAATCGGTGTTATATAAGCTTGTGCGTAGCAGACACACTCGCATGACAACCTAGTAAATAATTCTCATATATATACACAGTCGTTCCAGATTCCTATTAAAGAAATCAAGGTATATAGGATTTTTGTATTACAAATAATTATAAATATATACCAGACAGAACAGACGGTGCTATCCCTGGATTCTGTAGTAGAATCTTGATAATATTGGGCAGAAATAATAGTTTAATACAAACAATACTATCATACAGGTAAGAGATATTAAATTCGTATTCTACCGAGTTTATATATATAAAGTTACATTTAAATATGATAACCAGAACTTAAGTTATTATCCAGAAATGAAATGCATGAAGAAAGTTACCTTGACCAAACACTTAACATGATTCTTTACTGCACACAATGCACTAAGTTGCTATGCAATATGTTCACTGGAAAAGAAATTAAGAGGCAAACTCTGTTTGTAACAACAGCAATTTTGACCATGGAGTTACTGGTCCCAAAATCAACTGTTTAATTTATCTGCTAAAGAAATATAAAGATAATCTCTATTTTCAGCTGTAGTGCCCCTGACCTTTGTGTTAATGGCCATAAATTCAAAAGTTAAAAGTTATCTGGAAACAAAATGATGAGGCAAATTATATATTTAACAATAATGACCTTGACCTTGGAGTTACTGTTCCCACAATCAAGAGGAAAAGGGGAACAAATGTACCAATTTGCAATGAAATCTGCTTAAATTAAGACATTATCTGGAAACCAAACACAGATCCCATCACTCCCAATAGGACAAATGTAAACTATAATATTCCACAACTTTCAACAGCAGAGTTATAAACAGGAAATGGATCTCAAACTTACTTGTCCTCAGGTATATCTGCATGCTGCAATCCAAACTGAAAGGTGAAAGAAAAACATTTTAAAAAGAGATTTACTAAACTCACTTTGAGTCCACTGCATAATATGCTAAAAGATTGGTGCCTATTCAGTGTGTGTGTGTGTGATTTAGATTTTTAACATAGCTTTTAAACTTTTTCAGTCATATTGCTATGATGTCTGCAGTGTGGCAGTTTATAGTGATGTCTAAAACTGGGGCATCATGCTGCAGACATGTAGTATGATGTTCCACCAAGTCACATTATCCTGACACCAGACCAACCAGTCCCAACACTAACCTCTTAATGCTGAGCACCAAGCAAGGCAACTGTTAGTACCAATTTTTTAAGTCTTTGGTATGATTCGGCCGGGGAACGAACCCATGACCTCCCATATCTGAGGCAGACGCTCTAACCACTAAGTGCCTATTCAGCTTGTTAGGATTAATCAGTAAACAAGCAATTTAAATCCTGATCTATTATGGGATGGTAGATCAGGGTCCATGCTATTTGCAATTAGTCTTGACTTTTTTTTAAATTTCTTGTGAATCTAAAAGCCATGAAATAATATTACATTGCTACCAAAGTTTTCTAACTTTAAAGTAATTAAACCTGATAATCATCAATTAATACAAACTATTTTGACTATATTCATTTTCACATATTTATTAGGAGACCTTAAAAACACTTTGTTTTGTTTTGATGTTAATATTACCATAGCACTCAACCAAAACCTATACTATTAGCATCTTCATTTACCTGCTTCTTGTCTATAGCAAATTTATTGTTTTCAAAACTGTACAGTGTTTCTGCATGTCAGCCAGGTCTTATCGCTGTTTTTCAAATTGAGCTTGAACAATATCTTGATAATGACAGCAATCTGACCTTTGTCAGATGAAGATACAGTAGAAAGGATACAAAATAACAGTATAGTTGAACACATTAAAACCTTTATAATTTTAAAACCAAACAATCTAGAATTTGTCAAATTTGAGGAGATCATCAATATTTCCTGTGAGTACATGAAGAATCTTATCAAAAGAATTTAAGAAATTATGAAATTGTAATCTCTGATTCCTGCTGAATGTTCAGCTTAAAGGTGGAAGATCCATTGTGAAAAGAGAATCAGGAATTTAAAATCAAAATAATAGGTTACAATTCCACAATTATCTATACTTTCATTTCAAAAGTAAAGTATGCCTTAAGTGACATTTTCAATTTTAACTGAAATGTTTTTGATACAAATGCTCCAGTAACATATTCTTAATTTTTTGGCAGCTTTCAGTTTGTATTCTGAAACTAGTCCAGATCAATACCAGATTATTTTTACAAGTCAGGTCATCCAATACTGAGGTACCACACTCACTTGTTTTACAAGTCAGGTCATCCAAAACTGAGGTACCACACAAACTTGTTTTTCAAGCCAGGTCATCCAATACTGAGGTACCACACTCATTTGTTTTTCAAGCCAGGTTCAACTGCAAACTACAGACTCAGATTGCTGTCATATAAAGTGACATAAATTTGGGTTATTGAAGTTTGTTACAAGTAATCAGTAGAATAAAGAACACAGACCCTCATCTGCCAGCACATTATATAATTGTACGAAGCATTCAGTAACATTAGGCATCTTTCCTGTCACAAAATGGGTCCAGGGTGTCCGAGTGGTCTAAGGTGCTCACCTTTACAGATCACTGCCATTTATCCTGTGTACATGTGGGTTTGAATCTCAGGTTTAGCAAATGTGTGTACATTAGAAAGCTTGCCAAGAACTTCTTGCATGCTGATGGTTGTTACTAGGCTTTTTACAGACTCTTCCTGATAAACTGATCATCAGGAGCTGACAAATGGTGTTCAATCCACAATAACAACAACAACCTTTCATAAATATGAAAAAAGATGATTTTAAAGTAAAAGTCTAAATCTTAGCAATGCAAATTTATTTCAATAAAAAGAAGCATGCATATAATTTAGTATCTATCAAGGTCTGATTTTCAACAAAACCATAATATCTCATCACCACAAACTGACCGTTATTCATAGCAAAACTATTGCTGCATTTTAGTTGAGCTGTCTAGAGTTGATATGTTTCAACTAAAGACAAATGCTCAAATAGCTTTGTGTATTAAATTTTCAGCCATTTTCAAAACAGTCCAAATTGAAAATGAACAAGAGACTGACTTTGAGCTATACTCAATTTGTCATACAGATAGAGATGGATAAAATGATATTTGTACAATATATATATATATATATATATATATATATATATATATATATATATATATATATATATATATATATATATATAAACAGTTAACAAGTTTACTTAAATTGAAGTACAAATTATGAAATTATGATTCATGTGATTGCCACACCTTTATTACCTGCTACCTTTGTTATGCCTTTGTTATTTACAGATTATCATACTGTTGTTGCATGGCACCTTTGTTATTAAAACGAACAGCATGGTTTAGATATATCTCTGTCCTCATGGGGTATCTCTATATTTCTGCTCTTTTAAAATAGTACTAGTATCTCCCTTTTGGAAAATTTGTATGTCCTCTCATACGTAGCTCTATGTACAAATTTCTATGCCTTCTTGGATATATCTCTATCCCCTCTTTGAAATTTTTATATGCATGCCTTGGCACATCTCTATGCCCTATTATGATATTTCTATGCTCTCTTTGATATATTTATTTGCTCTCTTCCACAGCTGCAGTATGCAGGGTGGGTGAGATGTATATCCTTTTGATAGACCTGAGCTTTCTCTAGTTTAGATAAGATGGTTGTGGAGTCCTATGGACAGAACTGGGCTTTGCAGCTAAATACTGGTTGTCTTCAACAGATAACCTGAAAAACTCAGTCCATTCTCTCAAGAAACACCTGATACACATGGAGAAAGGTTGTGGGGCTCAATGCCTCATTATTCCAATAAAGATCAGGAAAGAAGATATGACCCCACAATCCATATCATTGTGGCTGGTGTGACATGAACATTTCAACCCCTGAGATTAGACATCTCTGCATGATGTGCATTAAAACACATTTCATTTGTGACATCATAGAAGCTGTTTGCTGGCATGAAGAGTGACCCTCTTGAGTTTCTGTCTCTCGAGTTCAAGCACCTGAGAAACGAGAACTGAATATAGTGTGTCAAGTGGCTGTGGCCCAGACAACCTTCAGCCCCTAGCTCAAGTCAGCAAAATATTCTCAGTCATGGGTTTAGTGCTTTTGCTATAATCAGCTGGATTTTTTCATGGAAAGGAAAAGTTATTTGCAAAATCTTATCTCTCTAATGCAACACAATAACAGTTTTATTGTCCTAATTAGAAAAGTGGATTATCCTCCACATAAGAATCAGCAAATCCTCTCATGAATGGCTACCCCAAGAGACATTGGATGCTCATGGATTTCCTTCTCTAATTACCTATTCTTCTAATATTAATGTGACCTTAAAACATATTTGACAAAGCAAGAAGTATATTCATTAGTAAATTATGTTTTTACATTATTGTATTACATTTAACCCCTCCCACATCTTGCCATGACTACAAGCACCCTCATGAATGAACTGCTTTGCTTAAATTAGTAACACCAAATGAAGGCTAGCCACTCATGGGGTGGTAAGAGGAGGTAATTGGTAATTTTTCTTATCTCCCTTTGTTTACAAAGGATATAGACCAAAACAAACAAAAAATTGCATCCAACATATGGGCTGTATTCTGCTGAACCAGAGTTCATTTCCTAATGTTAATTGGGTAATGTATCTGACAGAAAAAAATCAATTAGGAAATCAGTTTCACATTTTATTGACAAAAGAAAAAAAAAATACTTGCTATTTCCCTATTACTCTGATGTTTATATGCTATGCCTCCAGAATGACTGATATATCTGCTTGTACACAAGCACTACTAATCTCAATAGTGGATACATCTGCCTGCATCTGACCTCAGTGTCAGAGATCAGCTCTGTATGTTAATGTCATTATTAATTTGTCAGCAATGCATGGAGAAAGGATATTTCCAATCTAAGTTGAGATCAGGAATGATATCTCTTGTTGTGAAATACATGATAAACTAAATATAGTCACTAATTCTGGGGTCTTCTGGAATCTGTTCCATATGATAGTTGAAAAATATGATTATTGTTGATACTAAATATAATTATTTTTATTAATGATTGAGAATTGGAGTTATCTGGTTTTCATTGGATGCAATTTATTATACTGAATTAAGGCATAGAACCCTGGAAAACAAACTTACTGATGTACTCATAAATCCAAAGCCACATGCAAACTCTGGTTGAAATCCAACACATTTTGGTGAAATTATCTTGCAGAAACCAGGTCTGGAAAAAGTTGAGAGAATTGGTCAGGGGGTCATAAGTTTGCTTAACAAAAATAAGCCCATACACAGTACATACATGTCCATGAGATAATGTTCATACCAAATTTGAATAGATTATGATTAACCTTTCTTGATCTATGCTGATAACAAACAACAATCCAGCTTAATTGTGAAAAGGCCATAAATACATGCAAATTAGAGTTAAAATACAAACTCCATATACCACACATCTACAGTTAATATATAGGTATTGTTGACTCCATACTGCATCAGAATATAATGCATGTTTCCTCAGGAATTTGCTGTAGTGAATATTTAAAACTAATGGCGTCGTTGTCGTTGTTGGGCTTAACGCCATTTTTCAGCACCTGATAGGCTATTCATGGCGGCCAGTATTAAAACTAATGGAAAAAAGGCAATAGGTTTGTCAAAGTTGAACCTGAAAAAAGAAGAACCTGAAAAGAAGAAACGATAGATAGATAGATAGATAGATAGATAGATAGATAGATAGACAGACAGACAGACAGACAGACAGACAGACAGACAGATAGACAGATAGACAGATAGATAGATAGATAGATAGATAGATAGATAGATAGATAGATATGCTTTAGAAGGTTTCATATAACATAGTAAATGGAAGCTAATTATGTGTACGAGTTGATGAATTATGCCAGTTAAAACAGATGCAAAGATCTACAGATGAAAAATATGATTATTACACTGGGGTTCCCACATCTAAATATGGCACCTTAATAATGGCTGCTTATGAATGCATGCTGAAAAACATTCTGACAACCAATAGCAGATTAATTTTATGACATTCTATCTTGCTAGGCACTGCTCAGGGCTTCTGCAGCTTTATATTCTTATTTTATACAAAGCACAAACCTAATTAAATATTTTGCATCTCTTTAGTTGTATTTGCTGCTTGAAAGCAAAAATGTGATAGGTATTGAGTGTGCCAGATATAGGTATATAGTATGCCAGATAAATGTATAGAGTGTGCCAGATATAGGCATATAGTATGCCAGGTATAGGTATATATTGTGCCAGGTATAGGTATACAGTGTGCCAGATATAGGTATATAGTGTGCCAAATATAGGTATACAGTGTACTAGGAAAAGGAATAGAGTATGCCAGTTGGCCTTTCTTTTTTTATTATGTTGCCTAATCTATATCTAGCAAAGGGTTTGTAAATAATCTGTAATGCTTAATAGTTTTTACTAAAATAAATGAATGAAACCATAATCCATATTAACCTAACATGCTGGCTGGTAATAGATTGGTGTCAGTTGGTCATCTGAAAACTTGCATATTCAAGTTTGGATTAGCCGATATTAAACCCAAATTTATTACCTTCTTCCTCATATTGATTTTGTACTGGCTGTCAAATTCCTGATCATAAAGCTCTAGATGAGGGATGGTTTTGTCCAGAGGTATGGCTTCCTGTATGGCCTCTGCAAACTTCTGACAATTCCATCTGCAGATTTCAGGCTGCTTCTTGTATGTGTACCGGCCACCATCATCTTTCAAAACAATAACATTTTATTAAAATTGTGTTCCTTTTCAGTTTGATTGCTAAAGAACATTAAAATAAAAGGTTTCCCAAGATAATGTACATCAACTAGGAATGGCACTATGTCAAATTCTCATTGTCTAAGATTTAAAAAAAATATGTGCAAGCCAGAGTTGAACAGTAAAAACAATGTGTTATGGGTTCAAATCTTTCCTAGAACAGTCTAGGCTGCCTGCCTTTCTTCATCAAGGAACTTTACTCACTACTGCCTCAGCTCAACTTTCATGCATTCAAACATCAAAAATTAGATATTTCAACACACAACCTTAATGTTTATTCTGATCTGATTATTTTCTCTGTATTGCTATCTGATAAAACAGTCAAAATAAACAAAAGCAAGATATATTTTTGGAACACAAAGAAAATACCAAATATGGAACAAAGTTGAACCTCAAGAAAATACAAAGTTGGGAATTACAATAAAAGCAAGGGTCTGCATATGGCTACATCACACAGGGCTGTTAACATTGCTGTGTTTTATGTTACAGAACTGAAAATCTGAACTTTTAATTGTAACATTGCTTATGCTACAAATTCATGCATCCACTCTGAAGTGTCATAGACTGACATCTGGTGTCTCACCATTTGTAAGCTGATGACTCTCAAATATACAAATAATTTATAAAGCTGCCCAACTGAAGTTTAGGCTACCCTCAAGGCAGAGAAAGGTACATTTCCAATGCATAGTCATGGATGTCATGTAACAAGCTGCAGATGAATGACGATAAAACTGTAACCTTCCTGATCACCACGCATAGACTTTCTCATTCACATCGTTTACTTTAAGTATTAGAAATACCAACATTAAATTTACAGTCAGTATGGAACTTATGTGTCGCTCTTGATAATACTCTTTCAATGCATTAACATATCATGAACCTACACAAGGTTGCATATCTGGAGCTGAGACACAACACTACCATTTAAAGTCTTCTTTTGCTTGATGCAACTAAAATACCTGTATGTTCACTTGTACTTTCAAGACTAGGCTATAGAAATTCCTTTCTATCTGGTATGTTTCCATATCTGCTTAAAAAATTTAAAAGACAGCCGTTCAGATAATCCTTTAAGCACAAACATCTGAGCACAACTCCCACCTTCAAAGTAGCCTCCTCTATTTCACTGACTGGCTCCAGTCCAATATATCTGACCTTCCCCATGCATAAATACATCTAGAAACTTATGCTCCTCTTTTGACACTCAAATACTGATATTCACTCATTTTTAACAAAGTCATATGGACAATGTTAATTTTGCATACCAGGGCCCAGCTATGTGGATTCAACTGCCCTATAATCTTAGACATAAGGAAACTTCCATCTCATTTATGACTGCTCTTACATCTCACCCATTTAGAATCAAAGAACAGACTTAAAGACCTAATACTGTGTCAGCATGTTCTTGTTTTGTAAATTCATGATGTTTATTTTTATAATCTTGTCATTGTGTATGTTTTATTTTTTTATGATATTGTATAATGCTTTAGAGCTTCTAAAGATTAGGTGATGTACTAAGTCCATATTATTATTATTATTATTTTTATTATTATTATTATTATTATTATTATTGGTATTGTTACTTTTGCCAGTATATTAACAATACTGCTGTTCGGTTTGGAAAATTGATGTCACATCCACACTATGCATGCAAGAAGTCCCTGGAGAGAGAGAGAGAGAGAGAGAGAGAGAGAGAGAGAGAGAGAGAGAGAGAGAGAGAGAGAGAGAGAGAGAGAGAGAGAGAGAGCGAGAGCGAGCGAGCGAGAGCGAGAGAGAGAGAGAGATATCTACCAGAAGCATTACAGATGAAATCTGGATCATATCTATCCATAAATCCATATGGACCATAGTCAATAGTAAGTCCAAGAACACTCATGTTGTCAGTATTCAAAACCCTATAAGAGATACAAATTATATTTGTATAATGCATGATACATTTCAGAATGTTAAGTTTGTGTTTTTCAACATTAACCTGTAGCAGTGTGATACAAATGTATCATAGGAATGCACAGGAAAATCAAAAGAGACATAGCAATGTAATTCTTTGACACAGTAAAAGTGTGTGTGTGTGTAAGATTTGGATTTTTAAATGTAACTTTAACAATTTTTCAGTCATATTGCTACAACTTCTGCAGTGTGGCAGTTTTTAGTGATGTCTAGCACTGGAGCATCATGAAGCAGACATGTAGCATGATGTCCACCCATTCATATTATTCTGACACCAGGCTAACCAGTCCTAACACTGACCTCTTAATGCTGATGGCGGTATCAGGACATCTACCCCTGGACATTTCATCCCCAGACTCCCATCTGACATTTCCCCCCTGACTTTTTCCCTCCATCAAATAGGACTTTTTTCCCCAAGTCATTTCCCCCCATTATCTTTATACTCCTTATACTACTACTTATTATCAAATATAAAATATCATGGATCTGCATTTAAACTGTGAACATAAATTCACACCCATTTTTAAGCATTGTAAGTTAAAACAAAAATGGGCATTGTCAATCAATTGCTAGTGCTTTTACTGAATGTAGAACAGGTTTTTTTGGAGTATGTTGAAGAGGCTTGAGTCTAACCTTTATCTATTGTGCATATTTGGAATATCTAAGATAAACAACCGATGGATTAGCTGTCATTCAATTAATTGTAGTTGTTTCAGTACAGTACTCATGCCATATGTTGACATAAACGGATTATGATGTAACAACCGAAGAAGTGCAAAGACTGTTCTTCGAGAATTGCAAACATAGTCGCTGACTTCTACAATTGTTACAATACTTAAAAGCAATTGCTTACAACATCAACATTTAATACATTTTTTTAATATGTGAAAATGTTAACTTTGTTTAACACTCACCACTGAAATTTATTTCAAATAACCTTTTTCTTTTAACATAACTTAATAAGTCCAGAGGGGAAATGTCTGGGGGGATATGTCGGGAGAGGAAAGTTGGGGGGGTCTGGAGGGGGGAGATGTCCTAGACTCACTGAAAGCCTACTGAGGCAGCAGTTAATACCATTTTTATGTCTTTGGTAAGACTTAACTGGGATCCAAACCCTGTGACCTTGTACATATGAGATGGACAATATAACCATTAGGCCACTGGAGCTGTCCACATAATAAGGCTATTTCTATTAGGTCACTAAAAATGAAGCCAAGAAAAGTAATTTTGCTGAAGAATTTTTAAATTCTTGCTCATTTCATAAAAAAGCTAGAATACTGTGTTTGTAAAAGATGTATTCCATGTTTGCCTATTTCAAGTTTGTTTTTGTTTGTTTTGTGGTATTTAATGTTCCTTATTCAGCAGATAGGATATACATGATCACCAGTATATTTAGTGGAAATTGATCAAACTTAAGACTCAAACTCACACATGAAATCAAATGTGGGATTGATCTGTAAAGGTAAGGCCTAAGACCACTCAGCCACATGAAGTGAGATGTATGAATGACCTGTATAGGTAAGGCCTAAGACCACTCAGCCACATGAGGTGAAATGTGGGATTGATCTGTAAAGGTAAGGCCTAAGACCACTCAGCCACATGAAATGAAATGTGGAATTGATCTGTAAAGGTAAGGTCTAAGACCACTCAGCCACATGAAATGAAATGTGGGATTGATCTGTAAAGGTAAGGTCTAAGACCACTCAGCCACATGAGATGAAATGTGGGATTGATCTGTAAAGATAAGGCCTAAGACCACTCAGCGACATACTTGAAATGTGGGATTGATCTGTAAAGGTAAGGCCTAAGACCACTCAGTCACATGAGGAGAAATGTGGGATTGATCTGTAAAGGTAAGGCCTAAGACCACTCAGCCACATGAGGAGAAATGTGGGATTGATCTGTAAAGGTAAGGCCTAAGACCACTCAGCCACATGAGGAGAAATGTGGGATTGATCTGTAAAGATAAGGCCTAAGACAACTCAGCCATATGAACACCTTATAATCCCAAACCCCAAGACTGAGCCTCTTTGTAGATCCCTGTGGGTGATTTCTGAAAGTGCATTTGTTTTTTTCATGCCCAGCAACTATGTACATAATCAAAGTGTGAGGATCTTAAACATTTTCAAACCATGCATAGGACAAAAATCCCTTTATTCAGGGATAGACCCAGTGAAAAGTTTCATTTGCATATATAAATATATCTTTACATTCCAAGTAAGTAAATATATGGTTATAAGATGGAAATCTCAACAGTTTGCATGGCATAAACAAAGGGGTGGGGGTGAGAGAAGGAGGGTAGACCCTGGAGTCAAAGTTGATTACATACATATAAACCTGGTTTTTAATTTCCAGTAAGTGTATACCACTATATGGTGGGCATGTTAGTTTCCATATGAACCAGGAACTAAATTCTTAATGGGTGGGATTAGACCCCAGGGGTACCAGTCATATCAGACTACATATGCCAATGCTCAGCATTTGAGACAATCAACTTGAGAGTTTTTTTAGATTTATGTAAAATCAGCCTCCCCCACCAATTCTTAAAGTGCTGGTACAACTTACATACAAAGAACTATCAGTGACCCACATTACATATTCCTAGTTTTTACAGTGTAGAAGTTTTGGGAGATTACATTTTCATGAATGCATATACATATAGATTGGAGCACAAAATCATATCACAGACCCAAAGTGTGGGTATAATAACCGACACTCATGCAACAATTTCACAGTTAAAATTATTAAAGTTAAAGAGACAAGCAATAATTCAGTTTAATACATAGACTTCAAATTAAATAAGCTTTCATTTAAAAAATCTTGTATTTTAACATGTATAACAGTAAAACGTCTTATATTCAATGTACTTTATTGGTACTATATACAAAATAATGCAATACCACTTTCAAACTCTGAAAACTCAAAGTTCTAACATCTAATTGGCTTACATTATACCAATGACCAGTCAAATCTTAAAATATTCGAAAGTGAGTCTATATAGGAGTGTCAGAATGTTTTGTAAATTAGGGGACTGAACAAAAATTACTTGTGCATTTGGAGGATTTAGTCCCTAAAATAGTCTCGCTCTCTTGCTCTATGGCTTTTCTCTGTGCAATTCATTTAATATTTGATGATGTATACTGGATCTTGCACGGTTGATTCTCTTGAAGTATCTATCAAAGGGAGGTAACATATGACAACTCTCTAATTGCCCACTGAAAGCAGCCTATTCTTGGCTACAAAGCCTGGTTGCATTATTAGGCCCACATGTAAATTTGATCTGAACTGGATACTGTCTGTGGATGCAGTTGTTTGAGAGGACTGGATTTATAATGTGGAGATCTATGGCTAAATCAAGCAGCTTGTTGAGTCAGACAAAGGATTTGTCCCATCTGAGAGTGACCATTAGTTTAGACTCATTTTCTTTTTTTTTGAGCACTGATACCAGAATGTTACTATATAATTCATGACCCTGACCGTCTGATCAAGTGGAATGGATAAGGGGTACAACTGAGACACATGAAGAGATGGCCGAGTGTAATCAGATCAACAAGCCAGCCTGCAGTGTGGGTATAACAGCCATATAACAGATCCATCCTATGCTTTCAGCTAACCATTTTTCATGTGTACCCATTGGTAAGGAACAACATAATTCCTACCTCCAAGTATGTTTTACATGGACATAGAAATAGTGCCAAGTGAAGATAAATTAGTGCCCAAAAACTGGCATGACACAACAGATATGTATTCATGAAACTAGTGTCTGAAAACTGATATTAACTCAACAGACATGCATTCAAACATGCATTCAGACCAATGTCTCAAAACTGATATGACACTGTAGATATCTGTTCATGGACCTAGTGTCTGAAAACTGTTATAAACACAAAATAAATGTGTTTGTGTAAATACAATGCCTAAGAACTGATAAAACACAAAACTTAACCAGACAAAAGGATGGACAGTTGCAGAAGAATATGAAAGAAAGAAAAATGGTAAATCTATGTACCTCCAACACCCTGGATTGGGGGGTGGGGGGATATCAACAAACAAGCATACAAAAATAAATAGAAAAAGAACAAACCCATGACACCATCCAACACTCTGCCACCCCGCCACAAGTCTGGCTGTTCTTCTGACAACTTCTTTGTAGAATTCTTCATACATTTTCTGCTCATCTAACCCATGGTTATCCCAGATCTGGAATGGCAAACAAAGGTTCCAATTTTAGATTATTTTGTTGATAATGACTGGATAGCTCAACAGTAGTATGTTTGTTATTCAACTCTTTTGAATGATGTTTGACTCCAATAATCATTATGGGCAAAGATTTCTATGCATTCTATGGTTCTGCCCTGGGCCACTTAACATGTTCTGATATGCTATCATTTCAGCCGACAATGTTATTTTAACTGGATGATAAATTATGCAGTGCCAAAACACTTTTCATTTCACGCTAAAGAAAAATTATTCTGTTAATAAAATTGTCAGCTAATTTCAAGCCCTCACACTTCAATGATCATTCTTACTGACATAGGAAACACTAACTAGAGTAGTCCTCTAATACAAGTAAATGTCTGTTTCAATACTGACAAGGAAGAACTGACAAAGGATACACTGACTAGAGTAGTCCCCCAATACCATTAAATGTCTGTTACAATACTGACACAGAAGAATTGACAAAGGATACACTGACTAGAGTAGTCCTCCAATACCATTAAATGTCTGTTACAATACTGACACAGAAGAATTGATAAAGGATACACTGACTAGAATTGTCCTCCAATACCATTAAATGTCTGTTAAAATACTGACACAGAAAAATTGACAAAGGATACACTGACTAGAGTAGTCCTCCAATACAATTAAATGTCTGTTACAATACTGACACAGAAGAATTGACAAAGGATACACTGACTAGAGTAGTCCTCCAATACCATTAAATGTCTGTTACAATACTGACACAGAAGAATTGACAAAGGATACACTGACTAGAGTAGTCCTCCAATACCATTAAATGTCTGTTACCATAGTGACACAGAAGAATTGATAAAGAATACACTGACTAGAGTAGTCCTCCAATACCATTAAATGTCTGTTACCATAGTGACACAGAAGAATTGACAAAGAATACACTGACTAGAGTAGTCCTCTAATACCATTAAATGTCTGTTACAATACTGACACAGAAGAACTGACAAAGGATACACTGACTAGATTAGTCCTGCAATACCATTAAATGTATGTTACAATACTGGCTTAAAAAACACTGACAAAGACTACCCTAGTTAGGGTACTACTATAATGACTATCAAATGTTTGTTGCAATGGTTCCAGAAAAGCACTGACATAGGGCACACTAGCCAGGATTGTCTTCTAATTATCTCTAAATACCTCTTACAATCACAAATGATACACTTGGTTGGGTTGTCCTCGAATAACCATTAAATATCTGTCACAATGGTTCCATAGAAGAACTGACAAGATACAGTTGTCACAAATTATTATACTAATAATACACACAAATTAAAAACATTGTACCTTGTCATAAAAGTAACAAACAATACAGAACTACACAAGTTCCAAGAAATATTTAAATACATCCAAAATCACAAACAACACTGAACTATATCAGAAGTCACAAACAATAATGAGCTTATCAGGAATTACAAACAATGCTGAACTATATAAGGAGTCACAAAGCTGAACTATAACCGGAGTCACAAACAATGATGAACTAGTATCAAGAGTCACAAATAATAATGTACTATATATTGAGTCACAAACAATACTGAAATATATCATTATTCATAAATAATATGTATATTATTAGTCTGATGCAATACTGGAATGTCCAAATTTGACTAGTTGATTCAATGTCTACTGTATCTGGAGTCGAGAGACATTCTAATTTTGTATTCAATATAGCACATTTAAAAAGCATTCTGGTGGCACTATCCAGTTATTATGTACTTCTGAGAGAGTGGAGTACGTAAGGTGAGGTTGTTTGTATTTAAAACATACACAGTGGAGAGAATGTTGGCATACCTCTATGCTATGTTCACATAATGTGGCTGACATTTCTTTAAATATTGTTCTTTTGGAAATTGTAAATGATTTTAGCACACTGCTAACTAAAATGACTGCTCCCTTGTACTCCAAAATTCAACCTGAATTTGTCTGAAGTACACTATCCTTGGCAGCTTTTATAAAAGAGAAAATAAATTTTGCCAGAATAAACTATACCAGCTTCTGAAAGTGCAATGAATGAATTACCAAACTTATAAAATGTAAAAAAAAGTTATTGGTTCTTTATTTTTACAATTTACCTCTGAAGTTTGATAAGTGAAAATGAGCAAGTGGAGCTAGCAATTCTTTGAAAGGTGCACATCTGGAGAAAGACCAAGCTGTATGCTCTATAACCCATATTAAACCCATTAATCATACAACAAAATAAAGAGCATTAAAGGTTCTTTAACAGTACCTAAGATATACAAAGTCATTTTTAAATAGTATGATTAGTAGGGAAACCTGAGGAAATTTTTTTTCTTTAAAATTCTAACTCTATGCTAAATATGAAACTGTAGAGCGCCACCTCTTACAGGAAAAGTAGAATAGCAATTTCCTGAAAGTTGCAAACTGGTGATGAGACATGATAAAACAAGTTAGACTGATATAACTTCTAGGAATCAAAGAATATAACACCAGAAGCCAGACAACCTCTTTGTAAAAAGTCTCAATGGTGTAGTCCAACATCTTACACAGAATGTCAGTCCTTCCCACACTGGGCCCCTTTCTTCCTGTCTCATCATCAACTGGCTTGAAGATTTCAAAGGAACCAAATCTGAAGGAAATAAGTAAACAATCAAACCAATTTTATTAAGTCATTTCTTACATATATGCTTTCTGAAAAAAATATAAAATCCATTAATTAGTTGTGACATGGTCTACATTGTATCTAAATTTAACTTAAAATAGCTGATACCAAAAAAATTGATGATTTACTAAACACAAATAAAATGCATGTTTGGATGCCTGTACACCATTCATATGGAAGCATGTTGGGATGCCTATACACCATCACACTGAAGCATGTTTGGATGCCTGAACAACATGATGTGGAAGCATGTTTGGATGCCTGTACACCATCACATGGAAGCATGTTTGGATGCCTGTACATCATCATGTTGAAGCATGTTTGGATGCCTGTACACCATCACATGAAAGCATGTTTGGATGCCTGTACACAATCTCATGAAAGTATGTTTGGATGCCTGTACACCATTCATAGGAAAGCATGTTTGGATGCTGTATACCATTCAAATGAAATCATGTTTCGATGCTGTACACCATTCACACTGAAGGATGTTTGGATGCCTGGACACCATCACATGGAAGCATGTATGGATGCCTGTACACCATTCACATTGAAGCATGTTTAGATGCTTGTACACCATTCACATGAATACATGTTTGGATGCCTGTACACCATCACATGAAATCTTGTTTTGATGATGTACACCATTCACATTGAAGCATGTTTGGATGCCTGTACACCATCACATGGAAGCATGTTTGGATGCCTGTATACCATTCACACTGAAGCATGTTTAGATGTCTGTAAACCATTCATAATGAATCATGTTTGGATGCCTATACACCATTCACAGAGAAGCATGTTTGGTTGCTGTAAACCATTCACATGAAAGCATGTTTCAATGCTGTACACCATTCACATTGAAACATATTTAGACGCCTGTAAACCATTCACATTGAAGCATGTTTGGATGCTGTACACCATTCACATGGTAGCATTTTTGGATGCCTGTACACCATTCACATGGTAGCATGTTTGGATGCCTGTACACCATTACATTGAAGCATGTTTAGATGTCTGTACACCATCCACATTGAAGCATGTTTAGATGCCTGTACACCATCACATTGAAGCATGTTTAGATGTCTGTAAACCATTCACATTGAAGCATGTTTCAATGCTGTACACCATAACTTGGAAGCATGTTTGGATGATTGTGCAACATCACATGGAAGCATGTTTGGATGCCTGTACACAATCACATGGAAGCATGTTTGGATTCCTGTACACCATTCACATGAAAACATGTTTGGATGCCTGTACACCATCACATGAAATCATGTTTTGATGCTGTACACCATTCACATGGAAGCATGTTTGGATGCCTGTACACCATTCACACTGAAGCATGTTTAGATGTCTGTAAACCATTCATAATGAATCATGTTTGGATGCCTATACACCATTCACAGGGAAGCATGTTTGGTTGCTGTAAACCATTCACATGAAAGCATGTTTCAGTGCTGTACACCATTCACATTGAAGCATGTTTAGATGCCTGTAAACCATTCACATTGAAGCATGTTTGGTTGCTGTAAACCATTCACATGAAAGCATGTTTCAGTGCTGTACACCATTCACATTGAAGCATGTTTAGATGCCTGTAAACCATTCACATTGAAGCATGTTTGGATGCCTGTACACCATTCACAATGAAAGCATGTTTGGATGCCTATACACCATTCACATGAAAGCATGTTTGGATGCCTGTACACCATTCACAATGAAGCATGTTTAGATGTCTGTAAACCATTCATAATGAATCATGTTTGGATGCCTATACACCATTCACAGAGAAGCATGTTTGGTTGCTGTAAACCATTCACATGAAAGCATGTTTCAATGCTGTACACCATTCACATTGAAACATATTTAGATGCCTGTAAACCATTCACATTGAAGCATGTTTGGATGCTGTACACCATTCACATGGTAGCATTTTTGGATGCCTGTACACCATTCACATTGAAGCATGTTTGGATGCCTATACACAATTCACAGGAAAGCATGTTTGGATGCCTGTACACCATTCACAGGGAAGCATGTCTGGATGCTGTAAACCATTCACATGAATGCATGTTTGGATGCCTATACACAATTCACAGGAAAGCATGTTTGGATGCCTGTACACCATTCACAGGGAAGCATGTTTGGATGCTGTAAACCATTCACATGAATGCATGTTTGGATGCCTATACACCATTCACATTGAAGCATGTTTTGATGCTGTACACCATTCACATGGTAGCATGTTTGGATGCCTGTACACCATTACATTGAAGCATGTTTAGATGTCTGTACACCATCCACATTGAAGCATGTTTAGATGCCTGTACACAATCACATGGAAGCATGTTTGGATGCCTGTACACCATTCACATGAAAACATGTTTAGATGCCTGTACACCATCACATGAAAGCATGTTTGGATGCTGTACACCATTCACATTGAAGCATGTTTGGATGCCTGTACACCATCACATGGAAGCATGTTTGGATGCCTGTACACCATTCACAATGAAGCATGTTTAGATGTCTGTAAACCATTCATAATGAATCATGTTTGGATGCCTATACACCATTCACAGGGAAGCATGTTTGGTTGCTGTAAACCATTCACATGAAAGCATGTCTCAATGCTGTACACCATTCACATTGAAGCATGTTTGGATGCCTGTACACCATCACATGGAAGCATGTTTGGATGCCTGTACACCATTCACACTGAAGCATGTTTAGATGTCTGTAAACCATTCATAATGAATCATGTTTGGATGCCTATACACCATTCACAGGGAAGCATGTTTGGTTGCTGTAAACCATTCACATGAAAGCATGTCTCAATGCTGTACACCATTCACATTAAAGTATGTTTAGATGCCTGTACACCATTACATTGAAGCATGTTTAGATGTCTGTACACCATCCACACTGAAGCATGTTTAAATGCCTGTACACCATCACATTGAAGCATATTTAGATGTCTGTAAACCATTCACATTGAAGCATGTTTCAATGCTGTACACCATAACTTGGAAGCATGTTTGGATGCCTGTACAACATCACATGGAAGCATGTTTGATGCTTGTACACAATCACATGGAAGCATGTTTGGATGCCTATACACCAGCACATGGAAGCACGTTTGGACACCTGTACACCCTCCATATGGAAGATCAAGAAACACACAATGGTATTGACATATATAATATATAATAAAAATGATGTAGTACTAAAGTTATAAAATCTTCATCTAAGACAGAAAAAGAAACTGATAAATAGTTTGAAGGAAACTTATTTTATGAAAATCTCTTCCATCTCACTATGTAATGTTACAAATGACTACTGATATCAGATCTTTGCAGTCTTTATGAGAAGAAGCAATGTCAATATAGATGTGACTTGACACAATCTCTATAAGGGAGATCACTCTAGCTCTAACATATGTGGGCAGGCGACATTTAACTTTTAATTAATAGCTTTTTTAGCTTGGAAGAGATCTGTGTATTAGCTAGTAGTAGTGTTAAACTCCAAAGATATTATGTTCAGATAATGCATTTGAAAAGAAAAACAAACTTCTTCAATCCATCTAATATACACTACAAGTAAATAAAGGTCTTTAAAATAAATTACACCAATATCAGTAACAAAGTTCTGTGCATGTGCATATATATATATATATATATATATACACACACACAGACACACACACACACACACAGATTACTATACCTGAGAAAAGTTGGAGCAATACGCAGAACTAGTGTACACTTCTCATTTATTGGGTTTCCATTATAAAATATATCTCTAACAACTGTAGATTCAGAGATAATGCATGATCCAGCTCGAGTTGTTGGGATTCCCAAGTTGTACATGGCCTGCAACATATAAACACAAAATACTGATCATGAATATCCAGGATTAATTATCCTACTGTTTCTCTAATACCTGAGGACAATTACAGCATACAAAATAAATGCTGATATAACATCTCAGAAAACTGGCCAAAAATACAGTATAAACTGAAACTTTAAGAAAAAGAAACAAAAATTACCATAATGGCTAGTGGCTGCTTTAATAACAACATGTAAAATAAATTATCAGTAGAGTGCAAGAAAATCTAAAAAGAAAGTGAAGATTTCAAAATAAAAAATCCCATCTCTTTGCAAATAGAAACATTTCTGAAGAAGTACCATGATCATAAAGTTTTATTAATTTTTTTTGTATATGGTCAAGGGTATATACAAATATTGTCAGCTTAAGCATCAAATATGAAAGTTTCTGTTAAAACTTTTCTTGAATCTTCCACTTGTTGTGAACTGCATAATTACTGTTCTTTTAAATTTATCTTGCATCATGTACAAGTCTTTGCTTTAAATAGTCTGATTTTCATCAACATTTGGCACATATATTACTTGCCCTGGTTACACATGTGGAAATGATGTGTCAGATGAAAAAAGAACTTGCTATTGTTTAGATTATAGTGTAAAGAATTGACAATAAACTATGTAATGAGCAGTGATCTTTCTGAAATCTAAAGACATTGAAACATCACAGTTATGTCCAATGTCATTATTGAAAGATCATAAGAAAACCAGTGATGATAGAGACTGGATATAATTATGAAAATATTATGCATTCAAGCACAAAGCATGATCATGGAGTAATTTCCAATTTTTCTCATAAATAATCCATGCTACATTAGATCCTCATATATAATCCACACTGAGAAACTAAATGCATCAGGTCATCATATATAATAGACACTGAGAAAATAAATACATCAGATCCTCACATATAATCCACACTGAGAAAATAGATACATTAGATCCTTTGTTTGAAATAACTAAAAAACAAACTGCAGTACTTTGAAATTATACATTGTTGACCATTCACCCATAAGCTGTAACACCTTAACTCCTATTACAGTATTCTGCATATCCTATTTGATATTTGCTGCACTTATTTATCCATGATAAATCAATGTAGTAAAAGGTTTAACAGAAATATACAAGTCCATAATTTTCTCCCTTCCTCTATCTTGATAGCCTTATTACAAGCTCTCCCATTTCTCTAGATGTTTACCTAAATGATATATCCAACTTTTTTCAGGATTTATGATGATCTGTTGATTTCCAATATGCTTGAAGACAACTGAAAAAAAAGCGCAAGCAGTAGGGCCTATGTGGAACTCTTCATAGCATATCCTGGTGACATTGGTAGGCACTATTTTCTGCATCTTTCTTCATTTGGAATTCAGAAAAGGTATAAGAATAACCTGCTTTCTTGTGGATTTTTAATTACAATTTGCAACTCTGTGTGCACAAAATTAATCATTTTTACTTAACATGCCAATGGCTCACACATAGCAATAAGGGAAATAATGCTTGGTAACTTTGAAATAATAGTTTCAATAATCTCTTCATCAGCATTAATGGTCGAATTCAGGAATTCTGCTGGAGTAAATTTGAACTTAGAAAGAGACTATTAATCTATACATAATTTTATACAAAAAGCTTGGAAAATATATTATTAAGATTTTCTCTGGAAATGACTTTTACAGAGAGGTATTTGCATAACAGATGTCTCCTAGTCTGTAGCAAACTTATAAATAATTCTCTTGCCTACGAAGCTGCCATTGATTTACACCCCACTACACTATGTAATATGCATTGTGTTACTGATGAAATCAGTTTCAAGCTACACTGTGTTGTGTAGTGTTCACCTTTGATTGCTTTAAAAACCATGGAGTTACCAAATGAATCATTAACTATATACAGCAAACAACAAATTGATCAAGGATTGATCTAACTTGTGTCTGTAAATCTTGCAGTAGTTGTGCATGTAGAAAAACAACTGCAAGAATACCAGAATGTATAACTTTCTAAGCAAAACCTGGTCAATCAATACTATGTGTATTCCATGTAAAGCCCAAGAATCCTGCTTAATTAATTGAAAGTGAAATTAATTTCAGTACTTGCTAAAGTGTAAAAAAATTTAATACTACTTCAATTGTCTCACTAACTGATAAAAGTCCTGAGTATAGGTTCAGTATTGGAAATTTTCATTTTTAGAACGCACCAATTTAATTTTTGCAGTGCTTGTAACCTTTTTGTACATAATCAGTTCTCAAACAAATAAAACATAATATACTGGAAAACATTAAATAATCTTGAGGACAGTCTTAAAACGTTTTTGGGTTGTTCAACCCTCAAACTGTCAGGTCATTATTGCACATTTATATATTTCTGGACAAGAACCAAAGGTATTGTTTAAAGGGGGAGCACCCAACCCACCCATCTGATCACTCTTACTGCAACATATCTAAATTACCTCACTACAGAGAAATTCTCTAATGCTACTCCTGAGTACTTTTCTCCCATCAGCCTGTCTGGAATAGGGAGTAGGGCCAGCCCCTTTCAGCTGAAACTCCCAACGTTCACCTTGGGTGTTAACAATTTCACCAAGATACCTCAAAGAAAAGAAGATAATCTGTAGATGAATACTGATGTTTGATAATATCAAGATTGAAATTTCTAAAGGCAAGGAGATGAATAACACTTTTAGCAAAACAAGCAATTTTGTTAAAGAAAAAAAACACTTTAAGTAACAAGATGTATTTTTTTGTGATTCAAATATTCAAGTTAATAATTCAATTTAGAACTTCATCTTTCTGGAAGCTGAATAGACAAAAAGCACATTCACATGTTTAGCCTACATTAAAATAAACATAAAATGTAGTGGAATATAAAATAAAAAAAAACCAATAAGATTTAAATATTCTAAAGAGAAAATGAGGCAAACTCTTGCAGTGCAATACAAAGGGAAAGAAAGCAGGAAGGCACTTAGAGCAGAATGGTAAGTGCTGAATGCCGAACGCTGGATTTAGAGATGCAGCAATTTATATCTAGCTGAAAGACTGTTTGATGGATAACATAAAATTCAAAAGGTAAAAGATATCTAATTTATAAAACAGTATATCCTTTAGGCTTCAGTTTCCTAACTGTACCTAAAACAAGACTGCAAACAAGCAATGCATAATTCGTTCATAATATCACAACACCTGCTCACCAGCAGGTGACTGACAGTCACTCACACAGCTAGCAAATGCTACTGTCTTTTGAAAATGTACCTCTGACTGGCTTCCAGTATGTGTAGGAGATTCTTTTTAGAAACACTCATGCAATGGTAGAAGAGTGCAAACACAAAATCTTATTCTTCTCAGTTTAATCATTCAGCATGAGTTTAAAACTAATATTAAAGCATATCCTCATGTAGTAACATGGAGTTGGTTTGAATGGTACTGCAAATTAATTCTTGGGTATAAATTTCTGTGGTTTTGCAAAATGGACGTTTTTGTTGTTGTTGTTGGGCTTAATGCCATTTTTCAGCACACGATAGGCTATTCATGGTGGCCAGTATTAATGGTGGAGAAAGAAACCAGGAAATCACAGGAAAGAAACACCGACCCACGAGAAGCTACTGGCAAGCTTTCTCACATATCTGCAAAATCCTAGACTCGACAGAGGTGAGATGGCAGTGATCCATAATGGACAGAGCTTTAGACCACTCAGCCACTCAGGGTCCCATGGACGTTTTTGTGGGTACTTACATTTCTGGACTAGGATGGGGTCCTATTATTTCAAAAGAAAGATCACTGTTTGTTGGGTCCTCAAATTCTTGACTTAAGGCAAACAAAAAACTGAGCCACACAAAACATAGTGAATGAAAAGTAATTATTTTAATAGACTATTGCCATTTATCCAGTTTGAAAAAGACTATAGTCATTTGTCCAATATAAAATAGATTGTTGTCATTTATCCAATGTGAAACAGACTACTGTTATCAATCTGACACAGGCTATTATCATTTAACCAATTTGAAACAGACAACTGTCATTTATCCAATTTTACACAGACTATTGTCATTTATCCAATCTGACACAGACTATTTTTATTTATCCAATTTGAAACAGACTTTTGTCATTTATCCCAACACAGACTATTGTCATTTATCCAATCTGATACAGACAATTGTCATTTATCCAATCTGACACAGACAATTGTCATTTATCCAATATGACACTGACTATTATTATTTATCCAATCTGACACAGACTATTGTCCTTTATCTAAATTTAGACAGAATTATGTCTTTTATCCAATCTGACACAGAATATTGTCATTTATCCAATTTGAAACAGACTTTTGTCATTTATCCCAACACAGGCTATTGTCATTTATCCAATCTGACACAAGCTATTGTCATTTATCTAATCTGAAACAGACTTTTGTCATTCATCCAATCTGACACAAACCATTGTCATTTACCCAATTAGAAACAGACTTTTGTCATTTATTCAATAATACTGGCCGCCATGAATAGCCTATCGTGTGCTGAAAAATGGCGTTAAGCCCAACAACAAACAAACAAACCAATATGACAGACTATTACCATTTATCCAAATGGACACAGTCTATTGTCATTTATCCATTTAGACACAGACTATTGTCATTTATCCAATTTGAAACAGACAACTGTCATTTATCCTAACACAGATTATTGACTTTTATCCAATCTGACACAAACTACTGTCATTTATCCAATTTTTGAAATGAAACAGACAACTGTCATTTATCCAATTTATCCAATCATTTATCCCAACAGAGATTATTGTCATTTATTCAATATGACACAGACTACTGTCATCTATGCAATTTGAAACATACAACTGTCATTTATTCAATTTATCCAATTTGTAAGCATACTGTTATTTATCCATTTTTTTTTTTACATTAATAACTTTTCTCACTGTCAGGATCATATGTATTTACATTATGCTATGACCGATCTGAATCTCTGTTGTATGCAGTTGGACTAAATTCATAAGCAAGTATATAAGGTAAGTATAAAGTTCTGAAAATTGAATGGTTTTTACAAAGGAATGGAAAGTTGGTTACTCTGTATATAAATTTAAAGTCTTTTTGCCTTCTCTGCAGACTGGTTCATGTCAAGAAATTAGATTGGTGAAAATATGGTGATCCCTCAGATCAGATTATATGCCAGTCTGTATCCCTCATAGCCAGTAGAAATAAAAAACAAAGTCTAAGGCAGCCTAAGAAATGTGGGCTATAATAAGGGTAATCAGTGGTTTCAAGATATGATGGTCATCTATTCAATCACTGGTGTTTTACTACAGGTATTACATTCCTTGGTCTATGTCACAACTTGAACATTTCCACTTTGCTTAAAAATCCCCTTTGTCTCCAGAAATTGTATGTACTATTTCTAATTATTGCGAAATGTTGATATATGATGCACATAAACATTGTGACATAAATAACAATAGAGAGTGCGCATTGGTCCATACCAAATATATCCCAGACAATGACTAGCATCTCCTCTCTTTGAATACATTGAACCTGTTTTGCAGCAAATGAGTTTGCTCTATGGATAGTTAGTTATTTACCTTGCCTACTGTCTCTTCACCACCATTCACATCCTACTGTATAAATTTCCCTACCACAAGCAACTACATTAAAACAAATCTTAGCATTTTTCCATAATAATGTTTTCCTGTATCCCGTTCAAAATGTTAAATGAATGGCTCTAACATTTTCAATAATTACATGTACATCTAGTATCATCCACTAAGTGCCATCCAATTTAAGCACTCAGCAAGCTTGTGCAATTACCTACTGGAAATCCATTACATAAATGTATGACTACTGTAATACTGTACTTGATATAGATGAAATGGAAGCAAACAATATATTCAGCGCTGTAGTTCAAAGCATTTATCATCAGAATTGCTCTTTTCCTTACTACTTACATGGCAGTCCTATCTCCCCGCTGTCCAGAGAAATAACCAAACTGCTCTTTTCCTTTATACTTACATGGCAGACCTATCTCCCAGCTGTCCAGAGAAATAGTCAAACTGCTCTTTTCCTTTATACTTACATGGCAGCCCCATCTCCCAGCTGTCCAGAGAAATAGCCGAACTGCTCTTTTCCTTTATACTTACATAGCAGCCCCATCTCCCAGCTGTCCAGAGAAATAGCCAAACTGGTGACCACAGTAGCAGTGAGCAGCTGGTTCCGACCCTGGTAGTATTTTATTTCCACTAAAGTACTCCACAAACTCTGGTCTCTTCACCTGATCCTCTCCTATATCAAGCAATGCAAGGGCAGATTTGGAGAAGGCCACAAGAGAAGGGTTCTTTACGGTCTCTGGTTTTACCAATGAAAAACAAGCCCCTGGGACCTAAAAATATAAATTCATATCTTACAGACATCACTTATACCTTCACTGAAAATCCACTTAACAGTTGCACAGTCACATTGTATGTGATTGTAAACTTGGCAAGAATTAATCTGTTCTTATTCTACAAACATAACATCCTGAAAGAGAATCCAGATTTGATCATTGTGGATGCTGTCCTGAGTACTTTCATCAATCAGGACCCAAAAATCCCCAAACATGTATTAATTTAAGAAGAGTGTGATGTGTTGAATTTTGAAACTCTTAGAAGTATTGATTAAATGAACTGTACCAAAGTTAACTTAATTAAAGTAGAAAGGGCTAGAGACAGTTATATGATTATTCTCATTTCATCTCTGAACATCAAAGGAAACTTGGTTCCACATCAGGAAATTTGACCGAGTCATCTGTTATAGTACAAGGGTCTTGGCTAAAAACTCTCCAACTCGAACTGGTTAAAAGGGGAAGCATGTCAATAATTGATTGTTCAAAGGAAATTTAAATGCGGCATGATTAGTTTATTCTTGTCAATCAAATATTCCACATAGGAAAATTTAAAAATCAATCGATTCTGATTGGCTACTGAAAGCCTAAGGGCATAACTCTTGTAAGGAATCAGTGGTTTTACTTTGCAAAATTTGCTTTAGTCTAGAATCATGCTTGAGTGAAGTAAGACTCCAAAGATGCTAATAAGTAGTGTTCTTTGTGAACTACCAGAAAGGGGCCAGATAGTCGTCTCAGACAGGAGACAGACTATACATTGGAAGTTCGTAGAAGAAAACAAATAAAAACAGCAAAGATATGCAATCTTTTTTTCCAGATTTTAATATACTATTTCATTTGTCGATTTATTTGCAAGTGTATTGATGTTATGATGTATGTATGGATGATTTCATTTTTCTGGGTTTTAGTGAAATGTTAGTCACAACATTTTATTCTTTGATTTTTCTAATTATCAGTTCATTGAGAGAACTGACAAGATTGAATATTATGGTCACAAACCCTGGGAACATGAACAATTTGAGGAAGTAACCCATTTCTAACATGGGCTAAATAATGTCAAAATAAAATGTTTAACTTGTTTTTCATTTCAAATTGCATTATTTTATAATTTTTGCATCAATTTCCAGAATTGAAGTGTGTAGTTAAAATTCTGATAGTACAAATAACGGTTGGTGACATCATCCTATTCAAATATTAGAGCCTAGACAGATGATGGACCCAGATTATGCGCCGTGTTCGGAACGATTATTAGACCCAAACACATATTTACTGCAGACGATAAGCTAGTACAAATAGGCTACTTCCTCAAATGGTTCATGTTTCCACGGTTTGTGACCCTAATGGTGAAAAAAAAGGTTAATTCGCCTGATTGGATTCATGAGATGGTCGTTCAAGAGTGATGAGAAGGTACGTTACACTTTTTTTAATGGATATGTCTTTTTTATGTGTAGTTTTTCAGTTTTTGTGCAATTCTGAAGTGATAAAAGACGCGTGAGAAAATTCTAATCGAGTGGAGGGTTATGGTCAAGTTGCATTCCTTTATTATTTTATAATACCGTTTAGGTGATTACATCTAGTCAGAAATTTTGTCATGCTTTATTGATAAAACTGCAGACTCCTGTGGTGTAGGCATGGTAAAATAAATATATACTATGTAAAACAAGATTTTATCAAGAGAAATTGAATCAAAGATTATGATTGGGTGCCTTCTTGTAAAGTACCCTTAGCCCTACCTCATGGACACAACAGACCAAGTTGAGGCTACGCCATCGTAGCTACTTCTTGTACAGAAATAGCAGCTTGAGATCGTGGGTCAGGGAGTGCTTGGAAGATTCCTAATCTCTTATATTGTATTACAGAGGGTTCAGTGTCAAAACTGATCATAATATGAAGATCTTTTTCTTTTGTCACTTTGGGGCAGGGATTACTGATTTTGGGGGGGGTGGATTTATTTTTTACTTTTACATATAGTCTTCGCCAGCCACCTGTGGCTGTCACAAGCAATCAGCTGTTCTTACTATTTAACTTCCATTTCTATGGTGGGGTGGGCTTATAATGTCAATTTTTAACCCTCTGCCTATTTTAAAGACTGATCATCAGATTAAAGTTATAGTAAATGCGAATAAACTGACCTGACGAACAAAATTTTGCTTCTCAGGGTCGATTGGCAGGATCCGAAGAGCTAGGTTGTCAAAATGTAACGTCTCAAGTGTTGTCATCTTCGTAATTATCCTGTGCAATGTTGAATACAATCTGCGCCATGAAAGCATCCGGTGACTATAATGATGTAACAATTGTTAAGGCATCATTTTAGGCAATACTAATGCAGTTAGGAATTATGACGTTCTGTTGTTTTGTTTTTTAAAACATGGAACCAACGAAAAGAGTTGATAGGTACCAAATTAGATATATCCGGTTAGTATTAATTCCATTAAATAGAACACGGTTACGATCTTGGGCAAACAATGAGACGTTAATGTCATGAATAGATGAATCATGGAAGTTCCCCCCCCCCATGGACGGTAATTCTGCGCAACGATATGTCCTTTCTGTAAAAATTGGATCATGTAATATATTGGGTAAAAGAAAATTCCATTTTGTGTCAAGTGTTCTGTTTTGTTACAGTTACAATTCTGATGTGATTGTTTAAAATAAGTTCACAAGAGATCAAAGGCATAATTGTTTTTTAAACAAATGGCACGCACTTGGTGCTAAGATAGTGTGTGTGTGTGTGTGTGTGTGTGTGTGTGTGTGTGTGTGTGTGCACATTGCCTACATTAGGAGGAAAGCCCCTTTTTAGACACCAACATTAGGAGAACCACCGACATTAGGATGATGTCATCCTAATGCTTCCTCCTAATGTATGTGATGTCAAAATGTTAAAATTTAAATGTTGGATTTTTGTAGATTCATGAGAGTGTATCATAATAAATTATAGTCATATCGGCATGGCCGAAATCTTGGAATGATATGATAACAGGTAAAAAATGTGTGTAAAACTTTTTTTTATATGTTGTAAGACATGTATTAAGAGGACCTGATTAAAATTCGTTGAAGTCATTGCTTGATGGACTTGTTAAAATATCCCAAATAGCAAGAATTAGGTATTTATTATTATTCTAAGATTAATACTAATTGCTTTATAAATGAGTGAATACACACAAGGTTTGTGCAGTCCTCTCCACGTTGGTGTGTAAACATGGCACTGATAAATCCTTGCAATGTTGATGTGTAAACATGTCATATAATAAAACCTTACAATGTTGATGTGTCAACAGATTAAGTATTGCAATTGCACAAACGATACGATGTTTTAGTTCCAGAGGATACCTAGTTAAGCAAGTTGTATTTTACACATATAGCCAGTAGTGTACTGATGTTCTTTTAAAACCTTTTTACGTCTATAAATACATACTTACCACCCTGCATGTGTGTATCATGTATGAGTGTTAAAATACCTATAATAAGTATAAAGTTGTGTTTGGAATTGCATGTTCATATATTTAATTTTGCAAACGGTGTTTACAATGTTTCGAATATGCTGAATTTTTTTTTCGGAAGTCTAGTGAATCTGTGCAGTATGCAGTGAAATAATCTAAATAGGATTAGAGTTCGTGATAAAACACCGACCAGTATACTAAGATCAGTGCTTTATTGATCAATAAAATTTGCTGACCAAGTGCAAAATAACCATTGTATGAATGTTATTTTCGTTCATTTGCATATATCCATGATAAAACAGTTTAAACTACTTTCTCGTAGCTGGTCAAAAGTAAACGTTTTTGCAAAATAACAAAATTTCAAGACCTGTTTCGAAAACAACATTTTGAACTACGCTGACAAAACCGCGACACAACGGGCGCAAACTGACAACCTGTTTAAGCGCAATGAAATGCAACATAACTGCCTTTTGCTCTTTTTATTGCATGTAAACGATGTTATAGAATATTACTAAGGCAAATCTTTGCAGAGATCCAGAATAAAACTGATTAAGTGGAATAATGTCCTTAATTGTAACATTTCAATCTCTTTTTATGAGAGCTATAAATGCAATTTTTTTCGTGCCAATAATATTATTGGTCTTCCTTTTGTATCTATATTTCATATTTTGATCCTATTTTTGACCAAATAGCAGCTATTCTTCACAATAATATGGTTTTTAAATGTAAGCAACGAGAACAGTAGTTGTTTTTCTGTTAGATTTAAAAATGGTTTAATTAACAGTGGTGCAGCAGTTTTAACAATTGCAAGAAGGTATGACTGGTAAAAGTGGTACGCACACGCAGTTCATTTAACTGTTAAAGTAGCACCTGTCTTCGATTGCCCAGACGTCACTTTTAAGTAGAAATAAATACAAATATTTTAAGACTGATGCTTAAAATACCGTATTTACAAAAAAACTGTTTAAATTCTTTGGCATGTTTATGGTTACTTTTTATTCCCAAATATAGTCGAACCTAACGTAAAGGCCACCTCCGTTACGCGAGTACTTTCTTTCAACTGTTAAATGTTTAAGGGTTTCCATCAACCAGAAGATATTAATCTCTGTAAGTCAAGCATTTGTTTTCAGAAGCTATTTGTCTCACTTCCAAGAGATGACTGCTTAAGAGCGGTTTTATTGTATCAATTTATTATGACGTAATGCATAAGTAACGCCATTATAGAAACAAACGTGTTTATTTGATACAGTTGAAAGAACAAGGTTAAACCACATGGAAATAAAATACCTTACCACTTTCACTGCAAGCAATGAAGGCCAAGCAAACATTTACCTGGTATATTTCTTTTTATTAAGTAAACTAAATCAATAATATTCTGGAAATGTCAAAGCTCTAAGTAAATGCTATCAATTTCCAAAGGCTCATGTCTAAAATCTAAATTTCAATGCTCGGTATTGATGTGTGACCCTTTAGTGTAGTCCTTGGGATTTTATGAGAGAAGCATTAATTCATATGATTAAATTATGTTTGTATTATATATACCTCATACAATAAACTTAAGAATATGCAAGTTATTACAACTATTGACGTATTGAGCTTCTCCATGCTCATTACTGTAAACAATAAAGTGTTTCTCCAGTTTTCTACAAGGTAAAAGAGAATAATACCCAATATTTGATGTAAGCCCACTGAAATCTTTATTAGCTTACAACTATATTTCGCGCTGCAATGTGTCAATACAGTAAAGTCGTAGAGAAAAATTTGTGAAATATCACATTTTTACCCAATAATAGCATTGAATATCTTGTTTATGGTATTGAATTTGATAGCCTCTAAATGTACTAAGTTATTCTTCAACACATCAGAAATTATCTCGATATTATATAAACATTTTGAAAACTTAGTCTGTTTCATATTTATCTAAATTACTTGAATAAATGGCATTTTCACTACACCAAGTAAATGAATATTGTTGAATTCCTAGATTCTGAGTACAATATGTGTTGTAATATTTTTTGTTATTATAGCATAGGGAGGCACATTGTTTCGGTACCTTAAAATTCTACAAACCTCATTACCGGTACATCATCAATAGAACACATTTGATTTTCAGGCAGTTATAGAAACGTTTGATTGCACCTTGTTTTGACATATTTGTTGTTCCATTGTGGCCTACATTGTAAATTGCGAGGGATGTTCCTCCCAAGGTAGGACACAGTTGCACGAAGTGTACCCGTGGCCTACATTGTAAATTGCGAGGGGTGTTCCTACCAAGGTAGGACACGGATGCACGCAGTGTACCCATGGCCTACATTGTAAATTGCGAGGGGTGTTCCTCCCTAGGTAGGACACGGTTGCACGCAGTGTACTCGTGGCCTACATTGTAAATTGCGAGGGGTGTTCCTCCCAAGGTAGGACACGGGTGCACGCAGTGTACCCATGGCCTACATTGTAAATTGCGAGGGGTGTTCCTCCCAAGGTAGGACACGGTTGCACGCAGTGTACCCATGGCCTACATTGTAAATTGCGAGGGGTGTTCCTCCCAAGGTAGGACACGGTTGCATGCAGTGTGCCCGTGGCCTACATTGTAAATTGCGATGGGTGTTCCTCCCGAGGTAGGACACGGGTGCACGCAGTGTACCCATGGCCTACATTGTAAACTGCGATGGGTTTTCCTCCCAAGGTAGGACACGGATGCACGCAGCATGAATTAGAGAAATTACAGATAGCAACAGCAGAATTGGCAGCAGGCAAGTTGCCTTCTTTACCAATTCCACTTCATGTTTTGGCGGAATCAATAAATCAAATCGATACGCTAATATTTACTGATTATCCAGGGTATTCAATAACGTCGAAGGACCCACGTTATTATTATCAGTTCGGATCATTTATAGCAACGCGTAAAGATCGCGACCTATATATTGCGCTACAGATTCCAATTTCTTCCCGACAGCAACCATTAGAGGCGTATCGAGTTCAATCATTTCCAGTCCCAATTAATACGTCATCAACACACGTTACACAACTTCTTGACTTACCAGACATAATGCTGGTATCTGATGACCATCAATATTAAACAACACTAACGTCATCGACCTTGAATTAAAGTACCGGTAAGGACATTTTAAACTGCAACATTTGTCCTACACTCAAACCCTTGTCTCAACCTGAATGCATCAATAGTTTTTTTCTGGATGATAAGGATAACATCCATAAAACCTGTAATTTGTGTTATATGAAAAATCGCGTTATACCAAACATTCTTGATATCTCTTCAAATCAGATATTAGTCTATATTATGGATGAAATCATACTCGAATGTCAAGGTAAACGTCGCGTTATTAAAGGTTGTCGTTTTTGTATCATGACTATTCCATGCCACAGCGCAGTCGCTACTACATCTATGGCATATGACGGACATGTTACTACTTGTTCTAATTGTCCCTTGTGTAAAAAAAAACAACCTACACAAAACAATATTCAATTCCAGACTGAAATGAGAAAACTTCATAGGATAAGAATAATTACTGAAATAGTCAACAACAAAAAAGAAATACCGAAGGAATATGCCACTATATTTAGATCGTAACTTCGATCTTAAATAAAAAAAATTCTAATGCAAATAACAGACTATATCATCTATGCAATGATGGCCTGTGGACAATTAAAAAGTGATATCATTAGATTGGGTGACAAGTGAGGACAGACGGGTGGGGAAGAGATGGGGAGGAAGCATCGGTTAACAGGAAAAGTAAAGGGTATGTACCAGCCTAAGCGCGGGCTGGAGCCCCACTGCCACCTTTCAACTCAGGCTAACCAATAAATTGGCCTTATATGTTACGCAATCTAAAACATAAGTTTTCAATATATATATATATATATATATATATATATATATATATATATATATATATATATATATATATATATATATATATTCGGTTTCTATATTATAATATTTTGTTACAAATACTGTAATCCATAACCAACATGATGGACCATGCAGCTAACTAATATCTAACTTACGTGTCTCCTTTTATATTTTGCAGTCCTATGTAATGGAGACATTATTTAAAATTATAATAAATTGTGCGGTAATAATAACAATTCATACACTAAATGGGGGCTGAATGTGGCCCTGGTTAGTATAAAAGATCATTAAATCATATTAATAGATATGCATCCAAAAGATTAATAGAATCATAATGATCATAAAGGAAACTGTGGCTCCCTGAAAAGGCTGCAGCCTCCCTAATTCTCAGGTACTGAATACAATGAGAGACATCTCACCCAAGCACACATCCAAAACAATTGGCTTTATTTTATTTCTTATTAGTTCAACTGTTTCTCATTCAAAATGAAAATTTAAAGAGAAATTCAAAATTAAACATGGAAATGCTAATTGCTTTTCCAAAAATTCAATCTTCTCTTTTTCTTTTCTTTTTTTTTTCTTTTCTTTTATGTTTTGAAATGTAATAATATAATCTTGCAAAATAACTTGGGGGAAAACTTTGATTATCTGCCATCCTCACACACAATTATATAGCAAGCACACAATAAAGATTTTACAGATAGTAAATACAGGACATAGAGACCCTTGGCAAAGGTCACTAAATTTTAAAAGAAGAGGGATTCCGATTAAATGATTGAAATTTGATCGGATGAACAAACCTTTAGATACACTAGGGAAATAAATACCCTGTCCAAACAATCTTTAAAATAAATTTTTGATCCAAAGTCTTTTTGTAAAGTAAAACAATGCAATACATATGCATAAAAATACTTTTCTTTTTTGGGGTAAGTGTGTGTATGTGAGTGGGTGGATAGTTGGGTGGGGGCATCTGTCTGGTGCTCTCCACCATCCACAGAAATGTAAACTCTTAAAGTGTCGAAGCTTATGAGGGCTATGGTCATTAGTCTCTGAAAGGGGTTCCATGCCAAAGACCTCTTGCCTACTTGCTTGGCCCACCACATTCCACGAATGATACTTTCGAGATTCGTCAATGAATTCTGACATCGGTGTAAGCCAATGTGCTATATAAGTCTCACCTGAAAATAGCCTTCATGAGTTAATGTGTCATATAATTCCAATATGCCACACCCCACACCCACTACCGCAGCACCCTTACATCCAAAACAGTTTAACATAATTAGGCGGCCAGTTTTTGGGTCAATTGTGTTGATATTTATTCGGAAGTAAAAACTGTAAACCTTCAAATTGTTGTAAATATTGGTCAAAGAATAAAATATTTTCGCATTTTCTGCTCTTTTGTATGTGGCATTTTCTGACGGAGCGACAACTAATATGTGTTCGTGTGCATATATATATATATATATATATATATATATATATATATATATATATATATATATATATATATATATATATATATATATATATACATTTGCTCATTCAAGCATCACCATGTTTAAAGAAGAGTATGACAATAAAAGAGACTGCCCGTTAAATAAATAGGAACGTACTGGTTTTGTGTACGACGCGTAAACTGATACCCAAAACATCACGGTTGTTGCCAGTGCCAACATGGAAACACAAACAGAACCTACAGAATAAAATATCCCGTGGCCTGTTATTATCGAGTTTCTGGCTTGCTCAACAGGGCAATCTTATTGTCCGTTCTATTGCTGCCTATAGTAGCTTCTGTTTCGCCAGGTAGGTTGATTGTAATTTGTCATAAAAAATACTACAGCATTACAGGCAATTGTGCTGACAGTTACAATTTATCTGAATTAGTTGTACAAGGTACAAAGTTACTTCAGATGACTACATGTCCTCTTTCTATATGACGTACGGAGGAGACCACAGTGGACCGGTGGAGATAAGCCAAACTCTACTAGCCGGACAAGATATGATCGTGCATTGATTGTGATTGATAACTAATAATGAGTTAATCTAGCTGTCGTGCTGATATATATTATTCATGTTTTCCAGTCGAGCATGGTAACAAACCAATAGCTTATGGTCAAATTATGAGAAGAGTTGTATAATTGAAATACCATAAGATTCTTCTCTCTCTCTCTCTCTCTCTCTCTCTCTCTCTCTCTCTCTCTCTCTCTCTCTCTCTCTCTCTCTCTCTCTCTCTCTCTCTCTCTCTCTCTCTCTCTCTCTCTCTCTCTCTGACCGCCTTTCCAAAGGATCTCGTTTTAATCTTGGGTCTTCCAGGCCAAAGTGAAGACATAGGTTGTAGGCTTATTTTCGAACAGTTGGCCGCGCGGCCCGGACTGTCCATCGCTAATTGTTTGTCCGTTCCGTTCACTTTTGTGACTGTAGCCTTTACCTGGTTACTGTTCGGTCTTTGTGCGCGGTCAACAACGCTCCTGGGAGTTATGGATATCTGGTGGGAGGTTCCTGATTTTACCCTTCGCTATCGGTCGTGACCTATATGTCCTTGTCATGGTGGGAAATCTTAGCCTATATATAGAGCTATAGGTTTCAGGATCCACCCAGGCGTGTGCTAGTATGAGTCCTAGCGCCTGTTTTATGTTATGGAATAGGTATGGTGCTTGCAAGTATGTTCGTGTCTGTATGCCGGGAGTGGTTTTTAGGGTTCCTATACAGGCTTATTAAATCCCTTTATTTGATACTGATGAATTGTTCTTGTAGATAGTTTGTTGTAGGCATCTTCTTTTGATGTTTGTTTTCCCTCCTCCTCCCTATGAGGTACTGATTCCTTTCTTCTTTATTCTTGTATTGTTGACTTAGTAATATTGGATGATTAAAAAATATAAGGTTGTTGTATCGTCGGCTTTGATTGGATGATACAGCCGAATTTTCAATCCTATTCTAGTTCAATTTTGTTTTCTATTTAGGTTTTATAATAATCCGATCTGGTTGATTGATTGAGTGGTTTTAAGTCGCTTACTGCTCTAGGCTGATACGACTGCTTACAGTCCCGGGCATAGACTGCAGTCCCTTTAAGAGGGAACTTGGCCTTGGTGCTATGCCTTTTACCTGACCCCTAGAGGTCAGAGACCCCCAAAAAGACCTTATGAAGCATATTGTAACAGAGCGTACCGGCTTTCCGCCTCAACTCCCGCCTACCAAAGTCCCCAATGTCTAAGTCCACCTAACTTTATCTCCCTCTTTTTTTGTGTAACTTGCTGTATAGATGTGTGGTGGAAAACACCGCTGTGGTCTTTGCTGATTTCAATCCGATCTGGAGTCGAGTTCGAGTTTTATAGATGATTATCAATGCTAATTAGAGTATATATAGTTATTATAAAGAAAATTAAAATACGCATACAGTAAATGTATGTTATGGCGAAATTCGTGTCCTCTAAGTTGGTATACTCTGCACTAGTCGAGGTAGACCTTTCTAAGGACATGTGGGTTTTGATCATGTATATTCTTAGGTTGTGCACGATTTCCACAACTACAAGATATAAAAAAGCAGCTAAGTATCTGAAAGTAATATGGATATATACCAATATTCTCGCCATTGTGCATGTTACAAACGCAAATAACTTCACCTTACACCTTTCACCCTGTCAGAAATTCATGACATATGTGGACAGCGCCTCCACACCAAACGAACCCCTATTTGGTAAACATCAGCTCAAATGGATAATGATTTATTGTTGTATTTATGAAATTCGTTTAGTACTTTGCAAGTTTCTTCTCTCCAGCACGAGACCTTCTGCTGGGTAATAATTTCTTTACCTCTGACACAATGACATAATTTCAAATTAATCATTCCATTAAGCTGATCAGAACACAGATTACTTGTATGAAAAAGTAAAGATATTACATAATAATTTTAGTAATATTTTTTATTTGTTCACCACCACCACCACCCCAAAAATCCCTTAGCAAAAACAGACAAAACTTTGTGTTGATAGTACAACTGTGTACTTCCTGCGGTCTTTAAACTAATATTTTTTTCCTGATTCTACAGAAAAATATAACTTCTAGCGGTACTTGCTTGCCTTCTTGAGAAATATTATATTCAAGTCGGAAAAACCACACTGTAGAAACAAAATAGCGCAAAATAACCTTCCATGTTTTGCTTAAATTTTTATTGAAATCTGTAATCGCCCCTGTTGGCATATTACAAACTTATGAAACAAGTTACGAAGTAAATTTTACACAGTTTAAACTTCTGGATTTTCAATTTATCAGTTAAAAAAACTAACCTCTTTTGGAACAAATGTGTTTATTTTTTTAAAAACATCCTGTACTGTATTTTGAAGACTTCCCTGAATTTGACGACTATTCATAAAATTACATTTTTTTATTTACTGAGGTCAATGCGCCTTTTGTTCTTTTCGTTCAAAGTAAAGAACATGTTTAAACAAGGCATTCTTCGTTATGCAGCAAAATCTCGTTGTTATGTCTGTCACTTTATTTAAAGGATAAGCTATTTATTATACGACACGATACCTATTGAAGAAAGAAGATTAATAACTCAATACAATTTCTTTCTGGTACGTTGGA
The DNA here is from genome assembly GCA_016746295.1 of Potamilus streckersoni. Lineage (NCBI taxonomy): Eukaryota > Metazoa > Mollusca > Bivalvia > Unionida > Unionidae > Potamilus > Potamilus streckersoni. The sequence continues at coordinate 64,808 of JAEAOA010002274.1, read as the reverse complement.
TAATTTACTGATACATGCCTAATTGTATTTAAGGTATTCGGCAGTTCTTTAATCCCCTGCCAAGTTACATTCGTAATGCATTTGTAATGTAATCTGAAACTCCATTATTTATTTTCAGATGCCTTTAGGTGAGTTGTTTTAAATGCATATGGATACTACAGCACCAACAAACACATTAACGCAAGTACATATAGATTCGATTGTACTTAATTACGCAGTTTTGCTTCAATTCTTTTCAAGTTTGATTTCCACTAAGAACATCAACGTCTTTATGACTTTCCAAAATGATACAAGCATACCACATACATATTTTCTAAGCCGATGATGTGCCGATGGCTTCAAAGCATTCATAATTAAAGTTACTATGACAATAATAGGGTTGGGTGGCTGAATAGTCGCATGCACATCTCACCTCTATCCACGCGAGTTCGAGTCTCGGATCGACCTACGTCAGTTTGTCAGAAAGCTTGCCAGTAGCTTCCCATGGGTCGGTTGTTCTTACCAGAATCTTCCTGGGTTCTTCCTACGCCAGAATAGTTGTTAAACCCCACAAACTAGAAATAATAAATGAAGTTACAAGAGAAAGAAACATAATGTGTAAATGTTTGTGAAAAAGACATTGCTCCAAATTATTCTATCGCGTAATTGATAACCCGTAATAATAACGTATTATCTAAAAATAATTACTTGAAATTGGTTTCTTAGTAATCAAATGATATCGGTTGTTAAAACACTAAATTACTTTTTCAGTTTGTAGAATGTATATTTTTTAAAACATGAATACTAAATTTTTTAAAAACTCTATTTTATGTCGTTTTTTTTTGTGGAATTAACTCAGTCCAAGTTTGTTCTATATCTTTCTCGTTACATTCTTGAATTTGCTGAACACATACATTGGCCGCGGGTTTCCGCGGTCTAAAGCTCTCGTCTTTGCTGATTCCTGCCATCTAACTTCTGTCCGCGTGGGATTACAGTCTCGCGCTTGGCCAAAATAGGTTTGTGAGGAATCTTGCCAGTAGTTTCCGTAGTTGTTACCGAGGTTTTCCCCATGTTTTTCTTCCACCAGTTACACTAGCTGCACCAAATGAATAGCCTATCGTATTAAAAATAAAATGGTGTAAACTCAGAACAGCAGCAAATCTAAATATGTGTTATCACAAAAATAAAATAAGTTCAAATTCATCTACCATTGACTATTTAATTCTAAATATAAGAGTGTTTAGCTGTCTGTTTGACTTTTTATGCCAACCGGATCTTCAAGAGATTAAAGCGAAGATAAGAGCATTATACATTCTTTCGTAGTTCACATAGTCATCTTACTTGAAAATTTTTTTGCTTGTTTTGTTAACTTTTTGCCAACAACGTATTCAAACCGACTGGAATGTCCTCAGCTATTTCTGCGAGACAAAAATATATGCCTGGAAGATATATCGGCGCAATACTTTTCATACATTTTGTTCGATAGAAATTTCTCCGCATCAAAAGAAACAAAATCTGTTCGGATTGTAACAGCTATATCTATGATTGGATTGATTGTAGGATTCATCAAGAAATTGTAAGAGACAAAAATAGAGGCATTCGCAACTTCTTCGTAAATCCTTTCTTTCGTAAATATTTAAGGATCTACGAATGGGGCTTGCAGCATATATACGATGTATGATCCGTAGGAATGACCTCAAATTTTCAAATGGTATTCCAACCAGCTTGACAAAAGAAATTACTTTTCGTGACTTAAAGAAAGAAAGAAAGAAAAGCCAGCAAAAATATACGAAATTTTTTTATTTTCCATACTCAACGACTCAGTGTGATTCAAATTCTTATGTTAAAAATTTACTGTACCAACTGCTAGGGATTACGATTGGTTGGCTAATTGATTGGTGTTTTAGGTACATAAAGAGCAAATACCCTGTCCGGGAACTCTAATGCCTTTTGACTAAATCTGTTATGGGAAAAATTTGAACTTATATCCTTCTGCTCGCAGCAAATCTGGCATTCTAACCAAACATAAATCTTCCCGTGGCTCCTTAGGCAAAAGTGAAAATAATTCACGGCTAAAATACATATGATATTCAGTTAATTATCATACCTGATGCAGATTACCAAGACGCATAGTGGCTCATGAATTCAGAGTTACTCCGTATATTTATGACATAAAGTTACTGAGAGTATGCATAGAGTGTGAGTTGTTATGTAGATCTAACTTGTGTACTTAACTTTTGTCAATGATTGAAATTTGCTTAATCTAACAGTTATTTGTAAACATGTTTAGATAGCTAACGTTTGTCCATTATTGTTGATCGTACTTCAAGATAATGGCAATTTGTAAACATGTTGACCTGGTCTTTAGATTTTAGAATGTTCTGGAGCGAACTTATGACCCACATTCTAGTATTCTAATTTTGCCTTAGATTTTTATAAAAGGTAGAGGTAAACAAAAATTAGTCATTCCTATTTAAGACCATTCTGTTGTGTATTTTACGGTTGTGTTCAGATTTAATTCGTTTCATTTAGGATTTTTTAGGAATTTAATTTACAATGTTCTAAGCTCATTATTAATTTCCACGTTGTTTCCTAGTGAAGATAATTTTTGTTGAGTTTTACTAAACTTGATGGTTTGCATTCTTTTTTACTTAGTTTAAGACCATAGATTAGTAATAATAGATTCTCATTAACCTCCGCCCCCCTCTCCACGCTGTGCTAGTCCACCGCAATTTAACTTCTCGATTGGTGTATGTACTCATTTTATTTACTGTTAAACCTCAGAAAAAGCATATTAATACCCTGTTCATCAGACCCAGCCCTAGGATGTGCGAGGCCCAAGGCAACAGATGATGAGCGCAGCCTCCCAAGCAAAGAAACTGTATTGCAGAGAAGCGCGGGGCCCTATGAGGTTGCTCGTTCACCATGCAGTAGGGCCGGGCCTGCCGTTCAGATATCGTGACGAGTTGGCATCTGTGTTTTTTGTGGATAGGACACGCAACTCCAATTTCATCAGCACAATGCAGCCTTATATATGCTCACGGTCAGTTAAGCATCAATTGACAAATCGAATCCTTTAATCTTATCATTTTAGAAACTGTTGAATTCGTGTTCAAGCGTACAATGCACTGTCAATGGCGAAATGCCTCCGCGGTTCCTACTCAAACATATTTTTTCTTTCTTCTTTCAGCGAAAGTGACATCTGTGTGTCGAACAGTGAAAGTTTTACGTCAATGATAGCGGTAAGTGTCATCGTATTGATCTCCCAAATTTGTACCATAATTTTCTGCACCGTATGTGAATCTTATTTAAATTTCACACCATTAGTGACAAAACTGGAGCTGAAATACATGGAATCAGATCAAAATTAATAGTTCCGATTCAGTACCCATGAATGTAGTCCCAGTTTATTTTAGGGCATTTTTTCTGTCTCCTTTTGGTGATGATACAATAGATTTGGGCATTCTTGGTATAGATTTAAAGGCAATTGTTTGTTCTTTAGAATATGAGCTTATTGTGTGGTGTGTCTGTGTTTTGGCAACATTGTACAGTTAATAATAAGGTATTGGTGATGATCCGGAAGTGAAATATGTGTTCCTTTGCACGCTGGTTTGTTTACCGGCCACCCTGACATCATAATTTTGAAGGTATGTTAGCTGAACATATGATTTGTATCGATTGTCACCGAGTGTAGAGTTCAGTACTGAGAAACAAATGTAGAAAATATATAGTAAAATTAATTGTGTTCTATGTCCACATCTCAAATGTGTTCTCTTCATGATCTATATCAATCAGGCATTTATGAATCCGATGGATCTATTTAAAGCGTCTAGCATACATTGTTCAGGGTGAACAAGAATATTTTACCCGTTTATCTGTGATTAATTCATAAGATAATTTTTGTTGTTATTTTATTATAAATCATGTAAACTTGGATGTTACGTTCGCCGGAAAACAACCACAGTCAGTTTAACGGATTCTCCATTTTACAAAGTCTCTTATGTTATATTTTTTAATATATATTTGAGAACGAACCATCATGGATCAAATATAATCTGGATTGTCATGAAACCCTATATAATATTTCGAGAGCTGATAGATAATATCATTCAACGTTGCTTCTTGTATAAACTAATTAAATGCCTGAACCGGAAAATTGTATCCAATATTAAACCTATTATAACATCATCTACAAAATCAAGAGTTTTATTGTGAATGTTTGCTTTACCATAAATGGGTAGTTTTGCTGATGGCGGTAAAAAAATTTACAAATCGTATGAAAATAAAGATATGAGCAGATAATAGATAGTCAAACTACCATGGTGGTAGACTCAGTTAATCAATTGACAAACTTCATGTTTCTCATATGCCTCAATTTGGAATTGGTTATAGATCTCCTAGAATTTCTGACAAGCAAAGTTTGATATAGAAATACCTGTATCGTAGCGAGTGCCTAACTGTTGCAATGTTATCTGAGTCAGAATTGTTTTTCATTACGTTACAGAGCATAATATCCGACGGTTGTTACCATTAATGATATAAAGAACACTATGTCCGACAGTTGTTACCATAAATGATATAAATAACACTATGTCCGACGGTTGTTACCATTAGTGACATAAAGAACACTATATCTGACGGTTGTTACCATTAGTAACATAAAGAACACTATGTCCGACAGTTGTTACCATTAGTGACATAAATAGCGCTTTGTCCGACGGATGTTACCATTAATGATAAAAAGAACACCATGTCTGACGGTTGATACCATTGGTGACATAAGAAACACTATGTCCAACTTTTTGTTACCATTAGTGACATAAAGAACACTATGAACGATGGTTGTTACCATTAGTGACATTAAGAACACTATGCCTGACGGTTGTTACCATTAGTGACATAAAGAACACTATATCTGACGGTTGTTACCATTAGTAACATAAAGAACACTATGTCCGACAGTTGTTACCATTAGTGACATAAATAGCGCTATGTCCGACGGATGTTACCATTAATGATAAAAAGAAAACCATGTCTGACGGTTGATACCATTGGTGACATAAGAAACACTATGTCCAACTTTTTGTTACCATTAGTGACATAAAGAACACTATGAACGATGGTTGTTACCATTAGTGACATTAAGAACACTATGCCCGACGGTTGTTATCATTAGTGACATAAATAGCGCTGTTCGACCGTTGTTACCATTAGTGACATAAAGATCACTGTGTCCAACGGTTGTTACCATTATCGATATAAAGAACACTATGTCCGACGGATGTTACCATTAGTGACTTAAAGAACACTATGTCCGACGGATGTTACCATAAATGACATAAAGAATACTATGTCCGACGTTGTTACCATTAATGACATAAAGAACACTATGCCCGACGGTTGGTACCATGAATGATATAAAGATCACTATGTCCAACGGTTGGTACCATTAATGACATAAAGAATACTATGTCAGACGTTGTTACCATTAATGACATAAAGAACACTGTGTCCGATAGTTGTTGCCATTAGTGACATAAAGAACACTGTGTCCGACGGTTGTTACCATTAGTGACATAAAAAACACTATGTCCGAAGTTGTTACCATTAATGATATAAAGAACACTATGTCCGACGGTTGTTACCATTAGTGACATAAAGATTACTATGTCCGAAGTTTTTACCATTAATGATATAAAGAACACTATGTCCGACGGTTGTTACCATTAGTGACATAAGGATTACTATGTACGACAGCTGTTACCATTAGTGACATTAATAACACTATGTCCGACGGTTGTTACCATTAGTGAAATAGATAGCACTGTCCGACAGTTGTTGCCTTTAACGAGATAAAGAGCACTATGTCCAACGGTTGTTACCTATTAAAAGGTGTTGCGGTTCAAACGGCCACATACCTCAGCAGTAATTATGCTCTCTCTCTCTCTCTCTCTCTCTCTCTCTCTCTCTCTCTCTCTCTCTCTCTCTCTCTCTCTCTCTCTCTCTCTCTCTCTCTCTCTCTCTCTCTCTCTCTCTCTCTCTCGCAATTTAGTGTAATTGTATTGATCTTGAAACGTGTTTTTAATTTTAAATATTATTTTAAATGCAATATATGCGTAGGGTATACAATCTTGATATCAGTTTTTTTTTCACAGGTCCTGATGGAATGTCATGAAACTTGGTGAAGATTATAAACCATGACATGAAAGTGAGCAAATGAACTAAATTCACTTTATTCATCCATCCGCATACGAGTTATAGGCCTCTGTGTCTGGTAGCTGAAATAATGTATAACGCAAAATATCGTAAATGCAACTAGTCCGCCAGTTGTTTTTTTTTTCAGTGTTGCGATCATGCTTGGTAAATGTTATGGCAATCATTTGAATTATGCGATAATGACAAATCGCTTTGCTCTGAATTTTTTTTACAATTATCGATTTTTCATTCATATATATATATATATAAATATATAAATATATATATATATATATATATGTATATGTATATGTATATGTATATATATATATATGTATATGTATATGTATATATATATATATATATATATGTATATGTATATGTATATGTATATATATATATATATATATATATATATATATATACAATTGTTATTTTTATCATCATCATTATTATTATTGTTTTTATTTTTATTATTATTATTATTATTATTATTATTATTATTATTATTATTATTATTATTATTATCAGTTTTACATGTATGTTGACGCTGACAATGGTATTGTTGGATTCAGGAGCTCCTTTGAGTTCTGGGGATTCCTTATTATCGGCATTTCAAAAGACCTATACCCCTTGTACGTCATGATCGGAGTTTCAGTCTCTTGGTCGTTTATACAAGTGCTATACAAAGGAACTAGTTGGTAGCTTATTTCAATATTTCTATGAGAAAACGTCCTTTAATTTTCCGTTAAACACCAAACCATTTAAATTACATGAAACATAAAATAGAGATTAGTTGCATCAATTAGGATAAGAGAACCTACGTGAATAAATTATCGAGACCTAGATTCAGTAATATTGCTCGAGCAGAGTAAATTCGAGTGGAAGAAATTGAGATCAAGAAGTTGAAAATGAGACAGTGTTTAAACCATTGTGATAGAATACGAGAGATAATGCAAGATTATGATATGGTGGGAGCGAGCTCAAGTATGAACAGTCACAAACAAATGATAAAAGCAAGATCGAACTTTACTAAGATTAGTCTACCACATACATTAAAAATTACATGGTATTTAAAGTGTTGGTTAAAATCAATTTGATATTCCAATATTATTTGAATAACAAATTGTGATCCACCTATGGCGCCATAATATGCATATATAAAATTTCTAGTGATGTTCCGTATTTGATTCTACATCTATGATGAATTTCCACACAATAATCGGTAGGGACGTATGAAAATAACGATCAAAGTATTAATAATCCTCATTTTCTAAATGAATTTAATATGGTACAAATTTTCATCACAATGAAAGCACAAATTTGTGTTTCAAATCCACCGAGGCAATGGTTAGCAATTCAGACTCGCAGATTCGAATTGCAGCAGCAGATTCAGAGGGTGGGGGTGATTAAAATTATCCCCTGAAAAAGCTTAGACTGTAGGAGCTTTTGACGAACACCCCACGTGCACAAATGGGGTTCCACGCCACAAATACCTTGCCTACACCACAATGCCCAGATCCGCACCTGAATTCTGCCATCGGTATGAGCTAATATAACTTTCATGCGTCATAAAATGGAAAATGTTTCCCATCCCTACCCCATTTACTTACCATCCTCCATTTACTTACCATCCTCCATATACTTACCATCCTCCAAAACAATGTAACGTTATTAGGCAGCCAGTTATTTTGGTCGATTGTAATTATTCGGCAGTAAACTCTCTCTCTCTCTCTCTCTCTCTCTCTCTCTCTCTCTCTCTCTCTCTCTCTCTCTCTCTCTCTCTCTCTCTCTCTCTCTCTCTCTCTCTCTCTCTATATATATATATATATATATATATATATATATATATATATATATATATATATATATATATGTGTGTGTGTGTGTACGCATTCATAATTATCGGAAAATGTATTTATTCTCTTCACTATATCTTCTTTCATTTCTTCATTATTGAAACATTCTTTAATGTTAAATGGTTTTAATTAAATTAGAGGTTTCTTCTTTCAAAATGAGTCTTACATTGGTTTATCGTTAGGTATGCACTGGCCGATACCTTAATTAAGAGTCGATTGTATCTATAATTATTCCCCTCTCTCTCTCTCTCTCTCTCTCTCTCTCTCTCTCTCTCTCTCTCTCTCTATATATATATATATATATATATATATATATATATATATATATATATATATATATATATATATATGTGTGTGTGTGTGTGTCTGTACGCATTCATAATTATAGGCAAATGTATTTATTCTCTCCACTATATCTTCTTTCATTTATTCATTATTGAAACATTCTTTAATTGTAAATGGTTTTAATTGAATTATTGGTTTCTTCTTTCAAAATGAGTCTTACATTGGTTTATCGTTAGGTATGCACTGGCCTATACCTTATTTAAGAGTCAAGCGTAACTAGAATGAACCGTCCTTTGAATGAGTACAATACGTCTTACTGGCTGAATATGGTGTGCGGGTACAATAATACCCGTAAGGACACGATCGTTTCCAATGTAAACATGGAAACAAAGACAAAATTTTCTGTCAATATCGAGTTGTCGGTTTGCTCAACATGGCGGTGTTGTTGCCAGTTCCAAGACTTTTTCTAGTGCTTCTTATAGTGGCTGCTTTTTCGACTGGTAAGTTTATTGTTTTTTATCATCACTGTAAACCAGCATCACTTCAGAAATGTAAATTTGATATTATACTTGGTTGTAAAGGTCCAAACGATAGCAATAGATACCTCAGCGGTCGATAGATCCCTTAGCTATATTATGGAGGACGGAGGTCGCAGTAAACCGGATGAGCTAAAGTAAACTGGGCAAATCTGAGAAGAGACGACCTTAATTAGACTGTAATAGATCACTATTAACAAATAGACCTAATGTTGGAGTTGGTCCTTATTTTTCAGCTGAAGATTCTGGTCCTCTTATCATAAAACCCGTGTAGATGAACTTGAATACGATGCATTTATTCTCTCTCTCTCTCTCTCTCTCTCTCTCTCTCTCTCTCTCTCTCTCTCTCTCTCTCTCTCTCTCTCTCTCTCTCTCTCTCTCTCTCTCTCTCTCTCTCTCTCCACGTGGGATTATGTGTGGGAAATTTGCGACATAAATATCAGATCTACAATTTACCAATAATTGTCTAATGTCAAATCTCAATAAATACATACTTGGGTTTGAAAACTTTTAATGTACTGAACATGAAATACATCTTTCCATACTTATCCAACATAGATATGTTTCACGTTGCATACTATCAGATTCTTACATTTCGAATAAAGAAGTCTATTAACCAATAGGCATTGAGAATATTTTCAATTATGTGATATGAAAGGTCTTCAATGTAGTAAAAATGCTTTTCCTTATACAAGCACGATGTTCTATACACAAAATTAGTTTTCCCTTCAAAGCTTGAAGATAAAGAAAGAAATGTAGCTAGGAGTAAGAAGGTCAGAAAAAGTGAGGAAAAAAATCGCTTTTTGTTGTTTTAAATTTCGATCCATTCACAGGGGAAAATCCAGGATCATATTTTTCCTAACTGATAGATCTTAAGAAGCTGTTGTTCGTTTTGTTTAAAATTAATAGCCATTTGAATATCTCACTGAAAAGGTGTATCCTTTTACGGGTTACTGAATTTGCATTGAGAATTCGTGTGGACTAATTGATTTTGATGTGGTGGAAGAGCGTGTGAGTCGGCCCACTTTAACAATTAGTTTACACTAATATTTTAATACAAATCTTAGCGTCAGTCTATATTTTCATATTTCTAGCTCGAAAAGGAGGCGTTGAGATAAATTTCAGTTGTTCGAAAATGTATTATTATAGTCTTGCTATAACATTGGCGTGTGTTAAGGAATATGTATGTGACATTGTGTGAAACGTAATGTATGTGTTTTAAGGAATAGATTTTTTCGCTTTTTATATCATGTAAATATTTTGATGCCTACAAGTAAGAAGGGCTACACGCCAAAATGTATAATATAATAACAAACAAAGTAAAAAATTCATGCGAATGTATCATGTGAATAAAAAATTTATTTCGATAAAGAACAGACTTTCAAGATAAATACTTGATAATTATTTTATTTTCCTGATTACACTCGCCTCTCTCCATATTAGCCCACCAATACTACAATTGCACCCATCTAAATTCGTATTACACTTATAATTTTGTAGATATTTTACCTTGCTAGCCGTTCCTTTACACTCTGCTAGTAATTTGTTTGATGCACCTAGTTACACAAATACAAGGAACGATGTACGTTCCTAGCAACTTTACCTTTGTACATTTGAGTATTATACGTATACAATCGGTGGCCTCAATTACTCTGCCATAAATGTATACATGCTATTTAAAACCCGTCTAAAGAATGAATATAATGACGTTGACCTGTTAATCGTATGTCATTTTTTTTTGTCATGTGATAAAATATCGACCTCATGGTTAAAAAAGTCTAAATATACGTCTACGTGCATTTGTGCGCAGGTAAACATTCTCTTTCCCTATCTTAATACATGGTCAAGTTAGTGCACTTTGGACAACTTAAGGGTGATTTGTTTTCGAGGACAGGCAGTCATTTTGATCAGATGCTTGTTTATATTATGCACAATTTCTCCAACTACATCACGTAAACGAATTAAAGTAGGATGGAGGTATGTCAACAGTCTCTTGAATTTGTTCGTTGAAAATGTAAGCACTTTCACCTCACAACTATCACTGATATCTGTGGAACACCACCCTATCCCCAAAAATGACCTAACTTATGTGCTAAACATAACCTCATATGGACTTGTGTTGCAAAATAAATGGCGAATCTTCAAACAAATCAATGGTCATAACAATGAGACTAAATGTGTACAAACACAAATGCTTTCAATGCAAAGTACACAATAAAGCACATGTTTAAACAAGGCATTTGTCTTTGTACACTTGTAGTCTCAGTAGTATATATCTCATTGTTATGACCACTAATTTATATAAAGGACTGCCATTTATTTTACAACACGATAAGTAATAAGAAAATAATATGAACAATTCAATACAGGTCCTCTACGACACGTCGAATATTGACTAATGTAGGCATTACTGGGTACATATAACATAATTGTCTTTTCCTGATGTTTATTCAGATATACTGATTGCTCAAAACAAGCAGTTGCATCTTTTTATTTTGAGTTATTTAAATTTATGCCAATATAATTTTGACTTGCTTAAATTTACGCCAGTTCAAAATAAGTTGAAGCAAGAAACATTCTGAAAAAATAAATAGAAGTTTCAATATGCAAAAATGAAAGGTCATATATTCGTTCAAGAGCTCGCCAATTAGTTATTATTTGCCAACTTTATAAACGATTCGATTGAATCAAATGATACTTACCATGCCTGCTTCCATATATCTACCTGTATCTTTCTGTAGGTAAAGTCGTAGAGGCCAAGATGGATGGGGTATGCAACGAATGAGTTGATATTGTCAATATTAGTTATTCATTGAATGTTTTAACGTGAACATTTCTATCTTAGACCCTTTTTCTTTTTCAGGTGTCTTCGGGTGAGTCGATCTGAATGCATATGGATATTACACCACAGACGAACACAAACGCAATTCCACATAAATTCAATTATACCTTAATTAGGCAGATTTGATTCAGTTTATTTCAGCTTAAAAGTCCATTGAAAACATTATCGTCTCTTTGTCTTTCTAAAACGAGACAAATATTATACAGTTAAACTCATCAAATCCTATATCTCCGTTTCTTGGAGTTTTCTCTAGTTATGATGTTATAGACTCAACGTGGTAAGGGTAACCTTAAAATGTAGCAAATAAAACTAGTGTCAAAGACAACAAGATGACTTTAGGTAAAATCGACTACAGAAGTAGAATTATCTTTTATAGTAAGTCTGGCTAATGATAAAGTTAATAAATCTATACGTATTTTAATATTTACGCTAACCGTACTTTGTCGACCATGACATATAACACAGGATTCTCGCTGTAATTCGTTTTCCAGATAAGGCTTGCTACGCCATATTTGGATATAATATGATACGTTATTCAGTGCTACCATATTTACTAAGATCTGTATGGAACGGTGTTATAATCACCCTTAATTATTACACATTGGTGAAGTGTCCTTATATAGCACACGAGATAACGAGGCTAAAAACGGAAGTAGTTATCAGCTGAAATAATATGGCCGGCGATCTGAACGAAAATATCGGGTAAAAGAGTTAAACGATATTTTACATATATTTTTGCAACGCTATGCAGCAGTTCTGGAATTACATATGAGATAAAGTTTATTTCTTTTCATTATACGAAAGGAACACGTTAAAACGTTTCTATATATTAGGATAAAAAACACCGGGTGTGAATCACACCAGTCTGCTACATTAATACATATCGGCAATTGTTAATACCCTGTCCGGGAAGTAGTACTAGATTCCCCATTAGTCCTAAATGTTTCCTTATATTTTCGATTTGTTTTCCCTCCTTTAATATCATCATTTATTCCCGGCAAACCGAAACTCTTATGTTCGACTGCCGATTACAGTTTCTAAATTTCATATTACCCATCCCACCTCCGAAAGTCAAAACTCAATTCAAACTTGAAATATTTTAGCCGGTAAATTCCTGACACATGGCCCACGCAGGAACAGATTAATTAATGTTATAAGTATTTTAGTAGGCTTATCTGCGAGACATACACCTGGAAAATGTCATAAGAGTGTGCGAGATTAAAGCAATGCTTGACACGTATTCATAAACAGATTTAGGCCGGCAATAGGTTGATCCAAAATCTTTGTATGGTACAAACGAGCCAACAATTTGAATAAAATATCAGGTCATTCTTAAGCAGACGTGTGCCTCGCTTTCGATGCCTTGCTGAAGGACACCGACAAAACAGTATTCTGAAATCAGATCCACTCAATGATTTTATGCCTAGATCTCGAAACTTCGAGAGTAAGTATGTGCATTAATTGGCAATGCGCACAATAAAAAGATGTCATTAGTACAATACATATAATTTATAGAACAATTTAAAAATTTAACAAAAACAGACACCGCTCCACGCCTCGTTGAATTCATGCTCTAGAACAGTAAACATTGTGAATTATACTGCGTATTTAAATATTATGAAGCATCATTGACAGTCAAAAATGATTTATAGAAAAGTTATAACAGTACCTCATTCCTCACATGCCCTTTTTATGAGAACTATATTTTTATGTGATGACTGAATTTTATCATGTAGTTTTTCGGAAGAAACGTTTATTGTTCAGTTAATTCTTCATTAAACACATGCATGAAGAATTTAGCATCTTTCTAAAATTCTGATACTAGCATAATTACATCTTCTTCTTCTCTCTCTCTCTCTCTCTTTATATATATATATATATATATATATATATATATATATATATATATATATATATATATATATATATATATATATATATATATATATATATATATATATATATATATATAAGACTTTGTCACAGCTGCAAAAGCCTCTGTCAACCAAAATCTTCTGAACGCCAAGAACTTTTTTGTGTCCCAAGGATATTCAATATTTGAGGGGTTTTACTTTATTTCCGAAGCTGAGGATATTCTGCTGACATAGAATTTATTATAATTGAAGTTACAATGTTAATATGTGAAGGGGAAGTGGTAGCAGGCGCTCGCCTTCATAGGTCACTCACATATCTCACCTCTGTGTACGTAAGTTCGTGTTTCTTTTCGACCATGTGGGTCTTTGGTTCTTCCCGGGGTCTTCTTCCACCAAATTATTCTATCTGCCATGTATAGCCTATCACGTACTGAAAAAATGGCTCTCAACACTAGATATTAAGCTAAAGGCAATAATGAGAGCTACAGTTGGAATAAATATAGTTCAAATGTTTTCGTGAAATAAAACACAACCATACAGTTATGTTATGTCATTGATGACCCGTACAAAAATAATGTATCGCCTAAAAATATTCCTGCGTTTGGTTTCTTAGTAATGACACGAAATAAGTTGTTAGAATTACATTTCTAATTGTAATTTAATTTATAAAATGCATCGATTTTCTTTTTAATCTTAAACACTAAAATTATATACCTTTTCATGACTGTTTTTGTGTATGGAATTAGCTGAATTTTAGTTTGTTTTGTTTGCTCTCTCTCTCTCTCTGTATTTTTTTTATGTGTGTTTGTCTATTTGTTTAGATCTAAACGAGATTTAAACAAAGATAAAAACAGTATATTTTCTTTTTACAGTTCATGTTGTCAGCATTCATGCAAATTGGCTTGCTTGTTTCGTTAACTGACAAAAAATGCATTGGACATAAGTCGTCGCAGTAATTTTCAGAAATATACGAATGTTCTTATCCAGATAATTTTCCGCAAGAAAAGGAAACGTTAGACTATTCAGCTTACATCCAATCGAATATAGGATTGACAGAAACGTCAAGAATTTAAGAATTTAAAAATAATTAAATGGATTCACAACTTCTCGGTCAATCCTTTATTTCGTAAACAGCTAAGGTTATCCGAATTATACATTTAATGTATGATCGTTAGAAGGCCATCGAAATTCCAAATGATATTCAAACGAGCTTGACAAGCCAAATTACAAGAATTAAAGGAAAAAAATATGAACTTAAGATGACATTCTTTATTATAAGCACCTCAGATTGATTTAATTTTTTTTAATATTGAAAATATACTGCACCATGTGATAGACAGTATGATTAATTAAATCATTGATCCATTACGCATCAATCAAGCCATCAACCACTTTAATCTTAGTCTCACGATAAATTTATGGTTTCTTGTTCACTTATGTCAACGGCGAAATTCGAACTGACGTTTCTCCGCAGTGTGTATTCGGATATAATATTTTTTGTTTCTTTCAGCGAAAGTGAGACCAATGCTGAGAATAATACAAGTTTAACGTCGACGTTGGCGATTAGTGTTATCGTATTGATCTGTCTAATTTGTGCCATATTTTACTGCGCTGGAACACCAATTGTGCACCGTATGTAAAACTTATTTAACTTTCACATTTTTACTCACGTGATAGCGGCTAATCTGTATTCCATATCTGTCTCGTTTCACTGCACAATCTCTATCAACCAAACACACTATTACAAATATCTTATGGATCTATAACAAGTGTACGGCGTACATTATTGAAGTAAACGCAACTTTAAGCAGAAGAAAAATATTCGCCCAATTTATCTTCAAGTCATTCCGTTGATTCGTTTATGTTATTATTGTTGTTGTTCAATAGATAATTGTTTAAAATGGGACATTATGTTTGTTGGAGGACCGCCACAGTCAAGTTGACGGTATCTCTCTATTATGAAGTTTATTGTGTTATATTTATTATTTTGGATTTGACATAGAAACATCAAGGATCAACTTTAAGTTGGATTGTCATCGAACTTTACATGCTATTTTGGAAGCGGATGGTTCGTCGCATTCATCGTTGCTTCAGGTGTAAAACAATTCAATTTCTTGAAGAGGAAAATTGTCTCTAGTCATCATCATGATAACTTCATTCATAAAATCAAGGTTTTATTGACATTATCTGCTTTATCATGAAGGCTATTTTTCTTAAAGTGGTGAAAATTTCACAAAAAGCAGATGGAAAGTGTTATGCATATTTAATTTGTATTGCTTATTGGCTTTTCTCCACAAGTCTGTTTTGTATATCTGTATTTTGTAATTGACATTTGTCCAAAATCACGTAATATTTACTTTGTAAACAACAAAATACGTAGATAATATTTCTCAATGAGATAGATAATATATTCAGATCGTTATTAATTGTAAACATGTTTCCTTCAGTTTGAGTTAAGTTACAATTTTTATTCTGACCATAGAAAGTTTCAAAACGAAATTTCCAATAAAGTATTACCAGAAAATGGAAATTGCAAATTACGTTGACTTGAGGATATATTAACTTGTTTACATTAGGATTATTCATTCTTGTCTTAACATCCTAAGCAGAATATTTTTCCGGTGTTCAGTTTTTAACTTGGGTAGATATATTTATTCAGATCTTTCTTCACTTGAATTACAAAGTGCTCTTTAATATTATTGGACGAAAATATTTTTTTTGAATTATATTTAATTCAAAGAAGAACATTTTGGATAATATTATTTAGATACATCAAAAGACTGATAGCACATCACCACATTTCAGGTCATTGGCACATTAGCACATTCGAGTCTCCGGGCACATCTAATCATTCATTATAGGAACGTGTCAGGAACACTGCTGGAATTCAACTGGATTTCTATACATTTGGACTTGTGATAGAACTTTACGACTATTTGTGATTTATTTCACAATACTATAAGTTTTTAAAAACTATTTTCACATTGTATTCTAGGAAAATAAATTATTTATTGAATTTTACAAAACCCGCTGGTTTTCACTTATTTCTTATACTTAGTTTAAGGCCATAGGATCCTAATAAAAGCTATGTATAAATACTTTATCGAGAAATCACCAAGGTGGCTGGCTCAGCTAACTACTACACTTCCGTAGAGTTATACAAACACATATCTAAATTTGAAATTGATCTTTGATCTCTTAGAATTTCTAATATTCAAAGTTTGAATGATATTAAAGGGATGCAGTTTGGCGACTGGTTGACAATAACAACATTAGCCGAATCAGATTTATTTTTTATTTTAGGTGAAAAATGTATGAACTAAAATTATTCGTCAAAACATTTCTTATGACTAATATGTATGAGATGACTACATTCTCTCTCTCTCTCTCTCTCTCTCTCTCTCTCTCTCTCTCTCTCTCTCTCTCTCTCTCTCTCTCTCTCTCTCTCTCTCAAAAACTTAGTTAATTGTCATTTATATCAATATCCTAGAGAGCAACGCGTCAGACGCTTTTTACAATTAGAGATATAAAATATCTTCGATAGAATTTTATAATCATTCTCGCTTATTTGTAAATTTTTTTAGGTGATCCGCTGCCTCCATGGGCACACTACATTCAGCCTCATCCAAACCTTGTATCCCATGGGTTTAATTCAGTCTCAGATGGGCTCTCGATTACCAATCCCACAACCGTTGTTCGTCACAGAAATGGGAGTTTTGAGACGGACGGTGCCAAATGGTCTGGCGGTAAATATTGTTGCTAATATTACCTTTATTGTTAATGACAACAGCAAGTGTGTGTGTGTGTGTGTGTGTGTGTGTGTGTGTGTGTGTGTGTACGCATTGGATTTTTCAGTCATATCGCTGCGATGTCTGCAGTGCGACAGTTTATAGTGATGTCTAGTACTGGAGAATCATGTCGCAGACATGTAGAATTATGTCTCACCCAGTCACATTATCCTGTCACCAGGCCGACCAATCCAAACTTTAACCTCTGCTGGGCGCCTAGCGAGGCAGCTGCTTTTACCATTTTTATGTCTTTGGTAGGACTCGGTCAGGGTTCGAACTATCGATATCTCGCATCTGAGGCAGACACCCTAACCACTAAGCCACCGGAGCGGTCACGGTAACAAAGACGCTCTGCTGCTGATGATGACGAAGAAGTTGAAGATACCTTTTGCATTAGATTGATTAATGTGATTGCTTAAGAGATTATTAATGCATGGAAGGTTACATTGTACAGTGGCTACTTGAATAAATTTACGACCATTGCTTGAACAGCACTCATCTGGTCTTAAGTCCGTCAAAAGAAATAAGCAAAATGTGAACACTGAGTAAAGAATAATCGGGTAAACTTGAATTTCTTCACGTTTGGAAGGTCATTCACGGGCTATAGTCTACATTTCTAATTCATTCCATTAATTTTTATTTCAATGAGATAATTTATTTCTGTCAAAATACCTTTCCTTTCTTCAATCGAAAGTTTTATTTTCCTACAGGAATATCTGGAGGCAAGCATGTGTTTGAAATTAATTGGCCGGAAAATTTTAGGGGCACTACAGCCACAATCGGAGTAGGATCAATCAATGCTTCCCTTTTCCTGAAGCCCAAAGGTCCTCTGGTTGGAAATGACAAATTGTCCCGTGGGCTGGACATCAGTAGCAAAAGGGTCATCCATCTGGGTAAACCTGTCAAAAGGTGTTGCGGTTCAAACGGTCATATACCTCAACAGTAAGCTCTCTCTCTCTCTCTCTCTCTCTCTCTCTCTCTCTCTCTCTCTCTCTCTCTCTCTCTCTCTCTCTCTCTCTCTCTCTCTCTCTCTCTGGCAATTTGGTGCAGTTGTTGTTGTTATTGGGCTTAACGCCATTTTTCAGCACACGATAGGCTATTCATGGCGGCCAGTATTAATGGTGGAGGAAGAAACCGGGAAATCACCGGAAAGAACCACCGACCCACGAGAAGCTACTGGCAAGCTTTCTCACATATCCACATTCGCCGAATATGTGAGAAAGCTTGCCAGTAGCTTCTCGTGGGTCGGTGGTTCTTTCCGGTGATTTCCCGGTTTCTTCCTCCACCATTAATACTGGCCGCCATGAATAGTGCAGTTGTATTGATCATGAAACATGCAAATCAAGCAAAGTAAGCATATCGGTTCGCAAATGTATTTATTGACGGCCTGTATAGTATATGTATTCTTTAAATGGTCTTAAATGCAAAACTTCTTTCAATGTTCTTGGATCCAAATTTATTAACTATGGTAAAGTTTGCGACAGAGTTCGGAAGTCAGTTTAGTTTGGTTTGATACTTTACGGTACAGAAAAATATATGAGGCTATTTGTTGTGGTGACAATTGGAGTAAATTGCCTTCTAAAACACACAACTTTAGTTGACCCAGGCTGGTCCGGCGTCAGTATTCGAACCCGCACACTTTTAATCGTGAGTCCGGCACGCCATCCTCTGAGCTACCGCAGCTTCCCAAGTGTGGAAGGACATTGATGCCAGAACGGTCCGTCGTCATAAATTGTATACATTTCTTTAATAGTAGCAAACTGTATCATAACAAAATTAAAATTGGAGACATGAATATTGTACTCTTCCTGTGACACACCCTGTTAATGCGACTGTGCAAAAGTCCATACTCAACTACCAGCACATAAATCTAGCATAAGGAGTGCAGAAAGCTAGATCATTTATCGTAGTTGTAACAAATGAAAGTTTCTTTTTGTTTTCCAAGTTAGAGCCCGTGTTATTATTAAATATTGAAGATTTGCCAGTTTTCATTCACCTACTAGCACCTGTTCGCGTAGAGATAGCAACAAAGTGAATATAGTAAATTTCCTACTAGCATCGTCGTCAGGGAAATCTGATAAATCAAAATAGGCAAAACAAGATTTATTTTAGACTTTTTTTCTCTCTCTGTCTCTGTCTGTCTGTCTGTCTGTCTGTCTGTCTCTCTCTCTCTCTCTCTCTCTCTCTCTCTATATATATATATATATATATATATATATATATATATATATATATATATATATATATATATATATCACTGACACTGCGTTTCAACTTCGACGTTGACCTGAGATATATAAATTAAAATATATTGACCATTGTAGCAGTCTAGCTGATCAAAAACGACTGATGGAAAATAAGGACAAGCATATACACCTCAGAAAGAAACTAGACTCCAAGAGAAATCAGTGTCAAGTAGGTGATGCAAGATATCTCAGACATATAAATGACAATCAAAAACCTTTGCATAAATCAGATATATGCTATTAAGAGAGTAATTTTCATAAGCGGTACAAACCATATGTACAAAGGTCCATTCAGTTCCTTGTTCAGGCTACAATGTTTAGGTAGTAAATATACACATTCACTTAATATATATTTCTAGTTTCCAACTTTTTTGTATTTTCACGGGATTTTAATTTCATCCAAAATAGGCGATGATGGTATGCAAAACAGTTAATTATCTTAGATATGAGCTATCTGTAAATCTTCAAAATTTAAAGAGGAATTGCAACGCGCTATTTTATACCAAAAACGGACTTGTAACGAGCTGGTTCATATTATAAAAAAACTGCACTAATTTGTTTTCATTTATCTCAATCATCTAGCCTAGAACGGAAATAAAAAAGTAAAAATAAAAAAATTAAAAATTAAAAAATGGGATGAGAAATTTAAAATAAAAGCTTGAATATTTTAAAAATGGAGTTGCTGCCGTGAATTTTTAACCAGCGATGTCTTGTTTGGCAGCTGTGGCACAAAAAGAGAGTATGGGTGCTCATATATAAGATCGGCTCTCCAGCCTCTCTGTCTGACTGTCTACAGGACTAGGTTCTGAGCGAATCTAGATAGCTATGTTTCAGTGTGCACAAACAGGTTTGTGCCAGGTCTTAGAAAGGACTTCTGAAAATGTGTGCGATACAAAATATAATCTTAGCTCATAGTTAGTATCGGGAACAAATCCAAAGAGAACAATAAAATGTCATATTTATTGCTCGTTTTGCCCGTCCCTTTGCATCTTTATCATTACTTTACTTTTTGAACAATTTTTACTTCTACTGCTGCTTCTACTACTACTACAACTACTACTATTAATACTAATACTAACTACTGCTACTACTACTATTATTACTAATAGTTAGTAGTAGTAGTAGCAGCCGTAGCGCACTAATAGTAGCAGCAACAACAGTACTGCAAGCAATACTACTACTACTACTACTACTGTTGTTATACGAATAACTTTGTCGTCTGACAGGCAAAAAATCATGTTAGCACAAATGGTCGCAGTGTTTTGATTGGTTTTCATGAGCCTTAAGACGAATGATCATCACGTAAGAAATGACATTGCTAATGCTATTATGAATATAAGGCCTTAAGCAATGTAACAGGAAAGGACAAAAAGGCAACAAGTTTTGTAAAAGTGAAGAAAATTAGAATATAAAGTGAAGATTTATAAAAAAACTCAGTGTTTTGAATGAAATCCCAAACAGTCATAAAAGTTCTATCACAAGTCTAAAGTATTGAATTCCAAATAAATTCAATTGTTGATCCGAACCAATTCTAATTTTGAATGTGCTGAGGTGCCAGTAACCTGGAATGTAGCTTGCAACAGATTATTGTGCATGAAAGAATCTTGTAGACGTAACTAGTCTAGCAGTTGTTGATGGGTTGCTAAGAAACTTGATGCACATCTTGTAGACGTAACTAGTCTAGCAGTTGTTGATGGGTTGCTAAGAAACTTGATGCACATCTTGTAGACGTAACTAGTCTAGCAGTTGTTGATGGGTTGCTAAGAAACTTGATGCACATCTTGTAGACGTAGCTAGTCTAGTAGTTGTTGATGGGTTGCTAAGAAACTTGATGCACATCTTGTAGACGTAACTAGTCTAGCAGTTGTTGATGGGTTGCTAAGAAACTTGATGCACATCTTGTAGACGTAACTAGTCTAGCAGTTGTTGATGGGTTGCTAAGAAACTTGATGCACATCTTGTAGACGTAACTAGTCTAGCAGTTGTTGATGGGTTGCTAAGAAACTTGATGCACATCTTGTAGACGTAACTAGTCTAGCAGTTGTTGATGGGTTGCTAAGAAACTTGATGAACATCTTGTAGACGTAACTAGTCTAGTAGTTGTTGATGGGTTGCTAAGAAACTTGATGCACATCTTGTAGACGTAGCTAGTCTAGTAGTTGTTGATGGGTTGCTAAGAAACTTGATGAACATCTTGTAGACGTAACTAGTCTAGCAGTTGTTGATGGGTTGCTAAGAAACTTGATGAACATCTTGTAGACGTAACTAGTCTAGTAGTTGTTGATGGGTTGCTAAGAAACTTGATGCACATCTTGTAGACGTAACTAGTCTAGTAGTTGTTGATGGGTTGCTAAAAAACTTGATGCACATCTTGTAGACGTAACTAGTCTAGCAGTTGTTGATGGGTTGCTAAGAAACTTGATGAACATCTTGTAGACGTAACTAGTCTAGTAGTTGTTGATGGGTTGCTAAAAAACTTGATGCACATCTTGTAGACGTAACTAGTCTAGAAGTTGTTGATGGGTTGCTAAGAAACTTGATGAACATCTTGTAGACGTAACTAGTCTAGCAGTTGTTGATGGGTTGCTAAGAAACTTGATGCACATCTTGTAGACGTAACTAGTCTAGCAGTTGTTGATGGGTTGCTAAGAAACTTGATGCACATCTTGTAGACGTAACTAGTCTAGCAGTTGTTGATGGGTTGCTGAGAAACTTGATGAACATCTTGTAGACGTAACTAGTCTAGTAGTTGTTGATGGGCTGATACGAAACTTGATGCACATCCTGTAGACGTAACTAGTCTAGTAGTTGTTGATGGGTTGCTAAGAAACTTGATGCACATCTTGTAGACGTAACTAGTCTAGTAGTTGTTGATGGGCTGATACGAAACTTGATACATATGTTGTAGACGTAATTAATCTAGTAGTTGTTGATGGGTTGCTAAGAAGCTTGATACTCATCTTGTAGACTTACTTAGTCTAGTAGATGTTGATAACTAATAAATTTGATACACATCACAATTGTCATACGAAGAGTCAGATATCGACAAATTGCTGATAAATTATGTTCGTTTTCAATTGTAACTGGAAAGGATATGTATGACCCTGAAACTTTGTATATTTTATTTTCATTGTCTAAAGATTTATGCATTGACAAATGTGTCTGATACCACAATATTTGCAGGAGTGATTGCATCTTTGTCACCTACAGCTATAGGTAGAATTGTACTAATGCAATTACTGTCGCAGTTTACAATGAATTACTATGAACCTTTGCATAAATGATATTTATCTTTAAAAAAGAGTTTTTTTTCCAGTTATTTTATTTGCACTGTTCGAAGAGTTATGCACATTTGTGATAATAGACTAATCTTGCTGACACGTCAAAGAAGGAAAATCAGCCTGGGCAATTATGGCCCGTGATCTGTAGACCCAATATATCAGACTGAGCAACTATAGAACCAATTGTAATTTTGTATAGCACATGTTGGGCCTTTATAGCTCCAAGAGGAATGGTACAGGTAAGGTGAGGTCACGGTACTGGTCATTGGAAACAATGTAGCATTATAGTACTGTGACGTAAGACCACCTGTTTCATTGCTAGAGATAAACACGAATCAGGAGCTTTCGCTTTTTAGTATAGTAGAAAAAAAATTATTTTTATAAAAAAATTGGTTCAGGTAAAGTGAAAATTAATATCGTTTTGAGACATATGAAGTGACCATGAAAAGGGCTTTTGGGTTCTTCTTTCATTTTCTCCAGTTCTTCCACAAACTAAGGATTTTCCCCTATATTTCCATTCTTCTCCTTTTCTTCTGGCATACCGTCAGGGTGTTCAGTTGTCCCAGAGCTTTAAATATTTCCTGTATCTTTATCCAGGTCTGATTTAATTTCTCAAAATCTTCTTTCTTTTTTTGGTAATCACTGCCTTTCCTCTCTTTTTCCCTGGTCTCATTGATCTTTTTGACATCTTCTTCCAGTACTTTTTTCATTAGGTCATCCGCCTTCTTGATATTATCTATGCCCTTTTTGACAAAAGGATATTTTGTTAAAAAGAAGATACCTCCCAGAAAGATTCCACTTCAATGACAATATCCAAAATTTCCTTTAAGGTTAATATTCTAACATATTTTGGATAGTTGATGCCTCTCAACTTAATTGCCTCTTCTATTATTAATTTTTGAAAATGATAACTTGTTGCTTTGAGTCTCGCCTTAACGTCTAGGGTGACTGGAAACCTCCACTCCTTTTAATGTTTTCCACCACATAGACTTTATTTACTATACACCACGAACTATCTCTTAACTTTTTGATTAGATCCTTGTTGCTGCTTCTTTTTTATTCTGTGAAAAATGGTGCGAATGTATATATCATATGTATTATAGTCATGTATACACTCTCGTGTTTTATGACTTTAAGCCCTGATAAGGGCTAGTGGCCTCTCCACCTTTCGGGGACGGGCTCACCCGTGTCTCAGTACTAGACACTTTTGCCCCGGCGCGTGGGCCTATTAAACCCCCTGTTGGCTCACCGCCTTGACCGGATGTTACCTTTCGATAACATTGCTATCCAGGGAGGCGCTTAGCCCTAGGGCTGGGCTTTTGGTCGTGGTGCTGACCTTTATTTGCTGACCTTAAGACCCTTTGGTTGGCTGCGTATTGTAACAGAGCGTAACGGCCTTCCGCCTTAACTCCCGCCTACTAAAGTCCCCAATGTCTAAGTTCACCTAATTTTATCTCAGGTGGATTATTGTCAAATTTAACCAGTTTTTCCTACGGGTGTCCCTATTCAATTATCCAAATGTTCATGAGTTGTGAATTTTGAATATATTTTGATGAGGTTGAATTTTGCATGCTTAGCGTACTTATATGGTTCTAAAAAATATAACTCAATCTCTAGGTGTATGTCACCTAATTTTTGACATTTATCACCGCTTTGACAATGTTTGGTTTATAATTTTGACTGCCTTTCCAAAGGATCTCGTTTTAATGTTGGGTCTTTTAGGCCAAAGTGAAGATATAGGTTGTAGACTTATTTTCAAACAGTTGGCCGCGCGGCCCGAACTATCCATTGCTAATTGTTCGTCCGTTCCGTTCATTTTTGTAATTGTAGCCTTTACCAGGTTATTTTTCGGTCTTAGTGTGCGTCCGGCTAATCGGTCTACTCCGCTCCTTGGAGTTAGGGCTATCTATATATATAGTGCTTATAGGAGTCAGGATCCACCCAGGCTTGTGCTAGTATGAGTCCTAGTGCCTGTTTTATGTTATGGACTAGGTATGGTGATTGCGAGTATGTTAGTGTTTGTATGCTGGGATGGGTTATTAAGGATTCGATACGGGCTTATTGATTCCCTTTATTTGATGTTATTAAGCTGTACTTTTGGTATGTTTGATTCAGCTAACTGGTTGTTTCCTTCCCCTCTCCTCCCTGTATGATTCCAGTCCTTTCTTCTTTATATCCTATTATTTACTGTGTAATATTGGGTGAATCAGAGTTTATCATTATTCCTCGTTAATTTGGAAAATAGTGTACATTTATTAGTAGTTATGTGGGAGCGTTTGGGCTAAAGTTGCGTTTCTTGTGTACATCACTCGAGTGCTAAATTTTGATTGGTTGGTATAGAATTTGGTTTTCAATCCTTCTTTTAGCTCAAGATTGTATGTTTTCTTTTGTGATTAAGCGCGGCTCTAATCGGCCAATCAGATGCAGCCATAAATTAGGGCTTATGTATTTCTTGTTATCTGATTTGTAAGCTAGTATAACATTAACCCGATATGTTGAAAGGGGAATTTTACTGTTGGTTAGAGTTTAAATTAAAATTTTTATTTTTTTCCATAAACATTTTAATGAATATTCATGTAGGGGTTGTATGATTAAGTATTTATAAGATATTGTTTGAGGTTATTGTTGTGGAGTAGTACCACTTTTCAGTATATATTTTTGGCTGCCCACGTGTTTGTTTCCGTAAGAACAAAGGAACAAAGGAATTTTTAATTAAAAGTTTTGTTTTTTATTCAATATGTTTTAAAATTGTAAAATTAGTAAAGTAGGGCATATTTATATCGTTAGTTGTAGAAATAATTGTTTGAGGTGATAAAATTCAGTACTAGTTGGCTTTAATTATTATATAACGACAATTAATTTATAGTTATGAGGTAAAGTAGATTTTAAATAGACTTTTATAAATTCAGTAGTTTTGAATAGATTTTAGTAGATTTTACTTTATCTTAGCTTTTCCTAGTGTAGTATCCTTAATGTGAAGTGAATCATCCAATATTATCCTTAAAGTCCGAGAGCTCAGAAAAAACACGTCCGCTATGTTCCACAGTCCAGCGAGAATCTCTTGCTGTATATTCCATGTCATATGTATTATAGTCATGTATACACTCTCGTGTTTTATGACTTTAAGCCCTGATAAGGGCTAGTGGCCTCTCCCCCTTCCGTGGCCGGAGTCAGGATCCACCCAGGCTTGTGCTAGTATGAGTCAAATGGTGCGAATAACGAACGCTATGATTTATATACTTCAAGAACGGACGTGAAGGAAAACATCCCATACACTCATTTCCATATATTATTTACTATCCTCACCGACGAACGAGTAAGCATAAAACATACAAATATATTATCCAAATAATCTGGATGAAAATAAAAACACACAAAGTAACTATCCACACAATCGAGATGAGAATAACAAACACACAATCATACTATCCTCATCAACGATCGAGCACGCATAAAACACATATTATATACTATCCTCAACAATGAACGAGCACGCATAAAACATATATTATATACTATCCTCAACAACGATCGAGCACGCATAAAACACATATTATATACTATCCTCAACAACGATCGAGCACGCATAAAACACATATTATATACTATCCTCAACAATGAACGAGCACGCATAAAACACATATTATATACTATCCTCAACAACGATCGAGCACGCATAAAACACATATTATATACTATCCTCAACAATGAACGAACAAGCATAAAACACAAATATATTATCCACACCAACGAATGAGCAAGCCTAAAAATCACCTATTTATTATCCTCACCAACGAATAAGCAAGAATAAAACATATATATTATCCTCACCAATGAACGCGCAAGTATAAAACACAAATATACTATCCATTCCAACGAACGAGCAAACATAAAACACACATATTTACTATCCTCACCAACGAACGAGCAAGCATATAGCACACAAATATACTATCCACAAAATGGGAAAGAGAAGACAAACACACAAATATACTATCCTCATCAACAAACAAGCAAGCATAAAACACATATTTTTTACTGACCTCACCAACGAACGAGCACGCATAAAACACACACAAATATACAATTCACACCAAAGAACGAGCAAGCATAAACACAAACACAGATATTTAATATCCTCACCAACGAACGAGCAAGCATAAAACACACAAATATAATACCCGCACAATCGGATGAGAATAAAAACACATATTAGATAATATCCTCACCAATGAATGAGCAAACATAAAGCATACACTTATGTGTTGTCTTTACCGACGAAAGTGCATGCAAATACACACATAAAAACAGAGTGAGTTTTTATAGTCACACTACATTTACACGAATTGTCAAATTGAATAGTCTCTCTTTTCTAGATATCTGGTTAGCCCTGAGATGGGATTGTTTTTCTTCTGAACTTCAGATTCACCCGGCTAATGTTGTCACATCCCATGTCTGGCTCCACACACTTATCGCCGGCTTACGTCATTCTCCCTTTTCACATTTGTGATTTTTAGGGCAAAATGAGCCTGAGTTGCTTCACTATCCCACTCGTCCGTATGTGGGATAGTTAAGACATGTTCCTTCTGTCTTCTGTGCCAGACCCGGGGATAAATATCTGGCCACCTTACCACCTGTGGTACTGGCGCTGGTAGCTGTGGCTGACGTTGCTGTGATGGTGATACTGCTGCTGCTATTGGAGGTGTCCTCACCCCAGGTTTACCCTCACACTGAGGCTCAGTATGTGCTAATGCAAGATCCATTCCTTCTTCTTTTTTCCTCCTCTCCTAATCTGGCTTTCTATTTTATTGCTTCCATAGCTAGTTCGTCTACAATGCGTCTGACCTATTCCAGGTGCATTTGGACGTAAGATTCATTTACATGGACTAGTCCGGAAGGACTCTTCATAGGTTGACGAGTCAACAGTGGATGACCAGACTGGTTTAAAAGCGGACGCGATAGAAAACATCCCTACTAGGTTTTAGTATCGGAAAGCTGAGGAATAGCAGGAAAGTCAAAGAGCGTATATTCAGTGTGGTAGGTTTTTCGAAACAAACGACAGACACATTTTGTTCAAAATACATTTTTTATTCAACCAACAAATAACCAGTAACAAGAGCAATAACATCAAGAAAATTGTTTTTGACAATGTTGACAACGTTGTGAAATCATGAGAGATTTCCATTGATGGAAGTTATGAGGCCATTGATATGTTTCGTAGCTAAAGACAAAAGAGAGCTATAACGATAAAAAAAATCGATCTACTTTCTCATCGTTTCTAGAAGAATGTCGATTAAAACACGACACTAAATGTTCAAAGAATAGCCAAGACTGCGTTGATGAAGAAAATACAATCAATATTGTCCACAGATCATGGAATCCTTGCATTGTAATTTCATATTATTGTATCGTGTCGATTGGGCATTTCTTCTCATAAAGCCAATGATATCGTCATCCAAATGGGTACTCCATACGAATAAAAAATTTCCACATAATTGTCTTGAGGGAAGTAAACGGCAACCCAGTGAGTAATAGGAGGAGGAATTTTGACTATGTTGTTGAAATAATCTTGATGGTCTTGAGGTTTTCGATGAGGCAGTTCATATTTAGTACACATGACGGAATTCCAAGAAGCAGTATACGAATTACTGTTCAAAAGGTAATAAAGTACCCAGGTATCCATATTTGTTGTGTTGATTTTTTCTTCTTCACAGAAAATTATAAGTCATCAATTAAAAATTCTGACATTTTGTTTGAAACGATCTGTCAAGTACCCGTTTCTTGGACTTGTCTCTGCACCCTGGGCTAAGAGAGCTTCGATGCGATAGATTTCTAGAGAAGTAAATGGAGGGTAAGAGAGATGACGCAAGCCTTTATGTCACTCATTCAACACTACTTCTTCTGAGATGAAACTCCAAGCTTCGTCAAGATACTTGTCCAATTGTTCTTCTTGACTCATCATCATACATTTATCGTGTTGAATTTGACTGGTATGATTGTTTTGACATCTATACTACTTCCTCATCCTCTTTGGCTTGGACTTGGGTTTCTGCTTTCACGCTCTCCTCCCATTCCATGTCCAAAGATTTTCCGCTATTCAACGAGGGATACGAGTCTTCCATTGTGTCTAATAGTCTATAATGTCTTCTCTAAAACTGTTGATTTCTATGTTATTATAGACTTCAACATACAGGATAAACTTGACCATCTCAGTGAGAGCTCCAGCAAACTGAAGCTCCCCATGCAGCTCACTGGATTAAATAGGGTCAAAATGTCTCTCGTCGCTGATTTGGTCTGGAGTGAAATCAAAGGCCCACAAAGTGTAACCTCCGACACAATCTTCTTACGAAATACCGTGACTGGAGTTTGTACTTAGATGTCCTGTAGCTTAATACAGGGACAAGAACGATCTCAAACAATTTTTCTCAGTAAAGTTAGGTTCGATGGGTCTGGTACACTTCTATTTTGGACACTGTAATGCTTAAACCGGAAAGGAATTTGATCGTGGGCTCCGTCGAGGGCTGCGTTACTGACGATGCCAACAATTAAAAGTTTGAGTAACTGTCATTAGAACAGATGACCCTGGATCTGGGATCGAAGTTCAGCAGCAGCGGTGAATGTTTTTATTTCTACACGTCGTTTTGGATATTTGATCAAGGTGTGACTAATGTCGTTACTCGCTTTAGGTAACACTTCTACACTACGCACGTAAAGTCCGGCTTCTTGGACGATGGTTTTGTACTCGTTGACATGAGCTATCAAATGGAAAGAGACAATGTTACGATATAGTCTCAGGCAAATATGCATTCCGTTCAGCAAATGCTGGTCTTGCAAACACATGTCCAAATTCAAACGATCCATCAGTTCTAAACCTTACAATTTTTTTTTTTCAGGGCTGTGTCGTTAAACGTGTTTTCATCTAATGTGTCATGTGTCCATACCACGCATGCATCCAGATGAGTGTTCTTTGCCTATTTTCGGTACGTCAAGTGATGTTTCAGGTACGCTCGAGAAGGGTAAGTATAATATTGCTGATGACCAGTTTGTTATTCAAGTGCAAGTCCACTTCGCTGAACAAGGAATGCATGAAATTGTTGACCTGAGCTACTCTGGCATCGGCTCTTGGATTGGTGTTGTCGGATTTGATCAGTTTTAGTTTCAGGTACAAGTAACTGCTATTCAGATGGAAATAATCTTCGGGCTGTCTTTCAAATTTAATCTCGAAAGGGAGCGGAA
The DNA here is from genome assembly GCA_016746295.1 of Potamilus streckersoni. Taxonomy (NCBI): domain Eukaryota; kingdom Metazoa; phylum Mollusca; class Bivalvia; order Unionida; family Unionidae; genus Potamilus; species Potamilus streckersoni. Next base: position 34,687 of record JAEAOA010002274.1, on the reverse strand, counting down.
TCCGTCAAAGATAGTCGGGATGAAATTTGACCCATTTGAATTCTTGCATCGTCATCATATTTTCTGGCATGGCAGACAGATCAAGTTACGACTTGGATCAGGTAGACTCTCGGTGCATAATTTTCTCTGATTTAATAATCAACTAGCTATCTTTCTAGCTCTAAGGGTGTGAAGTACTTTGAAAGGATGTCTTCGTCGTCTTTTTCTGCCTTGTCCTTGCTATGGCATCAGGGAAGAAGGAATGTCTGACTCGGTATTGCCCATCGCATTTTTAGGAGTTTCTCGCCGACCAAAATGGTCTTTGCCCATTTGAAGCAATACATATTTGCCAGCTTTCAAGAAAGCTTCTATGGGATTTTGTTTGTCAATGATGACATTTTAGAGAAATTCTTTACGCTGCATCTTTTAAGCGTGCAATCCCCGTGTTACCATCGGTTTCAAAACTGGAGCCACAGTCCGAGAGGCTGCTTTAAGCATATCGCCTAAGCAATATCCTCGCCGTCGAACGGATCCTTGGTACACATGATACATGACTGACAAAATGTTAGAGTAATCGTTTTCGAAAATAGAGTTTTACTGTACTGTGACTTTCCCTTTTTATGAATGAAATATTATTTTCCAGATCTCCTTATATAGTAATGTTCAGTGTCGATCTCCGACTTACTGACGGTCAAATAGTGAGGTTTTACAAATTCGCGTTTAACTTGATAGGTGTTTCCACCTTCCTCGCTAGCAGCCGTGGCAGAATCTACTTTGAAAGGAATGACACACAACAACGGTACGGAGGTGTGTCCCGCCACATTGTACTTTGTCACATTGGAGTACACAACTATCAAATTCAGTCATTGGTTCATCTCTACGGGGAATCTAAAATATCTCCCAAAATCTGAGTTATTGGCCACGGCTGGTATTTCGTTTACAGCCTTGACGAACTTAGGGTCTCCACTCAAATTCTCAAATGATTCAGGACAAAATGTAATGGCCAATGCTTTGCCCTCAGAAAATTTCACTAGAAGGCGATGAGATATTTTGTAGTAATAGATCGTGTCACTTTTTCTGGTTTTCTCCCAGACTTTACCAAACACGTTAATGAATCTGTCACGCATAGTGTTCACCAAATGTTGACCACTGAAATAATAGCCTGAGGGAATTTTCAAAAGATATATATATATATATATATATATATATATATATATATATATATATATATATATATATATATATATATATATATATATATATATATAACACATACATTAAAAGTCAACATGCATTTAAAGTGTGGGCACAAAGCAATTTGAGATAACAATAATATTGGTATATCAAATTGTGAATCGCCCATGCCACAATAATATGCATATATAAACATTCTCTCCTGCCTCTGAAGTTGATTCGATCCCAGATCAATGATTAGTTTCCACAAATTAGTCACTAGTTACGTATGAAACCTAATGATGAAAATTATTAATAATCCCCGTTTTCTAAATTAATTTAATATGATACACATTTTCATCACAATCCTTTCTTCTTTATGTTTTTCCCTCCCCTCTCAAGAATAGCGGACAAACTGTCTACCCTTCCCTCTCAAGAATAACGGACAAACTGTCTACCCTTCCCTTAAAAAGTAATGGACAAACTGCACATAAATTTGGAATAAGACAGAAAAAGAGTTTGAGCTGGATTAAACCTTGAAATAGAAATTACACCAAATAACCTACAAGAATTTGATTCGTTGTAAACGATACGTGTGCACTTTCCTTGGGATTTATCAACATTGTATATCAAGCCAGTAAATTCCTCGGTTATGTGTTACACATACTGTGTTATATTTAATGTATGGGTATTTTTCCTTAAAATACTATAATGTTCTAAAAATCGATTGTCATTATTATTATTATTATTATTATTATTATTATTATTATTATTATTATTATTATTATTATTATTATTATTATTATTATTATTATTATTATTATTATTTAAAGATGAAAATGTCCAAAGGCCTGCCTTTCTCTCTCTCTCTCTCTCTCTCTCTCTCTCTCTCTCTCTCTCTCTCTCTCTCTCTCTCTCTCTCTCTCTCTCTCTCTCTCTCTCTCTCTCTCTCTCTCGTTGTATAAATGTTTCATTGAACGGAAACTCAGCAAGCTTCGTTTCCTTTTAATGAAAAATTGATATATCTCGTGGTATATGATTGATACAGTTCACACACATGCGCACAAACACACACACGCGCACAAACACACACACACATATATATATATATATATATATATATATATATATATATATATATATATATATATATATATATATATATATATATATATATATATATACGTGAGCTAACAGCTTATCTCAGTCTACTTATTATTATGATTATAATAATGGTGATTATTATTAGTATTATTATTATTATTATTATTATTATTATTATTATTATTATTATTATTATTATTATTATTATTATTATATTATTATTATTATTATTATTATTTCAGGTTTTACATGTACGTTGATGCTGACAGCGGCAATGTTGGATTCGGGAGCTCTTTCGAGTTTTGGGGATTCCCCATTATTGGAATTCCAAAAGACCTATATCCATTGTACGTCATGATCGGTGTTTCTGTACAAGGATCTTATGTGCAAGTGACATACAGAGGGACTGGTGTGTAGCTTATTTTATTGTATTTATGATTAAACTTCCTTACTTTTTCCATTAATCACCAAACCATTCCAGTTATGTATGAAATATGAAATAGAGATGAGTGGGAGCAATTAGGTTAATAGAACTTAGGGTAAATAAAATATCAATATATAGAGTGAGACATATTGCTCGAGAAGATGAAATCTTGGTCGAATGGACAAAACTGAGACACAGAAGTAGCGATTATGACAATATTTGATACTTTTGGGATAGAATAAGAGACAATGCAAGAGTCGGATATGACACGGAGTGGGGCGGGTATATTATTTAGATCAGTCATGATGGAATACAAATAATCAAGATCTAACTTTGTGTAGTAAGATTAGTCAAGGATAATCTTATAACTAATCTATATTATCCTAATCAAATTGCCTGGTGTCCAGCCAGTTTTGATCAAGGGCAGTAGCTATATAACTACGCACTTTCCTACCCATTCACTATGACAAAATTTATAATCAAAGAAAGGACAGCATGTGCATCAAGGCCAGAAAGGGCTTTATGATAAAATCTGTACAAATTACTTGTATATAAAGACACCTTGTAGATGATGACCTGTATGGTCTTTATACACATGTTTATCTATAACAATATAACGGCCACATTTAGATGCTATCGGTAATGGTCATTGATACCGGTTATCCTGTAAATGAACACTACCTTTGTAAAGTGTCCGGAGTGGCTGTTCTACACAAATTTATCTGCAATATAACGACTTGTAAATGATTTTTGGAGTGGTCTTTGTATATTGTATAAATGTTTACCTGTCCATTAAGAACGCTTGTAGATGGTGTCTTGTTTGTTTTCTGTCGAATATTTACCTGTTTACCACGATTATATTTGGACCCTGTCCTTACTGGTTTTTGTTGTTCAGGTTTAATTCCAGGTGAAGCTGAAACAATAAGGAAATTCATTTGCCGCCCACAAATTGAGTTTACATCATATTGTTCTAGAAAACAAGTAAAAAACAATAAAATATAGACAACAAATTGCAAATGTATGTTCTTATTTTGTTTAAAAAATAAACTAATTAAAAGTCCTTTTTGTAACGCAAATCTTTATTTTATATACTATAAGTCTATCTGTCTCTCTAGCGATCTTTGTATCTGTACATCATCAATGGGACAACAAAGTTAAACTTGATTAAATGTATTGTCCACTTCATTTATATCATTGGATATTAGCCTCGATGGTTGGTAATATAGCGCTATATAACTTTTCAGTGTGATATTTAAATAAACTATTGTTTCTTAGTCAATATTAAATATTGTATTATCTCTATTTTATTCGTTTATTCTTCATCTTTTGACAGCGCCAGACCCGAACGTGCCAGGGCCCACGGGTAAGTTGAATTATTGTAAAGGGCTAATTAAATGCTTTTCAACAATGATACTTCAGGGGTCAACACTTATAATCTTTAGGCGCTTAGAATCAAGTAAGGCATGGACAAAATGTTCAAATGAACTGGACAAAGTTTTAAAACAATTTGTGCATGATTTGATAGGATTGAAGTTTTCTAAAATCTTAAATATTAAATAATCAAATAGCTAGTTAGCTTTGCAAGTTTTGTTACATGTTGGAATGATAAACATGGGCATTACGGAAGAAAACACTAATGATGTTAAAGTTTTAGAATTGCAGTTATTTAAGTTCCTTTGCTTTATTATGTTCTTCCTATGTCAGTGACGTGTTTATTTGATTTATATGAGTGATTTTATTAATAGCCCTTTGTAAACTTGTTTAGCACCATATGTTTACTATAAGATGGAAAGACGCAGAGACATACATACATACATACATACATACATACATACATACATACATACATACATACATACATACATACATACATACATACATACATACATACATACATACATACATACATACATACATACATACATACATACATACATACATACATACATACATACATACATACATACATACATACATACGTGGAAGTATACAGATAGAATATATAGATAGAACAAACAGATAAAATCTCACATCAGATCCATTGCCATATTTCCTTTCATTACAGGTGGACAGATATTCCTTGTACAACAACCGGTCCTGGTCCAGACGCCAATGCCTGTTGCGCCTCCTCCTAATGATGGAAATCAAAAGTATTAAAAGATGAAACCAAGAAATGAACATATTTGTCAAAACTCGTATATCTGAACAGATTGGTTTGCTAATCCAAGAAATGGATTACTAATCGGATATCCTCAAATTTTAATCTCAGATCTCTATGTATAGATCAGAGATTTTGATTTATAACTCTATTTACTAATCTATGATTTTAGACTTCTGATTAGAGATTTCAGGAAAAAGCAATAATTTGGATTATTATATGATTACTTTTTCTCCGTTAACTTTATATTGTCAGAATCGTTTTTGTATTTCATGATATTACTCACCTTAATACTGCACTCACGCGGATGACATGTGTGCTCAACAGTATATTAGGAAAAAAATTGTAAACAAATAATGTACATTTGTCTGGTAGACGCTCTAAATTTCGATTGATTAAATTTGTTTCTGAATGAAGTAGGCTAAAACAGATTCTTCATTGAATGCAACATGTCATCAACTTTGGCACATTCCTCATTAATTTTTGTCATACAGTGTTTTAGATTTAGGCTAGCTATAGACGCCAAACAGGGGCCTCACAATAACGTGAAAGTTATAAGACATAAACTGTCTTCTTTAGCTGGTAATACAAATGGCAAAATTATACTCAAAATTTTCCATCCTGAATTTCCTTAAAATGTACTTTCTTAGTTCTACAAATGTGAATTAAATGAGCCATATCATTGGTTCTCGAGGTTGTTTACACATTTTGAAAATGTACTGTAATTTTGAGTATATTCCAAGTGCAGTTACATCCTCATTTCTGCACTCAAAATGAAATAAAAATTAAATTCCACAGCATCTTTTCGATAATTGCAATTAAAAGACTTCATATGTTTCCCACATTATGATCAGAATCATTCAGTGACAGAACAGAAACACGCACACTTCAAAATCATTAGATTGGCAAACTCTGCTGGAATCCGATGTAAGTTGCTTCATGTAGATAAATCCAGACCCTAATCTAGAAATTGTGTCTAATCGACAAAAGTACCTAAACGTATTTATTCCAGATCAAATGGAAAAGTTGTTGCAATGTGTATTCATTAACAGTATTGCTCGAAAGTTCAATTTTAAGTAGACCAAGCGCCTTTTTCTTTCAAAACTTACGTCTAGCAAGCGACCAACTTCAAATTTGTTTGGGTGGAGTTACATGCGCAATAATAATGTTGTTGTGTAATGGTGCAGCTACGCTTGTACAGTTAGTCTGGGAAACAGCTTACATTCAGTTACTTTGTTTCTTGTAGCACATTTTTGCTTATATATTTAAGCGTTGAGTAGAACAAAAACGAGCATCTAATTAAAAGGTTACTGTGTTTGTGTTGGACAATACGAAGTCGTTTTGTCGGATGAATATACTGCACACCCAATGTCGTGCAATAGACTCGTTCATATTTTCCCATACAGATGCAGTAACCTATAATTATAAATTGAGATCTCTGATCAGAAAAGTGAAATCTAGGATCAGAAAACCAAGATATCGTATTACACAGTCTAGATATTGGATTAGTAAACCGAGATCTCATATTTTAACAAGTTTGAAAGAATGCCCTTTGACCTTCAATTTGTGTGTAATACTTGCCTACAATTTGTAAAACACTCAATAAAATCTTATAATTATAAAAATTGTCCTCGTTTATTTAAACTCATTGTCGATTTAAATATTACATGCATGTGACAGACATCAAAATTGCTCGCATGATAAAGACGAGCTCTATCTTTTATTTTACAAGATTAAAAAACTAAACTATTTCTTAAAGTAGACGTCATGATGTGAAAATCATAAGCAATGATTTTCACTGCCTATTAAGACCACTGAGATGTAACCTCTCATTTAACTAAGTCACAATAATGTATAAAATTACATCAAATGGTTTGCATAGGAATGATAAAAAAAACATTATTGAAATAGGACATCTATATGTCTCTTTCTTTAAGTGTATAATAATAATAGAAAATTTGTCTTCCGAAATTTTAGGTCAATATTACAAAATACAATTGTATTTTCTGTTCTGCATACTAATTATTTTCTAAGTCAATTTGCATGAATACACGTGGACTATACTTAAATATAGATTAAAGTTATTTAGAAAACGGCACATAAACTTTCTTTTAGGATCATTGACATCACAAAAACCTCTAACTCTAACCGCCGATTATTGATACAAAATGGTAGTTTTATAAGTGTCAGACATACAGTTATCGTACCAACTTTTCAATACTTCGCTTTAACATATGCATATACTTCAGTTTCTGAAATAGTTTGACAGATGCATTATGAGTTTTGAGAAGAACTTATTTATACTTGATATTGGTAATATAATTCAGTATTTACCTCTGTAAATGGTACCACTTTTCATAACTTCTGAGACAAACACTTATGCGAAATACAATTTTTTTCCGTATTCACTAAACCTATTATCAGGCAGGTTTGAGTTATTATATTTGAGAATATTGTATAACTGGTTAGCAGAGTTAACAAAGAATACTAAATCAACCGCATACAGCAGTAAAATAACTATAATCTTTAAATAAAAACTCCCCTGTTTCTTTAAGTTTAGGATGGTTTTAGATCATTCAAGAGTAAGAAAAATAGTAAGAGCGATAAAACACGACCTTGGCGTACACCTACAAAAATAATATAACCCATTAAAAATAAACAAAGATTACAATTAATCTTTTCTTTGTTGAAATAACAATATTATTTTATAGTTGTTAATTCAAAATATTTGTTGCTTTCACCTAATGAAATGTAAGATTCCTTCCTTTTTTTCACCACCAAAAAAATCGTTTAGCAAAGGGTTTGTAATTTCATAGAATACTAAAATCCGTAAAGAGGAATTTATGATTGGTTTATATATATGAATATCCTTGTAATAAATGCTTGCCACAGGAAACCTGTGAAATATTTGCTGCTATTAAGTTAGGAAGTAAAATGTTTGTAATGATAAGGTAAGAAAATTAACAGTTGTATCCTAGTAAATCACGGGGAACTTTTCTACATGAAACAACAATATCATCATAGTAATAAACTGTTATCATGTCTGCATAAATTATGTCACTTGAATGTGTATAAATAAGATGGAAATTTCTGTTACATAATGGTTCAACGAATAATTGATCTCTTTATAAACAAAGGCAATTACATGTAAATTCACCAGCTTCAGGGAATCTCTGTATTTCAAATTTGAATACACTTGTTTTATTTCAGTAAGTGAAAAGTTGATTATGGGTATGTTCGTTGCATTCAGTTATGAAGCTATATTATACTCTGATGCAAGGTTTCTATTTGATTTACATCGTCAAATGCTTCATAATTACATTATTCGCAAATGAGTACGATGCAAGTTTAAGTTCCGTTTTGATATAAATTTAAGTGGTTCTCTGGAACAGTATTCTGTTTGCTGTGCGAATTTTGTCATACAGATTTAAAAAGTATAACTATGGAGTTTACCATCTTTTAAATTCAAATAAATACGTGTAGATACATGTAAATATTTTAGTTATTTTAGTTATGGAGTTTAAAGTAAATTGACTCGAGGGAGGACACAGATATTCACAGGAGATCAATATATATATATATATATATATATATATATATATATATATATATATATATATATATATATATATATATATATATATATATATATATATATATATATATGTTCCTCCACCAGCTCGTGTTAATCCTATGTATACTATTTTTAGTTATAAACACAGGTTGTATGTATATCTTTTAGTGAAATATCAATAAAGAAAAAAATATGAGTTATTTTGCCTTATGAAATATCCCATAAGTCCGAAAGTGAACTGATTACATTCTACGAAGTATGCCGCTATTTGGTTCCATCCGAAGTGCTTAAAAGTCGTTGTAATCGATCGTTTTCTAAACTATTGCTTATTCAATTGATTAATTTTAAACGTAATCAACCTCATGTTTATTTTCAATTAAAATCACCCAGAGAACATTTTAAGTTCCTCTCTACTTTGTGGTTTTTTGAAGTCACTCTAACTTATACCGGAAAACTCAATAAATCCGTTACATCCATGATGTCTATATGTTTTTGTTGCTCTGGTTAGATGCATGCAATAACGTTAATTTGAGAGGTCACAGTGTTTAACCATTTGTCACCCATTTACCTGTAAATACATTGGAGATGAATAATATGCAGCAACAAAGTAACTTATCCCGGCTTTTAATTTTAATTTTAATTTTAAAGAAAATAAATCATTATTTCAAACGTTGAAAATAAACAAAAACATTTTTAAACAGACAATAAGGTGTGGACAGAAATTTCTTTTCAAACAAGGATGTCAATGATGTTAATCTTTCTTTCAAGGTTCCACTCCACCATATAAAGTTGGCTGTACACGGAACAGTTGTTTTTCTACAACTTTATCTATGTACAGAAAATGATCATAAGCTTAACAAATATTTCAGTTACTCGAAGTGGCATTTAGTTTTGGTCGCAATTAGGAAACTTATATGTTGCTATATTATTTATATCTACTACGTATACATACATCCTGGTTCTAAATCTATCCTCTGAATTTTTATAGTAATGATCTTTCGAAACGAATGTATTTGATGCATAATTGTTTCCTTATTTGTAGATTGTATTTTTAAAGTAATGCGGCTACTCTTATTTAAGTTCACAACATTAATATTTCCTTTGGAAAAAAAAAAAACTTTTATCTATGTGGTATTGTTAGGTAGTTTCTTAAGATTTAAGTCGACAGACCTTATCTTGCATACTGATTTGACTAGAAAATGGCCCCATGCTAATGCTTGTATTGTGTTTTTTTATATAAAGGTCGTGTTCAAAAGATTTATTTATTCCCGACTTAAATCAGTATTTTTGGAATGAATTTTCACTGCGTTCAGTTATAATTGGAGACAATTTATTTAAATTATTCATTAGATATAAAAGTTTTCATTGTTGTTGTTTTGGGGTGTAACGACAATTCTCAGCTCATGATAGGCTATTTATGGCGGCCAGTATAACGTGTAGGACGAACCCTGATAATTTCATTTAAGGACCACCGAGAGTTTTCTCACATTCGGGCATCGGCCGAATTCGTGTCTCGAACTCAAAAAGACAGAGGTAAGATAGTAATGATCAGTTAAAGCAAGCGCATTAAGCCATTCGGCGACCCGGTACCTCCATGGTGCTTATCTATCTTTGGACTGAAGCATTATTTTGGGATTACTGTGAATTCATTGAAGAACATTCTAGATTATGTTGGTGTGACACATCAAGATTATTAGTAGATCGGATCATTCAAGGCTACTGGCACATCAACACATTAGATTATTTTGTAACTTAATTCACCATAGTTTAAGATCCTTCTAAATATTTACATTGATTTACAAGGTAAAGGTGATTATACTAAATATGTTGGTTTTGCGTTCCTTCTGTTTCTTAATTTAAAATTACAGATCCGTAACACAGCGTCAGGCATAGCAAATAGGCAGCTGGGCATGTATATTCGTTTAAAAGTAATTCATACCCCTTTAAGTTTTGTAACAAGGATTATGAGTGAGGAAAATCATAGAGAAACAATTTATTTTCTTTCACCTTTCAAAAAATAGTTTTAAACTGCAAGAATGGGAATGTGATAAAAAGAATCAAAGGACGAGTATACAGCAGGAGTAAATCATTTTGGAACAAATTGATTACGTACCTTGGGTACGAAAAAAAATGTCAAGAGAAGTGTTGAAGCAGTAACCTTTAAACTTAAGATCCTCTCACTCTCAAACTAAAGCCAATAACCACGAACAGGTATACATTTTAAAAACTTGTCACAGAATGAAAAAAACCGAATCTATGACCAACTGGCATGGCAAAGTTACACTTTCTGTGATGATTACATGTAGTGTCACACCAGTCATTCTATAGTAAAACTCGTACAAGTGACTTTAACTAGTGATTTTGATATATCCTTAATTCACTAAGTCCGAACCAATTCTATAGCCAGTCAATTTACATAAATACAATTCATACGATTTCTTTGAATGGTGTGTGTTTGGAAAAAGACGGCACGTCTCAATTAACTATCCGAAGGATTCCGTTCAAAGCGTGACTGGTGTTAATAAATGTAACACTCATAGGTGGCCTGAAGGTTATGCCGTTTATGAAATAATTGCATGAAACTTAATACATACAACTTGGCAAATAATTAAATCTACCAACATAAGTGTTTTCCCGTCTCGCTCAAAAGTAGGATTCTGAAATATGTTGATGCATGTCGCCGAAGGTTTGTACATGATAACTGCTAATTAAAATAGGTAAAATATGTGTCTACAAACCTTGGGTTGTGAGTATAAATGAATCATTACAAAGAAACCTGCTCTAATTCTCTCTCTCCTTAAAAATGTAGCAATTTCCAAAATTGGTTTCTAACTATACCTTTATATGTCTATATACGTTTACATGTCTGCTTTTCTTCTTTCAGCTATAACTAAATGATGACCCTTTTTAATCTTAATATCAATCTAAGTATATTATTTTACATATAATTTAAGACAACTTTTACATCTGCATGCAAGTTGCTTTCAGATATTCAAAAGTTTAAATAAATATATTTCTAGTTTTCTTAAAATATGAACTCACTACATCTTATTCTTTGACTCCTAGTGAGATACTATTTTTAGTCAGTAGCGAAAATAAGAAATTTGATCCACTCTGTTTTGAACGTTTTCTCTTTTATATTTTTTACTGCTAATAAGAAACAAATGATCGAAAACTAATAATTTTCAGTTCTGGTGACTCATGAGAACAGACCAAAGAAATGCACTCAATATAGACTATCAAAGAAAGGGTTCTAAATACTTGCATTTTGAATATTAATGGTTACAATTCGACATTCTGTGTAACTCCATTTGTTTTCGGAACTGTTTCAATATGGATTGTAAGTTTCTTTGTTTTCTTAATATTCCAATATATTTAAAACTGTAGAGAAAACGTTAGTAGATATCCGTTGTGAATTGTATAATTTGGTCTTCAAATTCCTGATCTAATAATCAAATCCAGAAAGTCTCTCACTGAGTTCACAATAAATTTAATGCTGGGTGCCTAAATTGCATGAAAATTGTGAAATTTGTAATAATTCTTATCAAATTATATCCGAACAAAAGCTAAATTCTGATCAAAAATGCATTCCAACAGACTGAATTTAAGCGCAATGAGTGCTTTGTTTATCAACCTCTTATTTATAACCGTTCTTATAAAACCTAGAAGTAAAACATTATACGGATTCTTTGGAGACTCTACCGAAAGAGAAAGTGGACATTTCAAGGCTGAGAAATAACCTACTAAGAGCAAGAACTAAATAAATCGAAATATATACCTGAGTAGGAGTATTGATATCACACTGGACGAATATAGCCAAAACAGGAAAAGCAAGTTTTGTGGATACCCGCTAAAGGTACAAACAACAAAATGAATATGCAGAAGGATTCCATGATATATATATATATATATATATATATATATATATATATATATATATATATATAGATGCATATGAACCTATTTTTCTTTAAATGTAAATTTATATGTATATATGCTTGTACGAAAATGGATGGATGGATCGATTAATGAATGAAGGGATGGATAGACAGATGGTTGAATAGATCAATAAATGGAAAAATACATTATTGCATGCGCACTACTCACCGGTAAACAATTTAATAAAGTAATTCAACAAGGTTATATTCATATAAATAAATACAAACCCTCCATGTTATTTTACTGAATTGTAAACATTACAATTTAAAACAGACCTAAAGTTTTTAAACACCGGAAAGTAACAATCGGTTGACACATTTTGATCAAATATTACGAAGAAACTTTCTTCGTCCTTTTCGGATGTATGAAGATGCTGACGGACAGAGGTCTTCCAATACATGATTTTTGGCATAGTCCTGGTTATTACGTAATGTCTCTCAAAGACGCAGTTGAGACCCTGACGACTATGAAGCGTATTTCTGACGTCAGGAGTCCAACTTGGCTTCATGTGTTTTCTTCACATGCCGGCGATTGCATCATTTTCGACTTGAGCAATGGGCATATTTTTGAGTTTGTTTGCCAAGAAATCAATGGGATAGGAGGTAAAAGCAAACACCGAGGAGTTTTTTCGACAGTTAGAACAGAATCTAGGAAGTGGCACAGTAGTTTTCGACGAAAATGGCATCATGGGTGAAACATATGGATGATGACAGAGAATATAAACTTGCACATAAGAATGAGAAATCCATCAATCTACGTGTGGATCAAATATTTGAAAGAAGCTACAATCATCGAAATGTCAAGAACACAACTGTCTCTAAAATGAACGCCCACCAAGATATTCAGCAACATAATCTCGTGTTTGATTGCACAAACATGCTAAAATTTTGATAAAAACAGTAGAAACGCTATAGACAACAACGGCAAGACAAGAAATTTACAGCGCATAACAAGGAGAAACCGTTGAGCATCATGTGGCCGCTTAAGATGCCCCAGAGGCCAATATTGTAAAGAATATCCATTTTCTTCTACGTCAAAGGGCTGTGCAAGGACAACAATCTTATGTGTCCCTGCCGCTAAGAATGATTCACAAGGAGGAAAACTGAACGGCTTTTACAGAAGATATGGACCGCGAAATGGAATCTGGTTTCGACAAGCGTTTTCATAATTTGCAACAAATCCAACCAGCACTATGGCAATATAATCAATAAGTATCGATTCAAAGTAGAAATACTAATTAAGGCAATTATTAAAGTTCATTTTGGAAAACAAAATAAAATGAAGAAAGTTTTTAACTAAATTCAGTTAAAATTGTAAACATTATTTGCATCATAATGATTTGTTTTAACCATAATTTGATTTGTTTCCCTACTTTGTTGCATCATGAGGAATAAACTTAAACAACTTGATCACTAGTGCTCTCTCTCTCTCTCTCTCTCTCTCTCTCTCTCTCTCTCTCTCTCTCTCTCTCTCTCTCTCTCTCTCTCGTATAGCCTTACGTTAACACTTGCCTTATAACAACCATTCAAGGATGCTTTATCAATATCGCTGGGTCATGTTGGTGGCCAGTATAAGCCTATTGTAGACATTTTGTTATATTCTTGTATGCAGACTGCCTGATACTATATACTTATATATATATATATATATATATATATATATATATATATATATATATATATATATATATATATATATATATATATATATATACATACATACATACATACACATTCAGAACTTTGCATGTCGAATACATGCAAAATAACCTACGAACTGTAGGGAAACGTAAGGTATCATTTTATGAGCTGTTATAAACTAATACTGTTGTGATTTGTTTCTTTGCGGATTGACGAAAGATTCATTATTTTTAAAAATACCAGCAATTTTTAATGGAACGCAAATGTTCATTTAAGCTATGATATTTAAACTCAACTACGTTAATGAATAGCTAATCTTACATTTCAAACGAAACATCATATAATGAGATGTGATTCAGACTTTAAAAATTGTTTTTATGACAATTCAATGGCATACACGAGATCTGGTTCACAATCTTAAATATTTAATCTCTTATGTGATATAAAGGAAACAATATGCTAATGCGTTGATGAACACAGAAACAATTTAGTTATTGATCCTACTTTGTGACCTGTGCTAACTGCTACATTTTTTGTGCAGAAACCGATCAGCTTTTATGACATTTCTAGCATTGGCTTTCGATATCGTTTGTTTCTAATTTCAAATTTGACTTGTTTCACATTTTCATCGCCTACTGGCTTTAGCAAACTCCAAATCCAAATCCGACTGGTAATTCGATTATACCCAATACGTTCCTTGAAAGTTTGTTGTAGATATAATACTATGTTCGTTTAGCAGAAATATCATCTGAGATATTTGTTTTCAGTCGCTAGAGATATCTAATCAAACTCTTTAGTCTCTAACTGATATGTGTATAAGAAAAAGCAACAATAATAAGTTCGTTGCCATATTTCAAACTCGATAAAAAATTGTATGAAATCGTTCATATTTCCAGGTAAAATTATAAATTTTGGGAAAAATTACACTTTCCTTAATTTGGGATTGGTCATATTATGTCATCACTAGTGTGTTGCAGGAATCACATAAACTATTAAAACTTATTACAATGAAAAACTGGAAATTCATTTGAATACTATATTGACTGAGTAATAATTCACTATGATCTCTTTGAGATTCGACACTGCTTAAAAACCAACATAACCTTAACATTTATATATGTGTATAAATGTGTTTGTTTGATATTGTTTGTAATGGATGCCTCTTAGGATCCAATAAACGTTTCAAATCTGCAGAGTGGAGCTAAATAGGTAAGTGTCAGTTAAACAATACGGGAGCTTCGTATCATGACCTTATTGAAAAACACTGTTCATAAACAACAATATAGATAATTTATCTTAATTTGGAACAGTGCACTTAAGTAAGTTTGCCACTTGGTTCCCGCTTGTATATTTTATGCACCATGCATAATGTCATACGCTGTCTAATTTTATGCAATAAAGCACGTACTCTATTTAATTGTTCTTATTTATTTCCTTTTATTTCGACTGCTTTGAAAAAATTAAAAGTTAAGGAAAACTGAAATTCAATTAATACTTACCAATATTTATGGCAATTAAAATGTTCGGTTAAAATTGTGCGACTTTACCTATGTGTTCATCCAAGGCATCCGATTATACGGCTTGGTTTTCTTGAATCTAAATTGCATATATTTACGATATTATATTTAAAAATGTAGCTGAGGTCCGAGCCTTTGAAACAGTATATAAATTGCCTAGGTGTTTTAATAATTATATGGGCGATTTTACCTCCGTTGCACTGGTACGTTTAGGAAAATGGAGAGAATTTTGGCATACCTCTATGCTATTTTCATGTAATGTGTGCTGCAATTTCTTTGGATATTATACTTTTGGAAATTTTAAATGATCTTAGCACACATCTAACAAAAATGACTGCTCCCTTGTGCTCCAAAAATCAAGCTGAATTTGTCAAAAATGCACTATACTTGGCAGTTATTAAAAAAGGGAAAATGAATTTTGCCAAAATAGAAAATACCAGCTTCTGAAAGTGCAATGAATGAATTACAAAATACATAAAATAAAGAAAACAAAAATATCGGCTCTTTGTTTAAAAAATTTACCTCTGAAATTCGGGAAGTGAAAATGAGCAAGTAGAGCTGTCACTCTTTTGAAAGATGCACATATAGAGTAAGGCCAAGCTATATACTCTATGTCCCATATTACACCAATCAATCATACACCAAAATAAAGGGAATTAAAGGTTCTTTGAACAATGCCTAAAATATACAAAGTCTTACTAGAATGGTTTACTCATTTGTAAATGTATTGGTCGATTGGAATGTGAACTTAGGTTAATGTAAGATAGAACGGTTATCATCGGGTATGTTTAATTAATGGTGTGGAATATAAATGGCATCAACGAGGGATACGCTTGATGTAATTGGTACTGAAAAACAAAATGTTCAATAGAAGAAGAGATACCAGTAAACACGCCATGCGAGCTGATATAAAACACAAGGTAACACGTATAACGATTATGCACCATCCTCGCATTCCATCCAGATAACGCTAGAACCGGTCAATGTCAATAGTGAGCCGACTATTGAATCATGTAACTAACTTGAAAAGATCTTTCTATGAAAGTAGTTGTACCTTCATTTAGATCTCAAAATTTGAGACACTTGCAAGTCATGGAATTGTTAAGGAAAACTTGTAATCAAATGTAAAACAGCTGCGAAATCAAAGCATCGTTGAGATAAACATTTAACACATTTCAAAATAAGAAAGAGAGGAAAGCTTTATCGAGTACAGTCGTGTTTGAAACGTTGAACGCTTGAACCAGACTAAACCATTCAACATACCAAGTATCATTTATCTATTTACGTATTAGGTATTGAGCGTTCAGTATTTTTGAGACAAAGAAATTAAACAGTATCCAAAGATCAAAATTGGCATACAATAACATAGAAAGAAATACTATTTGAATATTTCTTTTCCAGAACTGTAATACTTACTGGATTAGATCATAATTCAATATGGAGCACATAAAATAGGAAAGCCAAAGAAAAGAAGCCTAATGTATTTGCCTGGAGCAAACACGCAGACCAAAGACTGAATATATATATATATATATATATATATATATATATATATATATATATATATATATATATATATATATATATATATATATATTAGGCAGTTCTTAGCAGAATGTTACAACGCGTGGTACAAGTTTAATATTTGCTTCAAGTTTGTTCTTATCGAATGTACCACCCTACTGCATATCTTTTTGTAAATATTATACTTATACAATGTTACTTCATATGGAGAATTAAACCTAAACTAATCCTAATTATGCAATTGAGATTTAAATACGTTTTCCTCAGAATGATACATGCAGTTGGTTGAATTTGTTGGCATCATAATAATTATTTCAGGCATTTTCACCATAAGTGCAGTATTCCTCATTCCGTCTTCATAAGACTGAGGTATTCAAACATTCATTGAACATTTTGTAATTTAAACTAATATGGTTTCTCCATTTGAAAACTGCACATTCAACAATGTTAAGAAATATATTAATGGTTTTTGAAGAATATACAACATTTTTATTTCTAATGACATTCAATTTCAAATTTTACTATTCTCTACAGTTAAATATCTTCTGATAATTTGAAATGAACGAATATAACAAGACAACCAATATATTGAAACACTTTCATCCAGCAAATTTATTGACAGAAACGGAAATAGGTCTACAAATGTATAGGAACAGTGACTTCCATGGCAACAATCTTTTGCATATTTTTACCTAATATTGTAATATTTGTAATTGTAAAACGTAAGTATTTGAAAATATATAAATATTGTATACAACTGCCATTCCACTTAAATTATTACTTCGCTGAAATTATTACTTCATCAAATCGTTTAATTTTGATGAGTAAGGCTGGTTAGTCTCTGTTTTTGAAACTAAATTTGTTCATTTATAATAAAACAAAAAATTCGACTTACACCATTGATTTGCGCTAAACATTGTCCTCTGGAGCCAAGCACACTTGACATGCACTTTTAAAGTGATGTTTCATCGTTGATGATACAGTGAAAAGAAAGTAATTTAGGAGATGAAACTCTTGTGATGATATAGATTTATAGTGCCAAATAATGGTATTAAAGTCATATTTAGCCCATTTCCTAACTGATTAATACACATTATCTTTGACTTTGCTCGAGATTTCTGAAGCAGTAACTAATATTTCTGGCATTCAAAAAGATGAAACAATAACATTCAGTTCATTCTCCAAACAAACATGCTGTCATTTGGACGGTCCCAGAAAAGTAACTATTGCTAAAGATAATAATGATTTCATTCAGTTGCAACCGTTTTCGGAATAAATATAATCCATACTATGTTTGTATTCTTTGTGTTGATGTTATTGACTAACTATGAAAGACAGTGGTGAGGAGTCTGAACATTTAAATAATATACTGGATTTTCTCAGAAATATAGAAAGGTGAAATAGACTTAATTGGAAATTAGTTAGTGTAGTGATACATACAAAGATCGTTTCATATTTTATGTTTCAATAATGTTTATACTTCTTCCGAGGTGATTAATGGTTGTCAACAAAAGCCAACAAGATGAAATCTAAGGTCATCACTATACTAACGACATATGTCTTAAATTGAGGCCGCGAACACGGGTGGCCGTGTAGTCTCAAGCGCCCACCTTTACCGATCTATGCTATCTCACCTCTGTCCACGCGGGTTCGAGTCTCAGGTTTGGCCAATGTGGTTATGTGAGAAAGCTGCCAGTAGCTTCATGTATGTTGAAGGTTCTTACTGGGGTTTTGCAGAGTTCTTCCTCCGCGAATTATATTGGCCGAAGTGTATACCGTGTCTTGCGCTGATAAATGGCGTTAACCCCTAATTAAAAGCAACAACTCAAATTGAGACATTGAAATAGGTGCTTCGAATACCTATATAGTGTTTTTAAAATCTAACATTTCGCATTACCTTTTGTTGGGAATGCCTGGTTGTCACCACGACGTCTATCGGCCTTTAAAATGCTTCCAGTAAATGTGTCCAATAACAAAAATAATAGTCAACGTGATAAGTGCAAACTAAATACTGTTGTGTTGTGAGATTGTTTTAACCTGGTGTGAAATGGCTATGAAACTAAAATGCGCCATTCACGTGGAGAGAATTTAAAAGACATTTCCTGGAGTTCGCTAAAATTAGAAACAATAGATAATTGTAAATAACGTTTGACATTTTCACTTAAACGTCAAACATGTCTTTTATAACATGTAAGATGAATGTCCTGCAATATGAACAAGTCATTACTTTAGTTTATCCTTCTTAATAAACTGGATATGACAAGAACCCTGTATATATATATATATATATATATATATATATATATATATATATATATATATATATATATATATATATATATACCAAACATAATTCACCAACAAGCAGAATGTGTATTTTGCAGATAAACAGGTTATGTTATTGACTAGGCCTTGACAATGACAGAATGTAACTGATAATGGTGGTTAGATTATATATATATATATATATATATATATATATATATATATATATATATATATATATATATATATATATATATATATATATATATATATAGATAGATAGATAGATAGATAGATAGATAGATAGATAGATAGATAGATAGATAAACCAAATGATACGAATATTCAATTAAATTGCTTGTATGTTTACCTTAAAATTCTTTTTGATTTTAATTTTGTTTCAATAAATTGGATTGTAATGATTATTTTCACGGTATTCGATATTTTTTACAGTCAATTTAGTTTGTTCAGCACATAAAAAGGTGCTACTTTAAGTAATCATTGTAACTCACTTTGGATCGTAGATTTTATAAATGTCGAGTGATAACGATTGACTATTTCGAAGTTAATATCGTTCTGAATGTTAGCAGGATTGTAAATATTCTTTCTATATGTATATATTTTTAGTGTGAAAATTTGGTTCGTATTTAAGATTATTCTAGCTACGTTGCAATTGGCATTTTTTATTGCGCTGTTTGATGGTAAGAGACACCCACGTGACCCATCACGCGAGACTTAAATGGTGTTCAAGCTGAGTTTAATACTCATTTTTAGTGATAATGTGTCAGTCGTATTCTTGACACCTTGATGGTACAAGGTGTGCTATATTGCTAATGCAGGCTTGTTCTGAAGGTTTCCTACTTTTAGAATGTAATAATTTATTCTCTGCAAAGTTAAACAAATATACTTTTTATATAAAGTTCTGGGGACAAATAAATTAAGTAAAAATGAATTCTTGTATTCTACACGAAAACATTATAACCTGTGAATCAATCGATGATCTGTTGTCACTAGTACCACCTAATATGTCGCCATCACCTCCATAATGGACTTTCATCAAGATTCGAACCCGGATTCCATTAAAACTATTTTTTAATAGAACTTGTAATTTTCAACCTTAGGATAAAATTTTGAATTATATTAACAAGTTTAATTTACAACTTTTACATTGTTTGTTTTACCATTTATATTTAAATAAAAAAATAAACAAAGCTTGTTGGCTTCATTCTTTTATTTTTTTATTTTTACGAGCCTAGACGTAGCAGAAAAGTCTTACCTAATAACACTTCTTTATTTATAAGTTAAATGTAATGCCACATTACCCATGTATTACTTTTTTATGATGCGTCTCAATGACATATGGAGTAGTTACTATTACTACTACTACTTCTCCTACTAATACTATCAAAATTTTAAAATAATTCTTCAAATCTATAAAGAAAGAAACTAAACACGAGATTACACCCATGTGCCTGTAATTCCAAAGAGCTTAAAAAGGTTTGATAAGAACCCACCAGATGTTCCACAAGGAGGTTCGTCATTGTCATAATCAATTGCTGTATAAGTTTAGCTACAAGAAATATTATGAAATGCTTATGAATGAACGATTGTATTGCGCATTTTCCATTTCTAGATTAAATTCTACATGCAAAAAATATAAACCACGATGATACTAGTACCTATCAATGGCCTTTACATAGTCTGGTATATTTAGATGAAACTAGATCCTAGTATTTCTAGTTGTAATGTCAAGAGGTCTATGGTTTAATGTAAATGCAGTTGGGATGCGATACAAAACGATGCTATAGGTCTTTTGTCACACAAACAAATACACAGTAAGTGTACGGAAATCAAGCAAGTTGATTGATCTACTATTGTAATATTATATGACTAAAACAAACGTCTTTACTGACTCCATCTGGTTCGATTTTCAGATATTCCTATACCTGTTCTTAGCATATAACTTCAAGTTACTTTGTAACATTATTCAGAACATAACTAAAACTTAATATATAAGACAAACCTAGCATAAAACTGACTTTGCATACAGTTTAATCTTAGCTCGTAACTCAAACTTGGAAAGTAATTCAATCTAAGTATGCAAATCAAAGTCTGGCTCAAAGATCTCAAACATTTCCACCATGCAGTTTAAATTAAAAATAGTGAAACTCATGTCACTTTCATGCTATTGTACACGCAGTTGTCTTTGTTAATATTAGCTATAAATGCTTTACAAACATTATTATTTTAGTATTCATTTTAATGTATTTATCTCAGCATTCGAGAAGTCTTTCCCCTATCCAAGTAATTAATAAGAAAAACTAACGCACATGAACTATGGAATTATATATCTTTCATTCAGTACAAAGAACCTTGTTAGTCTAGCTATATGAATCATATACTGAATACAAACTTAATATTCTTCAATATCCAATTACGGCTTGAATTTACTTACACACATATATAAGAGTCTGCTCATAAGTATATGATTTTATTCTGATATACATATTAACTGACAGAAAATGGAGCATATAGGACAGTTTTGTTTTGCTTTTAGACATAGAATACAATTTGTTATAGAAAACTGACACAAGAAGACCATCTATAGCCGAAGTTTATGGACTTTTCATATAAAACCAGTCCTTGTCCCCTACATTATTCTTTTTGTAGAACCCAGCCAGTTGTCCCCCTTGAGAGTTATTCTCAGACAGAGGAACACACCTTGTCGTGGCACCGGCTCCTCCCTGGGAAGTGGAAGCAAACGGATATTCGTCACAAGAATTAGTTGGTGCGGTGCATTTCACAGAACCGCATGCCGCTTGACGGTTTTTCTTAATTTGATTTTGATCAGTTATTCGCTGCAAACTTCTTGTTTTGCCACTGTTTATTGCATTTTTAATGTTCTGACAAACGTTGGGCATATTAGTGCAATCAAAAACAAGATCAGGCACTGCGACATTATCTTTTTCGACAAGGATTTCTAAGTATTTTTCGTCATTGGCAGACAAATAGAGATCGTCCAATATTTTAGCTTCATGAACCTTGTGCGTCTGTACGTCCGTAGATATCTCATCGAAAAGTCCATTTTCGTTAAGAAGTATTCTGCCATCTCTTAACTTTCGTGCTATACCTTGAAGAAATTCTTGAATGTTACGTGCTACTTCCCACCTCAAAGATTCCTTTGTAAAGAGTTCATAAATGTGACCGTTTTTAGTGTCGTAAACGAGAAAATCACCAGCGCGTGAAGCAAACAAGGGGAGCCATGTTGGATTCCAGATCCCAGAAGTTTTCTTCATTGTTGACAGGGTCTCAACCACTTCACGCAACGACAGTAGGTAGTAACCGGGAATGAGCCAAGTATCCTTTAGGGGATGGCCCTTTGAGTCTGCCTCTAAAGTCTTCAGACCATTTGTCACCTGATATAGCTGCAGAGAGAAACAATTTTGTGTACTTGAAATAATGGAAGCAGAATGAATAGAAAATTTAGATTTACTAGCAGATTCTGCATTGATGTAACCAGTTAATGATGCCTTGAATGCAGAAATAAGTAGAATAAAATAGTCTTAAATTTCTCTTTCCAGTTACGAATCTGTACGGATCTAGACATTTGATTGAAAGGAAATTCTGTGAAGACTGTAAATTTGCCAATTACCATATTTGAATGAAAGAACATTCTTTGTAGACTGTAAGTGTAGCAATTACCAAATGCTATATATTGCTTAGAAACAATTGATATGCGTTTTGGAACACAATTTATTGTGTTACTACCGATTGAATATATTCAATGTGCAAATATATGATCGGCGACTGCTTGTAGCTAAACCTACAATGCAGACTATATCTCGACTACAAATGTTCATCTCAGCCTGTATCATTGTTCAGCTAACGTCTACAGGACAGTTTAACACGTTGCCGCTAAAATTGAGGAGAATGTGCAGAGTCGAATTGATTGCAGTAAGGTAATTGGACAGTGAGAGACATAGCTTATCACAAAATTCTTAGGATCTAATTATTGCTTTCATGCTTCCAACTTGCTACAAAACTGATAAGCAGTTAAGCAGTTATCACATGCTTTATTGCTTAGAGGCTAAGTTTAAAAATTCAGCTACTAAATTATGATTTCTTACAGTCGAATGAATTATTTTATTGGTCATCAGTTCACTTTGTGTGCATGATTTGGATTTTTAACAAAACGTTAACAATATATCAGACATTTCGATATGACCTCTGCAGTGTGACAGTTTTTAATGATATATAGCACTGGAGCATCATGCCGCAAATATGTAGCATGATGTCCCACCCAGTCAAATTGTGTTGGCACCAGGTTGACCGGTCCCAACACTAATCTCTTAATTCTGAGCACGATGCATGGCAGCTACTAGTATTTTCTAACAGTTAACAAAACGGAACAAATGTGTAGTGTTGATGGAAAATTCATTCCTTCATTATGTCACATAATTTCAACTTATAAAATGTTTTCCTGTTGTATTTTTATTCTGTACTAATTTTATGATCCAGATGTGGACATGTACAACTTGGCTGGGCACTTATGTCTAACTGTTTTGCTGAAATATATAATGTCTACAAATTGTTTAAGATTGAATACCATTGTCTGCCTAGATTTTAATCTTCTAGGTACGATTTTTAGAGTGGACCATCCTTTCAGTTTCACTGTTGAGTATATGCATATCAGTTATTTTTGTATTTCTCCAAAACATTATATCTTATCAACGAATTTGTCAACATATTCTATCACAACTAGATTAAGCAATATTTTCATCTTCTCTTAGGAAAAGTTAATTGTTATTGATGTATTTATTGTCATTGAAACTTCCTATCTCATTTAAACCGTAAAACACATTAGCATTTATAACAAAATATGCAAATAATAATCTATTATCACTACTTTCAAAAATGTCTTTTGCGTTTTC
The DNA here is from genome assembly GCA_016746295.1 of Potamilus streckersoni. Taxonomy (NCBI): domain Eukaryota; kingdom Metazoa; phylum Mollusca; class Bivalvia; order Unionida; family Unionidae; genus Potamilus; species Potamilus streckersoni. The sequence continues at coordinate 10,459 of JAEAOA010002274.1, read as the reverse complement.
TTTTACACTCACGATGCTAAGAAACAATAAGCTTGTTTTTTTCTTTTTAAACACTTTTCATTTTTTTCAGCGAATGGATTTCATTGTTCTATATTGCAGTTAAAGGATCGCGTGGTACATGATTTAATAATATATGCATGCTTATTGGTAACAATGGCATAAATACAATATATACACGATATATGGTCAAGTTAATCAATTTGTAATTTACAACAAAATGTGTATACAGAAAGTTCTAAACTTGAGAATGAAGCAGTTTTCCTCATATCTTGCGTTTGGCCTCAACTATACAGCATTTAAAATGTAATAGGAACATCTGTAAAATGAAACGTGAATTTATGAACAAGATGAGTGTTTAACATTTCTCAGTTCCAAAGAATGTTTCTTTGAAGTATCGTAATGTAGTATTTGCAGTATTAGGTAACAGTTTAATAAACGTGTTAAGAAGTAAAGGCATACTTGAATAAGTTGTTCCAAATCAGACTCATCTCTGCTTTCTATGACAGTTTGTAAGGTGATAATTATTTCCTCTTCTGTCAGTTGTGGTCCCAGAAGGTAACTGGCAGGTCTCTCCTTATTTAGAGGATGTTGTATGATATATTCTAGACTTTCCTTAATGTCGGATTCATCATTTCCTCTGCTTGATGGTGAAGCTGTAAAGATTCCGTTTTAAAACACCAGTACATTTGTTTAAATATAAATATTATCGTTAACGTTTAGACATTTTTGTTTGGGTTTTAATACATGATAAATATGTTATTTATTGGTAAATATGTTCATTTCATTTACGATTGTGATGAGGTAAGAGCTAGTTACCATCTCTGATAAAATTCACAATACACTCTCTCAGTAACAAATTAAAGTAAAACCAGCAAATTAATGCATGTCAAAGATTAGGTTTTATTTTCTGATCGCGTCTTTGGATCAACATTAGTAAATACAAAGTATATATTCGTTTTATTAGTTAGTCATAATCTTTTACTATACGTCTGTATTGATCTCCCAGCTGGAATAATAGAAAATCAATCAAAACGCTCTTTTTAAGCTTTTTAACTTTGAGAAATCACTCTCTACTTATTAAACCTCTTTGGATTCTTTTCAAATGCTGCAAGTAAATTTTGATTTAATGTTTCTTCAGCCATAGTGGTTGTTTTTATTGATTAGAAAGCAAAAGAAAACAACAGCATAAACTCAAGAATAATTTAAACGTGTACGCCAACTAGACGTAATGGTTTTGTGATACACTATTGAAGCTTTACCTAAAATTGTTTCCACGAGAAGGAAACAGGCCACCAACAATGGAACAAGTATGTTAACTAGTTTCGTCATCTTGACTCTTTGAAATTATCATCTGAATTTCAACCTGAAAATATATTATAATAAATTATTTTAAACCAATAACATTTGTAAAGTATTATTAGACCTGATATATGATTATTTATGTATCGTTTATAGGAAATAATTCACTGACAATTATATGCAACTGGCCGATAAAACTGAACATGTGATGAGAAGAAACACGTGACCCCTGCTAAGATATAATGAATTACAAAGAACAGGTTTGACAGTTTGTAGGCCAAATGTACATATCAACTAAGCTGAAGCACATTTCATAATATATAATATACGATACAATAAATCTTAAAATGATCACTTATAAATTAAGAACAGTATTGTTATCGTAGAGAAGATCTAGATATAAGTCATCTTGGACTTACCCTCTCTGCTATCGAGATGTTGAGATGAAACTGACTTTGATTCCAGGCAGCAAAGTCTTTATACCATAATCGCTTATCCAAGAGGCAAATCGATTGGATAATTATACATATATTAATTGTTTTCCAGATGTTTGATTGGTTGGGGAAGCTGTAAATAACTTCATTTAAGTGGTCAATCTCATTTACGACATCCGTTAAATAAAAGATGTACTTCAATCTTTTGCTAATGTACCAGGAGATAACGGAAAACTTTTTATTCATCTACAACACCATTACATTACACATCATTACATTACAGGAATAATACACAATTCTCATTATTTATCTTCGTTCAAAGTATGAAAATATCCTTCTTAAAGCCATAGATAATCAAATATGTATTTTATTGTTGTAGAGTAAACATAATATGAACATGTTACTAATTTATACTCCAAAATATCGTGTCTTTTCTTAGTGCAACTTGAAAGTATACTTATTGAATCATTTAAACCATTAAACCATCTGAACTTAGAAATTCAGCTCAACCGAAATATGTACCATCCAGTTCACGTATCGGGCCTTGATGGTTTCATGCATAAATGGTTGTTGATGAGATCAATATAAAAGTAGCGAATTTCGAATCGGTTTCATTATATTGGACAAGCATACTATTTCGATTGCGTTTTTTTCGCGGTTCATTTTATCAATATATTAGCATTGAGTTGAACGATATAAATATATAAATTAAGTTCTCAATGAATTATTTATACTTAAATAGTGAAAGACCAATACGTGGACTAAATAAGGGTTAGAAATCTAATGGATACATCAATCAACTCAGATCTATAACTATAGCTTAAACTAGCTAGAATATATATATCCATATGCCTCTATAGGTAACATTGATTAAATCCTTCATGTTGCTAACTTTTGAAGATAATATGAGCATAAAGCCGTATTGCTCAGTTGGAAGATTCGTAAGCGAAATATCCCACGCAAATAAACTTATGTCGGTTGCTTCAGTGTACAAAGACAAGCAGATTGCTTTCATTTACTCGGCATAATATAGCCATTATTTTTGTTGAAAGTGCAGATAAACATCCATAAACTATTCTTGCTTGTAAATTGCTTTATATTCTGAGATGGACTGATAGACAATTCATAAACACATAAATATAATATTTAACAATTAAACGAAAAATTGAAAAATGACGCTATATTGAAATTATTCTTGTCATCATTGTACACGGTGAAATTAGTGTAGTATCCACTTTGCATTATGATATTTGTTTTATAAATATTACAAACGTTAAATACAAGATGCCTTTGAATGCAAATTGTTCACAATACTTACCACTTCTAACGCATTGATAATATGAATCAAAGTTTAATATACCATTCCTGAGGCTAGGGGCCAGAAACCGAACATGTCGTCAAATGTTCTACAAGATAATTCGACTCGTAGAAGGATGGCTATAGAAACTAGATAAACATAGATGGCACAGTAGGTTCAAGATAGTTGGCTATATCTGTTAAAGACTCTTTATAATAACGCAAACATCTACTATAGAAAATATACAATTATAATTTAAATAATCTGACAATAATCACCTTATTCAAAATTAAATGTAATAACAATAATAAATGCTAAAATATAAATTTACCTGTACCACTGATTTCAAAGTCTCCGGTAAATGTTAGGTTGAAAGAATGACAGGTGTAAAATATATTTTAAATGCCACTAGGCATTACTTTAATTTTTGCACTGATTTCAAAGTAAATGTTATATTATGACAAACACACTGGTGATTTACTAGCATGACTAATGCTTAAGAGCGACAATATGCTTGTTGGTCCAGAAAGTGTGTGTACATTCCATCCTTCCTAATTCATTTTAATTGTAAATAAATATCATTTTCTACGTAGCTACCCACTTTACCTGTTTATGCACATATAATCAACAAAGAGAGTATTAATAACGTGAGTGTAATCAACGATAGCCAAAATTTTAATTTCATAATAATTTAATTTCATAATTTAATTTCATAATAATTGATGTCATTATCATCAATACTATTTTCGATATCTTTACCATTATTTTCATTGCAATATAATTTACTATCATTAATATAAGATAAAAAAAAATGAGAAACGCAATAAATAATAATCAGTGTTTTGCAATTTTACAGCAACAAATAAAACCCCAAAAGAAAAATACTTTAACAGGAAGAACGAACAAGAATCAATTTATATTTTTCAAAACTTGTTAGACAATTCGTTTTCTATTATACACAAATATACAAACCGAGCATTGTTATCAAAGTAATTCAGTTTGTATTCATGACTTCAAACTGTAATACTAAAATGCCTTCGATTGGTACAGTAAGGTCTAGCATTGTAACAGTTGACAAACGGACTCTTGAGAAAGCTCTGCAATGATAGAAGATCTTTGCAATAACGCAAGAACATTCGGTAAAGGAAACATAGCGGTAATCAAAATTCATATAAGTATTCCAAAAATAAAATATGCATGTTGGTAATGGGCAAAATATGATGCAAAATAATTTTCCCCTGATTTATTTAATATAACCGTTATTCTGTAGATTTTCTAATGCATATATAATTTTTTAATCAAAATAGATGGATAAAAATTAAAGAATAAGAAAAATACAGCTGGTTAACATGTTATCTCTACTCGTAAATACCAATTATTGAATAAAACCCAGCATATGATAAAATATCTGTTCATTAAAAACTCGTTTCAAGTTTCATTTCTGCAGACTTACCTTACCTTTCTAAATTTCCTCAATACAGACTGACACAGTATAAATTTGTTAGACTAAGTAGAATCCTTCAGCAACATGCTTTGAAACTTCATTTTCCTTATCATGTATTTGACCTTTGTGAAAGGGATTATCAATTATGTTGCCTTTGATTTAGATTACCTCCATCACCGTATTTACAATATATAACAGTGAAGTGTAGAACAAACGTCAAAGAATGGATATAGTGCTTTTCGTTAATATTTCTTTATGTTTTTGTTTGAAGCCATATTTTAAAATGCTCGGAATTGCATGCCATAAACCAAATGTTATACTCCATGAAGGTGACTTATGCTGTTGTACTTGTCCGGCAATCCCGTCAGGTCCTGAGGCTGATCCTGTTCGAGAATCTCGTCAGGTCCTGCTGGTAATTCTGTCATACAGTCTCGTCACGTCGCGATGCTCTTGCTCATGTCTGACAGTCCCTTCACGTCGCATCACGTCATATAACGTCTCGTTTGAGCTAACAAAATGTAGTTTCCGCTAAATAACATTTAAGAACCCCATGAATTCACTACAAGTTCTAGGAAGCTATACATAGTTATGAACATGGTTCCGTTTGATTTCCTCCATCATCTAATAGCGTATAGCACTTGGTCATAGGCACCCGCAGCATGTTTTTGCAAGGAGAGGGGTCAGTCAGTCACGGCTGGGATAGTTTGTATAGTAAGCAGAATGAAACTAAAGCTAATATTTATTGTTTATAACAGAATATTGTGACATATTTGCAGCTTCATTTGCGTGCTCAAATATGATTTCCTCTGTGACCAATGTTACGGGCGCCGATGCTCTTGGCTGCTTTTTCTACTATGAGCATCAAGTGCATCAGCTGATTGCTTTCCACTCAATACTATTTTTGAGGTAATAAATAGACGGAAAGAATAGGGCATGCTTGATTTCACTAGTGTAAGCACAACAGCTAAATAGAGTGAAGGTGCCGATATCTATACTCAGGACTTTATAATTAAATTTTTATCGTTTTCACTATTTAGGGCCGAGGACATTCGTGAATAATTATCATTGTTGGTCACTCAGCTATACCTCGCACATAGAAAATTATCAAAATTTTTTTGGTGATTCTGTTTAGACTTGCTTTAGTAGCAAGTAAACGCTGATGATCTTTGCTTTTTTGCAACACAGTCAGACAATTTGTTTGTATATTTGTATAAATGAGTGTATTTATCTACTGCAACGCATGAAATTAAACGGGCTAATTGTCGTTCATGAAAAGATGTCAAATATAACTTGAACTTTTTCCTTGAAAGTGTAATCTTCTATGCAAAGTTGTAAACAATTTTAACTTTATTTTAAAACCTGTTAGTGTAACTTCTATTTTTGGAACAGCTAAACACTGATACATACAATTTCTGTATGACTAAAAATAACTTATTTTTGAAAGAGACCGGTGTAGTAAAAGTTTTAAATAACATGGACAGAGTTGAATTTATCATCTTTTTTCGTAAAAGGTATTTGAGTTTAAATTCATTTAGTCAAGATAGAAAATGCAATACCTTCCATTTTGCAGCGCGTTACATAGAAACATAAGAGGTGCACTTATCTTAGATATTCTTGATTGGATTTAGATTTTCTTTACAAGAAATTATACATTTTATAGAACCCTTAAATGTGCGTTTAGCCGCATATGTTGGAGTCAAGAAAAATAACTAGCTTAAATCAGTTTCTCCCTTTCAAACGTTCGAACTATAACGAATACAACATTTTCTCTTTCAAATATTCCTGAAAGTATTGGAATATTAATTAATCACAATAATTGTATCATATTGAATATGTGCCTATTTAGTGCGGAAGCATCTGTAGAAACTAATGGTACAAAGTTTATCACATACCAATATGTGATACTTTTTCTAATTCATAACTTCATTGTAATGTTCTTGTACACAGTCATGAGGCAAGGTTCATTACGTGTTAAGAAATGATCATTTATACTAATGTTGGTAGATTGTATGTTATGCTATTCTATTGTTTTCTACGGGTACTGTTTTATGTGATTTTGCTGACTAGTTTGTTCATATATAGAACATGTAATAATCATCTGTCATTATCATCTAGAACAAGAAATTTATCAAGTGCATATATTTGCCCATTAAAAGGTAGGGAAATGCAGAATGATTTCTTTTCAGAAAAAGAAAAAAATCCAAATAACTGGCTGATTTCGGTAACTATAAAAGTTAACTTCCGTTGAATGATAGCAGCAAATACTACGAAAATTTGTACATCTCTACAAATTCCTGCATACATACATACATACATACATAAATACGTACATACATACATACATACATACATACATACATACATACATACATACATACATACATACATACATACATACATACATACATACATACATACATACATACATACATACATACATACATACATACATACATACATACATACATACATACATACATACATACATACATACATACATACATACATACATACATACATACATACATACATACATACATACATACATACATACATACATACATACATACATACATACATACATACATACATACATACATACATACATACATACATATGTACTCACATATATACACGCATATGTACATACTGTTATGTATATGTAATTTTATTTCTTATGTTTTTATTTTAAACTTTATTTTTTTTTCTGTTACGTGTTACTGTATTAATAGTTTCATTTACTGCATTTTTTTCAAATTCAGTTCGATTTCGTCCTGATTAACAGTCAGTAGTTGAAAGATTTTATCTTTTGCTGACCTTATCTCAGAACCAGTAAGGTAGTTCTATGTAAGCAACATTTTTAAGATTTAAAACAGTCATTGATTCCAGTTAAGGCGGCTATTCTAGATTACGTGATTTTAATCAAATAATATTTCTACGTGGTTCTGTAGAGAGGTGCTCATGTAACCCCCTCTGGTTAATTGATTTTCATCTTAATTTACACTATAGTCGTTTTCATAAAAAGAAATAGCTAGTTGTGCTTAAAATCTTTGAAGTTCAAAAGTGTTTTGTTGTGATTAGTTTGAGTTAAATTTTTCTATTTGTCAGAATTAGTATTGTATTTTCCCTTGAAAAACCAAATGCTCATCAGAAATCATGGTCAAAGGTATTTATAAAAATTTATTCATGAGTTATACACTGTAATATTATTTCTTTGTAATTCAACAAAGAACTGTTGATACATCAGGAAAAAAACAGATCGTCAAAGACGCTATCGCCTTCCATTTTTGAATTTTTCCGGGATTCTAACTGTGATTCACTTAGGATTTTCATTCATACATGCATACGCACATACATAAATACATACATACATACATACATACATACATACATACATACATACATACATACATACATACATACATACATACATACATACATACATACATACATACATACATACATACATACATACATACATACATACATACATACATACATACATACCTTGTCTTTATGAGCTATAATGATATCATAACTAAGGAAACTTTAAACATCGTCGTAACTTTTTTATCCGAGATTATCGAATCCATCTCTTATATTGTTTAGTATCTTTGATGCAATGTTTCTGTTGATTGTCTTTCTTTTAGTGTTTTATTCAAGTGGAAACGAAAATATGAGTTTATGATCCTTTATATAAAGCTAAATAAAATTCTGTATAACTGAAGTTGTTAAAGTCACAACTAAATCATAAGATCTTTTGATATTATAATGCATTCCTAATATTTATTAAATTTTCTTAGATTTTAAGCATCATGTAAAGCATAACTTTAATTGTTTTTAATATCCTTTACTACTTTGATTGAATTACCCTTCCATTCTAAAGTTTTAATCTTTCAAAAACTTCCAAACGTTCATTCAAATACACTAAACTTGTTTTATTCAACCGATACTTGTTATAATAAGGTTGAATATTTGAGTTGAATCTCCTGAAATGGGCCTATCCACTATACGTCCTTGCCTTGTGTTTGTCTTGGCTGGTTATTGATACAATACCAAATACCGAATTCGAAATGGCTCAAACATAGTAAAGTCCGATTTGTGTTAGAGTTGGATATCTATAAGTGTTCTTATGTGGTACTTGTTGTTTAACTTACGATAAGTATGCAAACAAGAATATCTACTTGAACCGAGTTCCACATCCTAGTGATGTTTTCCACTGTTAGGGATGTAAACGAGATGTCACACACACATACACACACACACATATATATATAGATGTCGCTTTGGCTTGTAGACTTTTAGGGAATTATACAACGTTTTCAGTTTCCGCAACTAGTCTATACAAGCTGGTTGTATTTATAGTTTTAGCACATGTGAAGATAGAAATGTAGAGGTTTACAAACGCAACGTTTTTGTGTTTATTTGTTTGTCGTAACTATGTTTTGTATTTGCCTTTGAAAAAGACTCATTAAGAGTCGAAAGCGCTTAGGCTAGTTAGTTACTAGTTTCGTACTGTTCGTCGTCAGTTTATTGCATCTATTTTAATTAATCCCTGACAAACGTGATCCCTTATATATATATATATATATATATATATATATATATATATATATATATATATATATATATATATATATATATATATATATATATATATATATACTAAAGTACAATTCATGGATATAGCGTGCAATAAAGTTCCTTATGTGTTTCCTTGTTGTTCATTTATTTATTTTCTGTAGTGGGAGATACGGGGAAGTGACAATCAGAAATCAGCGTCAATGACTACCAGTTTAAAATACAATGTCTCAAAAGATTTCTACAGGGACCAACAATTTTAAATATCAGCTGTACTCTTAAAATGCTATGTAGGCATAATTACCTGCACATAAACCCGGTTTTTGCAACAAAAGAAAAATGTCAATTTGGAAATAGTCTGTTTCATTCTGTTGCAGTACATTTATATAAAGATTCCCAAAATATGAAACATGAAACATTGCGTGTTTCAATTCTTCAGAACGGTTATGACGTCGGTCTTGAAAAAATGATTTTATGTTGTAAATTTTCTGTTCAAATCTCGTAAACTTTAAGAGAACTTTTAGTTGCTACGCATTCAAACATACAGTAAGTGTATGATTTTTTTTAAAAACCAAAAAATTGATAGGACACCCTTAAATATAAACACATTAAAATGTATCATGATATTATCGTCCTATTGTTGTAGACGTTACCATTATTTCTGGAATTTTGAATTGAACGTCTGGGATAGGGGGATATTCGTAGTGTTGACTTGTCATGTCTGTAAAAACTGACATTCGTAGTCAATGAGTGAGAATTATTTATTAATTCAGAGAACATTAGATACATACAATATTTATCAAACACGAGATTGCAGCAAAGAAGAACATGTGTCGACTGCCTAACACATGGAATGTATAATTAAATTCTTCTCGAAACCTAGTATTTACATATAAGTATGTAAATAACATATATTTAGTTCCACATTTGAATAAATTAAACAGTCTGTACAAAGACATAAATTAATTAATACAATATTGTCAAATTCCCGCCTCACTGTCACAAAATGAAAACATATGCTACAACTCACAAATCAAACGGAATATACAATACTGTTTTAGAAATATAAAACGACTGAAATGAGTACAAATGGTCATAGGTAAATAGAAATAAATAAATGCTTATAATAAAATACAGATTAATACATATATATATATATGTATATATATCTAGATATATATCTAGATATATATATATATATATATATATATATATATATATATATATATATATATATATATATATATATATATATATATATATATATACGTAAGTACATTTAACATAGAGCTTGTAAAAAATCAAAATCGATAGTTATAGCGGTACAAAAGAATCTCAACCGAGCTACATCAAAGATTGAAATGGTAAGAAGGTTTGAACAAATGGATCTACTTTCTAGGTGAA